>OY757938.1:28418587-28468587 GCA_963585895.1 Sepioteuthis lessoniana
GAGTGGAGACGGGAGGATCACGGTAGATAGGGACTAGACGTCACTTGGACTCTAGCTAAGCGCCAACCTGCCTAAAGTAAAGAAGCTTCTGATGGCTTTGTACGAGACTCGCAGAAGTAGAAAAGCGTTAGAAACTAAAATGATTTGATGCCTTGATATGGTTCAGTATGAGAATCGCGAAAGTAGAGAAACGAGGAAAAACTAAGATGATTCAAGGCCTTGTGGTGGCACTACCAGTTTCGCCTCAGTAAAGAACAAAGACGAAAGGCATAGAAGTTTCATAAAAGAACCGCACCGTCACTTCTGTGTGTGTGTGTGTGTGCATCTCGGCCGTCTCCGACTCTCTCTTACTCTACCCATACGTACATTTCGGGTAATAAAAGGAAAAGAAGCAGATTTTATTTTTATATATCAGCGTTGTTCTTTTTCTCGGCCATACAACACGGTGATTGATAGATAGATAGATGACTTAGGGAAGTGGATTAATGTCTGTTGTATAGCCGTCGACAACTATATATACACATATGCATATGCATGCAGAATCATAACGACGACACAATAAAGACGAGCGACACAGTTCTTTAGAAAAATATACCTCTCACTTTATTTGAAAGGGTTCGAAAGGGTTACTCAAAGGTTTTACTGTGAGAGGAAGTTGGAAACCGAACAGAACTACAACATATTGACCCCCACTCTTGTGGCCGTAACCGCGTTTCTTTCCCGTTCTCCTGGGCTGCTCAACCGGGGCCTGGGGGCCCACTCTGCTGGGTGCTGGTTTTCTCTACCGCATCTTATCACCAACTCGTCTGATCTCCAACTGGTTTGATCTCCAACTGCAACTGCTCAATCGGTGGTCTGAGGGCCTCCTCTGCTGGGTGCTGGTTTTCTCTGCTGCATCTTTCTCCAACTGATTGAACTTCCTGTGCACCGAGTTATATAATAGTTCGACGTCCACCTTCTTCTTGTGGGCGTCACAAATCGCACTCATTTAACCCGTCCACGGTCAAGGTTATATTCTGATATTCCTCGACCGGATGCACCTGTTATTTACACTGGTGCATTTCCTATTTTGACAGCCCGGCCGGGTCGGGGGTCAATATACAACATGTCCATAACCAGCCATATAGTTATCAGGTGAATTTTGAAGTGACATTTTTACAGAATATTGTTGAACTATTCGATTAATATTCACAATTGAATGAAATAAATTCCTCTTATGAGAAATCTCACGATTAGATCTTCATTCATAGCTATCTCAGTTTTGGCATAATGGTTAGACTGTTTACAAATAATACGAGAGACCGGGGTTCAATCCTTGGTCGAGTCATACTAAAGACTCAAAAAATGGTACTTTTTCCTACTTGCTTAACATTCGGCATATTAAGGTACGGATCCAGGGTAAAGTGGAGCAATCCAGGAAAAGGAGTAGTGCTCTCCCCAACACCTCGATGTAGTAGCTATTGAAAAGTGAGCCTTCGAGTCACCCTAGACAACGGTCGACTAACGTACTCATATACATATATATACATATATATATATGTGTGTGTGTGTATATATATATATATATAGATCTTCACTAATACATATCTCTCTCTCTCTCTCTCTCTCTCTCTCTCTCTCCACATACACACACACATGCACTCAAAAGAAATTTGGTCATATCAAAAATTATTTCACATTTTTTTTTATTCAGCAATTAATGATGTTCAAGATAATTAAAAATACATTTTTTTCATATAAAATCTACAATTATCATAACCACCTCTCTACACTTTTCCTTCGGGAGTTTCATCTTTTATTTGCCGACAAGTAGTGTATTTTTGTTTCTGAATCTAAAGTTGTGATTATATATTTGGTTTTTGCATTCTAATTCTATGGCAGCGATGTATATTCTTTGATGGTTATCATTATTATCTTCTGGCAGTAACTTTATACATGACACTATCAATAAATCAAGAAATTACCGTTCAAAAGGATATCTTCCATTATTCCTGCAGTTGCATTCGACTTTTTGTTTTTTTTATCTTTTTTCATTTAATATTATCTAATTATTTAGTTTTGTTTGGTTTGGTTTTATGGCATATCAACCATTGTATATTATTAAATGCCAACCCCTTTTTATAGACTAATAGGATTTGACTTATAGGATTTGAACTTGGATTAGAACAAGGAATGCTTCGACATCTTTCTCGATGAACCTACGGAACGTGGATTCTGCACAATGTTTCTAATTGGTCAGGTGACGTAGTTTAAAGCAACAAACGCTGATTCATTGATCAAACGGCCATCTTTTTCTTATAAACGGTGAACTTTTTCTTGTTATACATATTTTCCAAAGTTTTTATTAATTCTTTACAATTTTTACACATCCATCGTTAACTTAACATCACTTGTGGTGCATTGGTTATCGTCTTTGGAAATGGACACGACGATACGAGTTAAAATCCTGGACGAGACTGATTGCATTTCACATTGCACTAATAACCTTGGGGAAGGTATGAATCCAATTATTCTCCCTCCAGCTATGGGTAAATATTAGGGTAGACTAGGTTCTTCAGCCTTGGTTAGGCAACTAGTCTAGGAGAAGGAAAACTCTGAATTCAAACCTGTTAAACTCCGCTTAAAAAATGACCTTATGTCATATCCTGTCCGAGCGGAGGGGTTGGTAAATATGGTTAACTTAACATCACTAATATAACCCTTCATAGACCTGATGATGGTTCAGTAGAGCCGAAACGCAATAGTGTCGACTTTGTTTCTCAATAAATCTCTCCTACTTGGATTACCTTGTTATCAATTTTTCTTTACAAACTGTCAGATTACAATCCATTATTTTCTTCCATATATCAATTATATATGATTTCTTAATACAAGTTGTTGATAACATCTTTAAACGAGCCTTTAAATGATCTAACCGCTCTATTTCAAACAATTCAACTTAGCATGATAGTGAAGTTAAATGTTTCCAAATATTGCTGTGTATCACTAAAAATCCAATCAAACATCAGTCGTTTGTTTACACTCTGTTAAATGAAAAAGCAGTTCTATTTCAAACAATTCAGTTTAGCATAATGAACAGTTTTTTCTTTAGACGCAGCTAACTGTAAAACTTCAAGTTTAAACAATTCAGTTTAGCATAAGTTCACAGTTTAGACATCAAACAGTTTTATTTGACCCACAGTTTATCATTAAATCATGGTTACTGATTATTTTCTTAATATTATCCATGCAACAATAATCTTAAATTGATTTTATTAAACAATTCAGAAAGTGTGACAGATTTTTTAAAAGTATTTTATTTTCATCTACAAGAGAAATATTCCCTTCCTCCAAGTTTGTTGAGTGGGGTTGAGTTATAAATCAAATTATATTTCAATTTCACGGGCTTTTAAATTCTTTACTGTTATTATTTTGTATGTACGTCAACGCGTTAAAACAGATTATATTTCTATCTCTTCGTGCTTTTATATTCGTGTTTATTAAAGACAAGACAGGTCTCATTGTAACGCATTGTTCTTTCATGCAGTTTGATATTCACCCTTACCTGTTGAAAAACTTCATAGACAATCTATGCTTAAATGACGTCTGAACTTGTTTGTATACAGTTTGAAAATGGCTTGATGACGTGTAAATGTAAACAGGCTGGCTATTGTAGTTTCTCTAAGTTTTCTAAGTCTCACGTTAAATCCAAATAATTGAAATGTTTCCTGTTTATTTCTATTTCAATTCTAAATCCTCCTTCATTGAATAAATATATTATGTTTTTCCTAATTATATACATTGATCTCCCCACTGCCCTTTGAGAAGCAATAATCCGCCATCTCGTTACAGTCGAGTGTGTTTCTTGTGGTTATTTACTAAACTTTTGCTTCGATATAGCATACAGGCCTCAGGTTGCTTACAAAGTACCTGCAGTTGCTTAATTAGTCACTCGTCTAATTATTAAACTGGTTCGTCGCTGCTTAACTTACGTGATCAAGGGGAAACCGGTACTTTCAGCATGACTTGACCGTAAGATAAATATGTTCCTCACTCATTTTGTTCAATTAATTAAATACATATATATATGCACAAGGTTCATTCAGTAAATAAGGTGAAAATTTTCCGTAGGAGTTGGCAATAGGAAGCACTGTTTATAGTTGCACTTTTTTCTTGGAAATCAATAGAAAGATGTCTTTTCATGTCTTTTCATGTTCCAGAGGACTATCAGTATGACCATCTTTACTGGCAGTAAAGCCTGGAACTTTGTCTTTCCCGGAGAGTCAGTATGTTTCCACTTCATGGACTGTCTTTTTACCTCCGGCTCGTAGTGGCAAACCCACGTTAAACCCACTATCTATAAACTTTTTTTTTACAAAACAGCTTCTCCGTATACATCAGTAAATTTCCCATGGTTTGTACTTCTCAGCCACCAGAAATTTTATGACAGACCGCTGTTCAAGAATGGAGTACTCTGTTTGATTTGCCACCATTTTGAATAGCCGCAAAACAAATATTTCAGCGAAATCAAAAATTTCCTTACTTTTAACAAATTCCAAACCAAGCACACTTTACATGAATAAAAAAAAATTCTAAAGAAAAGAAAAATAATATCTGACAAGCACAATATCTTCACATCTATTCCAATCAATCTTATTAACTCCTTTTTTTTCTTTCATCCCCGTCCATTTTTTTTTGTTTATTTTTTTAATGCTTTCTTCTTTCTTTCTTTCTTTCTTTCTTTCTTTCTTTCTTTCTTTGTATATTTTGATCTCAATGAAATCACGTTGTCGAAAAATTAATAAAAGTTTTATAATGTGTAGGTTACAGTATAAACACATATTGTAATTAAGCCTATATAATTTTTCTGTAAGATGCTTTTTAACAGTCAAAGACGAAAAATCCGATCGAAAAATATTGATTGTCACTAAAAATGTTGACTCTCACTTTTTTTTAAGAAGAGAATAAGAAGGCAAAGACGGCGGGAGGGGTAAACTAAAGAAAAGTGCGTGAAAAGATAGAAGCAAAGAAAGAGGGGCTTTGAAGAAAGAAAGACATAAAAGAGAGGATTGCGAAGAAAGAAAGAAAGAAAGAAAGAAAGAAAGAAAGAAAAAAGAAAGAAAGAAAGAATAGTGAAGAAAAGAAATGAAGGAGAGAAAAATGTAAGAAAAACAGTAAAAAAAAAAAACCATAAAAAAGAAGAAAAGGTTAAAAAGAGTGAGCAAAAAAATAAATTTCAAAAATTGTAAAAAAAAGAAAAAGAAGGAAATGAAAGAAAAAGGAGAAAAGAGAAAAGAAGAAGAAGAAATAGAAAAGAAAACAAAGAAAGAAAATCGAAGAAAAGAAGAAAAAAAAACAAATAAAAGGAAAAAAGTAAAGAAAGAAAGAAAGAAAGAAAGAAAGGAAGGAAGGAAGAAAGAAAGAACCCCAAATAAAAATTTGTATGAAGAAATAAATTTATAGAAAGAAAGAAAGAAAGAAAGAAAGAAAGAAAGAAAGAATACAAATGGACAATTCCACATAATAAGCAAGTAATATAAAAAGGTAAAAAAAGATCAACAGTAAGAAAATGAAATAAAAGAAAGAAAAAAAAAGAAAACTTTTTGCCAAAAGCTACAAAGCAGATTGAAATTGTATTTGTCTTTAGCCGATTGATTCGAGAAAAACCGTGCCGTCAGTCAGATCAACCCTCGTGTGGTTGAGTATTTATTTATTCAATCAATGGCTGACCAGGCATAAGATGGCTGCTTCTGCCAAAGGTGACTTGTGGTTATGGTTTTGTTTTGAAAAGAGGAATCTCATTAGTTATCTGAACAGCAACTGAAGGATATTTTGGTAAATGTGTTAAACCGAACAAGTCGAGAGAAAAAAAATAGCAACGGAGACACAAGAAATCAAAGAATTGAAAGAAAAAAAAACAATCTAAAAATTATGGAATAAAGTTTTAAAGCCTATTAACAGAAAATAGAAAGAATAGAATAATTTCTTCAGTAGGAAAGTGACGTGGACAATGAAGTTTTTGGTCGACTGACAGGCTGTGAACTGTAAAGCTGAAATAGTCTAACTGACGTTCTCGGTAATATATATATATACACAAACACACACTCACACACACACATATATATATACGTGTGTGTGTGTGTGTGTGTGTGTGTGTGTGTGTGTATAAGGATAATATGGACACAGTCACCACCTGATATTAACTCTGTGCCAAAGTTATCCTAATTTTGATATATACGCTCTATCATCAATATTGTGCATTCATCATCTCTAAATTTAGCAAACTATATTATTAAGACACCACAAATACTCACCCCCACCTCACACACATATATATGAATAAACAAGTTGTATAAAAAAGTTTCTTCAAAAAATCAAAGTCTTCAATACCTCCCGGTAGAACCGCATACACCCCCTCATATACATATATATATATATATATATATATATATATATATATATATATATATATATATATATATATATATATATATATATATATATATATATATAATATATATATAGTCTGTATTTGATAGCTTTTAAGTTGCACGTCATCCTGGACAGGCAACGAAAAAAATTTTTTAAAAACTGGGTTTCTTTTGACATTCATAGTTCTTACAACCATTAGGGCATTTTGAAATTTTATCTCTGTATGTCCCTATTAAATCACAATATTTTACATTTAAAAACCTAATTTGGTTTGTTTTGGTATTTGAATGGTTACGCGTCGTTACTTAATTATTTTTTATATCAAGTACCGGTAAGTACTCATATTATTCAATATTAGTAAAAAAAGGGGGAAGTTGCTGCTGTTAGTGTCGAAGCGATCGCCAACTTATTTATTTTGAGAAGATATTGGTGGTTTAATTTAAGAGCCACTACAGCATCAGAATTCCCCTAGCTTGTAAACCAAAGATAACAGTTTAAGACACGAAATGATTTTCTGGGATATTTTTAGAGAAAAAAATGCGGATAGTCGTCAAATTTGGTAAATAATGCACTGGTAACGTAGCATAACCATTTATTGAATGAAAATAATTTTCTTGGTATTCTCATTCAACAACTGCAAATACTACATCAAAAATGTGGTCATGAAATATGTCCGAAAAACATTTTGAAATCTCAAATCATGAAAATAACTTGAACAGAAAAACAAGTTTTGTAAAAGACTTCATTATATACAAGGAAATTTTCTTTTTAAGAACGACCAGGAATTTTTTTAACTTAATCGTCATGGAAAAAGACACTGAAAGTCACTTGTTTGGAAGCTTTCGAAAATCTATTTGTGACATTCATGAAGAAAAATTCAACAGATTTACAATCTAAGTGACTCCAATACTTTTCTTCGATAATAATCTTCAGTTATATTTTATTATATCAAAAATGAATCACAAACATTATCACTGGTCAAAAGTGTTCTTTTAAAGTGATAATAATTATTATCACTTTAAAAGATTTTCAAAATTTTCAAATTTCTTAAGATTCTATACAACTAATGTACAGCGTTTATTTTTATTGCGATGAGGTCGACAATTTCCATTATCATTTTAGTGTGGTTTGGTTTGGTTTAATGGCATATCAACCATTGTTGGTTATTTAATGCCAAATCCAGTTCGATTTCAAACAACTCAGTTTAACATAAGTACGCAGTTAAGTTCTATTTGACCCATTTTCAAGCAATTCAGTTGAGCATAAATACAAAGTTTAGTTCTATTTTAACCCATAGATAGGACCATATCAAGTGCTACCACTCCGGGCCAGAGCGGATCTGGGAGCGATGGTAATAAAGGGGTGCTCTGCATTCCCCAAAGCTTACTGGAACCTCACCATCAGATTGTTTAGTGTCATATCCAGGACACTCATTGGTTAATTCTTAACCCTCAGCAGAGATGCAGTCAATGTATTCTGCAGCCCCAGCTGACTGAGCCAGTTATCATTTTAGAAAGAAAATTAGAATCTAATGATGTTGTATAAGCAAAGCAGGTTACATAAATACAGTATTTTCAACAACTTACTTTTCTCAGTCATATGTGTTATTCCCACCCCATATATATATATATATATATATATATATATATATATATATATATATATATATATATATATATATATATATATATAAATATATATATATATATATATATATATATATATATATATATATATATATATATATATATATATATTATTTATATATATATATATATATATATATATTGATACTTTGTTGGATAATTTTAACAACCTTTTTTTAAAACAACGCTTCGAAACTGAAACAGATGGAAAATAAAACTTTTAAAGTTGGATTAAAGTTTGAAAATGCAATCAAGTATTTTGAATTTCTTATAACATTACAAGCATCAGACAACAAAAGTGTCTGTGTGTGTCTATATGTGTGTGTGTCTGTATGTGTGTGTGTGTGTCTGAATGTGTGAGTGTGTCTGTATGTGTGTTTATACGCGCGTGTATACCTATATAGACTGTACAAGAGGTTTCGTAATGTAACAATAAGAAATATAATATTTGAGATATAATTATGAAAGGAAAATATTATTTATCCAAAAATACAGCAAATCCTTTTGAAATTAAGAGAAATTTAAAAAATAAATTAAAAAAATGTTATCTGTAGATTGTTTCGAAAATTCACGGAAAGCAGTTATAGGAAAAAGACTCTAATACGTTTCAAAACCCCCTTTTTTAATAGGAATCTTCATGTTTCAAAGGTCCCTCTTTTTAATAGGAACCCACATGTTTCAAAGTCCCCTTAAAAAAAAAGAAACCCACGTTTCAAAAACCCTTTTTTAATTAGGAATCCACATGTTTCAAAACCCCCCTTTAAAAATGGGAACCCACATGTTTTAAAGTCTCCTTAAAAAAAAAAAAAGAAACCCGCGTTTTAAAAAACCCTTTTTTATTAGGAATCCACATATATTCAACCCCCCCTTTTTAAAATAGGAACCCACATGTTTCAAAGTCCTCTTAAAAAAAAAGAAACTTACATACTTCAAAATCTCTATAGAATAAAAATGATAACAGTTTTAGAAAACCCAATACACAAAGTCCAGTTTAAAAATGCAGATAGGGCAACCCAAAGTCAAAATGTTTAGACCTTACTTTTCTGATACTGGTGTCATTGGGGAACGAGAAATGTTTGTGTAAACGAGCCAAAGCCGTTCCATTTACCTCATTCCCCAATGGTAATTGCATTGAAAAAATAAGGTCTAAAAAATTTTCGGCTTTGGGTTACACTTACCGCGCCTTTAACATGGACTTACCGCAGCTTTTCAGTTCTGTTTCAAACTGGACAGAACAGAGACAGGATAGATAGATAGATAGATAGATAGATAGATAGATAGATAGATAGAGTAAAAAAAGGTGGGGAAAGAATAACGAAATAAGGAAGAGAAAGAAAAGAAAAAGATCAAAACAGCAAAATATGCTAACATTAACAAGTGAGAACATTTTAAAGAAGCACGGAAGAGCCTACTTACATATTTAGGCTAGAATGGACCCGACGCCAGAAGTTACAATCAACCCAGCAAGCAATTTTATACTTTGTTGTAGCTGTTTCTTTTCTTTTCTTTTCATTTCGTTTTAGCTATTTTTTTATATTTTGTTTTCGTTTTCGTTTTTTGGCTTTCCGTTTTTTCCCTCCGCGTCATCACTTTGGTGACACTTTCATGACACTTTACAACATATTACAATTCTTGTTGCCACATAAGTAAGTAAAGTTAGCGACCTTAGTCGTGGGTGACCCGAAGGCTCCCTTTTCAATAGCTACTACACCGAGGTGTAGGGGAGGGCACTACTTAATTCCCAGGATAACGTATTTGAATATATCTATTTTCTTCTCTATTTTCAAATTTTTCATTAGCTTCCTTCATACAATGCTTGACTTCAGATCGTGGTCATAATTTTTTTTTTAGTTTTAAAAACAATATATAGGGTGTCTCAATATACATGGAGACCAATGGGACTTGCAAATAACTCTAACCTTGTGTTCTTTTTTGTTTCACATTTGAAAATATTACAACTATAACAACTATTAATCTTCGATCACAATGCCTTGAACAAGAGTGGAAAAATATTGGCGTCTTTACTTATTTGGAGACAAAATCATTCAAAACTGTCTCAAAGTAGATGCTACCCATTAATATGATAATGATTTATCACTGAGACAAGAAACTAAAAAAGGATTACATGTCCCGGAAGCTAAAATAATAACAATTAAGAAAACAATGATTCTATGTCTCTACAGGACGTGTTCTAAATGACCGCCATTGTGCTTGTCTCTAAATAAATCATTATCATATTAATGGGTATATAAACAGTATATAAGCAGTTGTATGGCTAAGAAAGCCATCATAAAAAGATGAATCTAGTGTTAGGCATGGTCTCTTCAAATCTAAAAATCTCTCCCTCTCTTTCTCTCTCTCTCTCTCTCTCTCTATATATATATATATATATATATATGTGTGTGTGTGTGTGTGTGTGTGTGTGTGTGTATTGACATAGTGGTAGAGTGTTCGCCAATGGTTCAGGAGACCGGGGTTCAATCCCACGTCGAATCATACTAAAGTTTAAAAAATGGTACTTGTTGCCTCCTTGCTTAACACACAATATTATAAGGTATAGATCAAGGGTAAGTGGAGCAGTCCAGGAAAAGAAGTTGCGCCCTGTCCTACGCTTTGGTATTGTAGCTATTGAAAAGTAAGCAAACTACGGTCGACTAACTTATATATATATATATATATATATATATATATATATATATATATATATTACAATTCAAATTATTTAATCGCTGTGATCGGATAATCAGTTAAAAAGGCGCCATATTATTAGTCACGTGTCTGTGCCTACTGTCCAACGAGAAAAGAAAACCGAGAATATATATATATATATATATATATATATATATATATATATATATATATATATATATATATAAAATGTAGAAACCATTCTTCATGTCAGATTTTATATGATGTTATTTTGTAGTGGGGAACTGCGCCGAATCGAAACTCATCCGTAGCCATAAAGAATCATTTTAAAACAATATATATATAGACCCGTTGGCATTCCCCATTGTCGGGCGACTCAAGCGCTGGGAAATTAAAGCTGTTGAACTGGGGGAAATGCCACCTTGAACCAAGCTTATATTAAGCTTATATTATATGAAATTTTAATGTTTGCAAGCTTTTTCTTATATATATATATATATATATATATATATATATATATATATATAGATAGATAGAGAGAGAGAGAGAGAGAGAGAGAGAGATGGTTTGCTATGAAGGTATATTTATCAGAAATGAAATTTTATTTCAAAGTATCTAGTCTACATATGTCAAGTGGGAAAGATTCTCAATAAAAGTTAAAGAAAAAAATAGAATAAAACAGATAAATCTAATTATCCATATTGCCCCATATATATATATATATATATATACTCACACATCCTGATTAATAACTAATTCAACTTTTTGATATAAAAGGCGTTTAAGAGGATAGGATAGTAACACGTTGTTGGATCATGCGTGTACGACACCTATACCGCTCTCAGTGTTTATATAGCTACAGCCCAGTGACAAGCATTGCAAACCCGTTGCTTGCATAGTAACCAGTAGGTTACAAAACAAGAGGTTTTATTTCAGACTATCTTCTCCTTGCTTATATAAAGTAAGTAAGTAAAGTTGGCGACCATAGTCGAGGGTAACCCGAAGGCTTCCTTTTCGATAGCTACTACACCAAGGTGTAGGGGAGGGCGCTACTCCTTCCCTGGATTGCTCTACTTTACCCTTGATCCGTACCTTATAATGCTGAGTGTTAAGCAAGGAGGCATCAAGTACCATTTTTTGAGTCTTTGGTATGACTCGACCTGGGATTGAACCCAGGTCTCCCGGGCCATTGGCGAACACTCTAACCGCTAGGCCAATGTCCGGTACTTGCTTTTATTTATATATATATATATATATATATATATATGTGTGTGTGTGTGTGTGTGTGTGTGTGTATGTATGTATGTGTGTGTGTGTGTGCGTGTTCCTACAGCTTAACATACCAATCTGATTTACTTTATATATATATATATAAATACTGATATATATATATATATATAGAGAGAGAGAGAGAGTGTGTGTGTGTGTGTGTGTGAGAGAGAGAGAGAGAGAGAAATAGAGTGTGTGTGTGTGTGAGAGAGAGAGAGAGAGAGATAGTGTGTGTGTGTGTGTGTGTGTGTGTGTGTGAGAGAGAGAGATTGGTTCAAAAATTTAATATCATTTGTACTGGGTATCCAGAAAAAATTCTTATCATTTCGCCATCTGTTAACTTGATGAATTCCCGTTCAAATAATCTCAAATTTGGAGTAGAAACAAGTCAATATTCAATATTTAAATGTTTTTTTTTTTTTGTTTTTTTTAAATTATTTTTCAGTGAATGGCAATTTTCTACCTGAAAGAAAAACAAAAAATAGACATAATTCCGAACATAAATCATTTAACAGAATTTGGTTTGTTTCTACAAAACCTGTTGAAATGTGAAATCATTTGGACGAGATTTTGTCAAGATTACGAAATTATATAGTTTTTTCTGAAACACCGTGTGAGTATTGGACAAATAGGAATATCTCTCGAATGGTTTTTTGTTGTTTTTTTTTTCTGTTTGTTTGTTTTTTGTTTATTTTTGTTTTGTTTTTTTGTTCTCAACGACTTTCGACCTTAGGTCATCGTCAAGAGGAAAGTCTTTTTGAAAAAAGACGTTTTTAGATTTTTTCAAAAAGTTTTTAAAAGTTTTTAGTATGATATAAGTCAGGAGTAAACAAACTGGGTTATGAATTATCAAAGGGCCGCATCTTTTAAAATCAAAAGAATTTAGTCTCGATTCAAGTGCAAATGTTGAATTTTTAAAAGATTTTTTAGAGGCTTCCGCGAGCCGCACGGAACAGTGCCCACCCCAGATATGAAAGAAACCATGAAACTGGTGACATAGCATATCCATTTGGTTAATGAAATTTATTTTGTATTATCCAAATATCTTCAATTAAAGTTTATATATCTGTAGTACCAAGCAAATGATATTTCATTAGGGAGGTATGTGTTAAGCCTGGGATTAGCGTGTTTCAAATTAGCCGTGACTGCTTGGTTTGTGCGTTTGTTTATTTAAGTATTTATGCCCCACCCCAAGGCTATCCATCATATTCAAAGATAGAGTCATTAAGTTTTATTCTAAACTTATTTGGAGTCAATGGTTGCAGTTGTTTCATCCATGATTGTTTGTTTATATTATCACCGTAATATTGTCCAGTGGTTTTAATTTTTTCGTTTTCGATTTTTTCTAACATGGTTAACATTGCATCTCTGTTAAAAACATGACCATCTGAGTGAAAGTGTTGTCATATAGATCTGATTTTGTGTCTCTAGTTATTCAATCTAAAGTAAAACACCACGATTACTTTCCAATGCATTGTCTTTGGCAGCGGATGCAACCAAGTAAATAAATCACATTGCTGCTCACACACACACACACACACACACACACACACACACACACACATATATATATATATATATATATATATATATATTGTCATCTACAGATAGACAGTTTCATTCTATCAGAACTCTTCAGTTTGACTAGACACGCAGGACGCTTGAAGCCGGGATCGAAACCCGTCCAACTTTACGTTAGACTTAGTAACAGACCGCTCGGTATATATATTGTAATTATGATAAATATATACACCCGTAACATTTTTTTATATAAAGTTTATTCATTTCTAAACCAAAAATACGAGAATTATTATTTCTAGTAAAACATTATACAATGAAAACCGATATAATTAGGCATTATTTATTACCAAACTCTACATTATTCAAACTCTGTAACTGAAAATTGCATTGAAACTCTTCTGTAATCAAAAATAAAATACAACTTGGTATATTTGGCTTGGAAGAAAATTAATATTTTAGTAATTAACTAAGTTGTTTTTATTACTTAGATGTGGCTCAAGGCCGTATGAATAGGACACCCAATAAGACACGATTTCACTCATAAAGCTTTGCTAGTCTAGCTTGCTAGCCTTTACAATGTTGGAGGGTTTTTTTTCTTATTTTCATATGTATGGGTTTGTGGGGATGTATATGTATATAACTTCTAGCAAAGAATATTAAATTAGCACGCTTAAGGTATGTTCAATTATTTTTTCCTCAACATTGGATTATTCCATAATATTTTTCTCTGCATGGATTAGAAAAAATTATACCATTAATTTATATAATTTAATCTAGTTTTATATTCAATAAAGCCAGAATGATCAGCTATTAAAGGAAAATGCTTGTGTCTTATCAGTTATTAGTTAATTTACAGCGAAATAAAAAATAAAATAAGAATAAAATAAGGGTGCTAATTCCTTCGTTGTTGCGAGAGGTAATGTGTGTATAACAATAATCCAACAAAAAAAAAAAAGTCTCCCCTCCTGCCACAACTTTTTTCTTAAAGAATAAAGCAATTTTCAGTCCAATTTGCAACTGATTCATTATTTTGAAAGATCTAAGTTCGTGCTGGACGTCATTTCTAATCATCTAAATAAGATAGAAAATTGTGTATTTCAAATGAGATTGTTGGATTGATTGATTGAAAGGCATGTCAATCTATCTAGGGCTATTTTATGCATTGAGATTAGGGAATTGCGTTCATTTTACATTCATATCCAAATTTTAGGCGTAGTAACTTCTTTTTTTGCACTCTATCTTTATACAAACAAATTTTAAAAGAGGTTTATTTGACCCATATGGGGGAGGGGGTCCTAACAGGTACTATCACTCCGGTTCAGAGTGAACCAAGGATTAATGGCAATGAAGGGATATTCCACAGACATCCAGAACTGAAGCCTCGTCATCCTATGCAGTTTAGTGCCATACCCAAGATACCCCTTTGAAAGGGATATACCCCTTTGAAAGGGATATACCTTGCAGGGAGATATCCTATCAGTGTATTCTAAGCTCTGCTGACAGGGATTGCCGATTAAAAATCCTCCAATCTTTCTAAAGTAGAAATATCACTATTAATATAGAGCACTGTTACTACAGGAACCCAACAGGTTCACGGATCGTTTAGTGCGCTGTAAAATTGAAATCTTCGCATTAGCCTTTCTTTTACTCTTGTTCTCTTCTCTGTCATTCTCTTCTTTTTGTAATGGGGTTTGAAAGATTCGTAGGGATCAGAATTTATTCACCTGAAATTGTTACGCCGATAAAAACGCAAACATCAATTTCTAATACAATAAAGTTATTATCAATTTTTGACAAGTATTCTACTCCATCTTTGCTTTTAAAAATCTTTATAGTCTTCATTCCGAACTGCAGTTGGTGACATTAGTGGTATAATTTCACACTGTAATGTTATTTTTGCTTTCTCGCATAAGTGTATTGTTACTTATGACAACATTATTTCTTATTAGAAATCACTTATGTCCCTTGCATAAAGAGAAAACCAGAAATTGGTGCAGTAAATTACTCGTCTATATTCCTTTGCAACATAAATTCAAAGTTTGATATGGTTTCTTAGTTTAATGGCATATCAACATTCAAAGGTTGTTTAATGCCAAAACCATACTTCTAGAAGAACAGTAGTGATACTATTTAACCCACAGCTTGGAGGATGAGGTGGTTCATACTTTTCCCAAGGGTATTTGTCCGAAAGTGAATGTGATAGCGCGACTGGATTTTGAACTCGCCTACTACGATTCCGCAGTCCACTGCGTTAACCATTACTCCACGAAAACACCCCTAAATTCAAAGATACACAATGTAAAAAAATGTGAAAATCTGAATTTGAGCTTCGAATAAACTATGTATTAATGTATTTATTTGTTTATTTATTTTTGGGTGAAGATTTTTCAGTTATTGTTATGAATGAGCTGCGATTTAAAAAAAAAATTAAATTCATTGAAGATTTGTCAACCATTATTATTTTTTCATCTTTAATGAAAAAATACTTATTAAAAATTAATAATAATGGTTGAAAAATCTTCTATGGGGATTTTTATAAGCCCCGAAAAGCCCGGTTTATTCCTACGTTTTGTAAAAGAATAAACCGTACTTCAACAGCAGTAGAGAGTTGGTGACAGCTTTTGAAGAAAGGAAGACGAACGACTTTTACTTTAACAAAATTTATTTTACAACAACAACAACAACAATAAACAGAGTTTTACACCAAATGGAACAAACAACGAATATGTAAGAGTTCACAAAAGAGTTCAAGAGTCCGATAGCTGGAAGGGTTTTGTAAGGTTTAGTTGCAACGTTGTTATAAAGTAAATTTATAAGGTAAAGGTGCAAGATAAAGTAAGGTTAGGTTTGTTGTGAAGGTTGTAAGATTATAAGGTTTTGCGAAGGTTTGGTAAGTTAGGTGAAGGTGTGTGAAGGTAAAGTTTGGTGAAGGTTTGGTAGGTAAGGCTTGGTGTGTGAAGGTAAGGTTTGCAGATAAAATGCCTGCTGGAACTTAACTGTCTGTGTGTCCTGTTCCTTATAACTCTGCACGTGCGTTCGTCGCTATTGGATCCTGGCTGGTGGAAGGTACCAACTACGTATGCCGTCAAGGGCTGCTACGAATAGACCTCCTACGAACAGCGGTGGGAGTGGAAATAGAGGAAGAATGTCCTGTGGAGCTCTTTTTTTTATAATGGACGCCACGTGACCCCAAGGGGCTGCTGCAGTTCGGTGAAACAGGATCATCAGTTCCTTTGCAAAATTTCTATACTTCATCCATAAATAAATTGACAGATGAATAAAATGAAGGTTGTTTTAAAGAACTTGTTAAATTATAATCAAATCATTTGTCGGTAATTATTTTTGCAATCATTGGAAATTTGCTAAACATTTTGCTGTTCCATCAATCATTGGTATATTCTAATTTTTAATGACGGTTAGTTAACATATGAATTGAACAATTCTCCTTCTAGCTAATAACAACTAGTAGGTTAGACTAGACTTTTTAACCTTGACATCAGAACAGGTCTAGGAGAAAAACTCTTGATTCAAACCAGTTATAGATCCCTACCCAAGCCACACTACTTGAGTAAGGCCCCCACTATCAAACCAGGTTGCTAAAAATTCATAAGTGCGCACTGTAATATTTCCCCAATATATAAAACGAAAAGAAATTCCAATCTCTTGTAAGATGAGCGTCTTCAAGAAAAATGTCTCATTTTAAGATACCCGCAAAGGATTCATATAGACAAACCAGAAATTTAGATACAACTGTGTGTCTCAGTGAGTGTGTACACAGACACTCACAGGGATATATAGTGATTAATGGAGATTTTTAAAAAAGTATTGTGTTACTGTTTTTACTGTTTTATCTTTTGAGACAAACCTAAAAACCTGACACTTTTGTCTACGTGTATATATGCATATATGAGAGCGTTTACTTGCATGAGCAAACAAGAGTGTCTGTCAGTTAGTCTGTTTAACTCTAGTCTGAAGTTGAAACCTCAGAGAATTTGTTGCCATTGTATTGCCAAAAAGTTAGAAAAAGAACCGAAAATAGATATTATCTTAAGTAATAAAAAAGGAGAGAAAAAATGTCTTGGAGAATGGAGAGAATCAATTTGCCTAACGTTATCATGATCATAGGAATTGACTCTGTAAACAAATGAAAATATGGGAACCGAAAGAAAATAAAGACCAAAAAGATAATAAAATAAAGATAAAAGAAAGGGCTAAAAGACATGAAAGACAAAGAAATGGAATATATAAAGTAATAAACAAGGTGTTTCAGAAATATCGATATCATCTCGTAATCTAATAACTTGACCAATCCTCATTCAAATCAGCTCAAATTTTAACAACGCGTTTAGAAACAACTCCAAATTCTGGGTTTACTGTTTAAATATTTGTTTCTCTTCCAGTAAATTTTATTTCTACACCTGAAAAAAAAAGAATGTTGTTTCAACACGTGGCGTTAAAAATTATGATCATCTGAATGAGAGTTGGTCAAGTTATTGAATTACGAAACGATACCATTTTTTTTAAACAATCTGTACATCTTAAATGATATCAAGTTTTTTTTAAACATCCTATATATTGAAGCAAATAGATGATAAAGAAATTAAAAGAAAGGCTGTATGGAGCCAAGAAGGAAAGAAGGGAAAAATAAAGAGAAAAAGAAGGATAAAAATAAATAAATAAATGAAGAAACGTAAAAGCGCAATAAAAAATAATAAAATTTAGTTAATTTATTCTTACTAATATCCATCATAAGTAAAACTAAATTTATCAATATTTAACAAAGGGTTATAATGATATGGCTACGAGTTGTGATAAATGAATTTAAAAGATTATTGCTGAGTGAGAGATGAATGAAGATGAGCATATGAATATATATTAGGTATGATCGAGTTGTGCTTCGATTTTTATAAGCTTTTAATTAAAAAATGAAGATGTTGTCATATAGGAATAAAGTGAGACACTGGCGATTGAACACCAATTGCCAGTGAATGGAAGTGGTGGGCTTCCAGATAATATAGATTTGCGGTACTGTTCTGTTTGGATAGGATAATTAGTCGAGGGACTTTAGTCGAATGAAGGACTTCAGCGAGAGAAAGACTTTTCAGTAATAGCTTGGCCGGTAATGTTACTGATAGTAACTATCTTTTGCTTGTGTTAATTTCTGTTAATGTGATATTTCGGTTGAATGAAATTCTTATACTTTTGTTAAGTTTTCAATTATTTTCTTTCCTTTTTATGTACCTGTGAGCGTTACAAAACATGTGCACAGCTCATAATATTTAGTAAAGTGATGACGTAATATAGTAAAGTGATGATGTCTAGACGTCTAGATGACTGTCTAGACATGTGCACAGTTGAGCAACTTGTATAATGAATGGATTATGTCAACATGTCTAGATTACTGTCTAAATGAGTCAGTGCCAACCAGGTAAAAATATGAAGCCAATTTTGATATTCTTCAACGAAATAATATTGATAAAACTGGATATTGTGCAAGTGCCTTAGCCTTCATACTCGCTAGAATTAGCAATCTTTTCTTTTTTTGATTCCTAAACTGAAAATTCAACTCCACGATAAAATTGAAAGATTTAAAAGAAATACAATGGCGCAGCTTGGCAACGTATGAAAAGAGGAGTTTTAGTGATACTACGACCAGTGGAAAACTAGCTGGAATAAGAATACCGAATGCCAAAGGGATTATTCAGGAAAAAAAAATTGATTCCTAGCTCATATCTGTCTTGGTAAATAAAACACTAATCTCGATACTTTTTGAAAAGACCTTCTTTAGATGAATGATCCAGATGTTTAAGGACCAATGAAACACGAAGGATATCGAAAAAGTAAGGTACCTAAGACATAAAACGACCGAAATTGTGAATTATGAAGACACAAAGTAATTGGGATGTGCAATACTTTCTTTAACAGCCAGAGCAGCACTAATATTGTTTGTGTTTTATGGCATATCAACATTTGTTGGTTATTTAATGCCAAATCCATTTTTATTCAAATAAACAGTTCTATTTCAAACAATTCAGTTTAGTATAGGAATAGTTTTTGTTTACACACAACTAAGTGTCAAACAATTCAGTTTAGCTTATGTAAAGTTTCAATGTCAAAAACAGTTCTATTTCAAACAATTTAGTTAAGCATACAAAGACAGTTCCATTTCAAACAATTCAGTTTAGCATAAGTACGCGGTTTAGTTCTATTTGGTATTACCACTCTAGGCCAAAGTAGACCTGGGAGCGATGGCAATGAAGAGGTAACCTGCATTTCCCAAAGCTCCTGCATTACTGGAACCTCACCATCAGATTGTTTAGTGTCATATCCAGGACACTCGTTTGGGCGAGTTACCCCTCTGCAGAGAAGCAGTCGGTGTATTCTACAGCTCTAGCCGACTGAGCAAGACTAATATTGAGTTTTCCTTCTTTTTTTTTTTTTTTTTTTGGCTTCGAATAAGGGTATAAGGTAAGACTGACTGAATAGTTTTGAGTAGGGGCTTAATTCATGCTAGTTTGGAAGTATTAGTATAGGATAGATTTGGCAGGAGATTCGTGTAAGTCTTGTGAAGTAAATTATGGACGCGGACGAGTATTAAAATAACATCTTACCTCGGTACCTCTTCCGGAAGTAGCTAGACGAAACCGGATTAGGTAAAAATGGTATTATATATAGCAGAGGAGTGTGGAATGCCTTATTTTCATTGGCTGTTTTCTAAAGGACAGAAGTCTATAAGAACGGCCGAAGTCCGGCCTTTATAAAAAAATTTCTTTGTTTTGGTAGAGGCACGAGCGTAGCACGTCGCGATCACGGAGGCGGCTTGGCTCTTCCAGAGTCATGCCGGGGTTACTGTCGGAGCCGATATGATGCAGAAATAACCCGAAATCGGCAATGAAGACAGTTGCATCACTGAAGACCTCCTTGATGCATCTTAGATGTATGATTGAAATGTGACTCCACCACGAAGGAGACTATATTGGTGCGAGGTGTGATAGAATTGTAGCATGCGGAGAGCAAAAATTTAAGGGAAATTCAACATGAACTTACTGTGTATGGCAAATCTATATTGAGAAGGAAGCAAATGGTAGTGCATCTACAGAGGGGCATACGAATCTAGTCCCATGTAGGGGATCAGAAAACAATACTGTGTGCAATAAAGCATTGATAGATATGTACCTTACTTTACGGACAACCTTTGTATTTCATTGCTCCTTAGACACCTGGTTCGTTCATTCACACAGTGTTTTCAAAATGTACTGAGACTGATACTGTTCTACCTCGTAAATAAGGCTTTGTTTGTATCCATGTCTACTTTGCTTGGTTTGGTTTGGTTTTTTAATGGCAGATCAACTTCATAGGTTATTTAATGCCAAAGCTATTCTCCTAGAACAGTATTTAACCCATAGCTATTCTCCTAGAACAGCTATTTAACCCATAGCTAGGAGGATAAGGGGGTCCATATCTTTCCCAAGGGTATTTGCCCGAAAGTGAACGTAATAGCGTGAATGGAGTACGAACTCACTTCCTACGATTCTGCAGTCCATCGCTGTAACCATTACACCACGAAGACACCCCTGTGTCTATTTCATGTAGTTAGGTCTCAAAACAGCATTAAGATTGCAATTGCAAATGATCTACTTACGCCAAATGATATATTACCCATGTACGTTTACCAAAAAAAAAAAAAGACTGCGGAAACAACGATCCAAAAAATGAATATATGAACGTACAAGGAAGATGATTCCCTAAACGCAATAAAAGAACACTTGTCAGTTTGACAAGCTGTTAGAATCAATCAATCTCATCTCTAATATTAAACACTGACAAAGTCACAATTAATGATCAATTACCACCACCATCATCATCATCATCATCCTCATCAAGGCATGTAGATCGAACGGAGACTCTTAACTCTCTCTCTCTCACCATCCGTCCCAAACGTCTAGACTGCATCCATTGTCTGTATAGAGCAGATGTATGTAAGTTTTTGTTAGTTGGCCAACACTAGTGTGTCCATGTGTAGGAGTCCAGCAGAGAACGTTTCTTATAAGCTTGTTTTTACTTCACCAGCAGTGCCCAAAATGTCTTGCTCGTCTTACTTGGATGGTTTATGAGATGGGAGGTAAGTAGCCGTACAATTGTGTGGTTCTACTACTAGATTTTGTTCATAACAGCACGTAGCATTCTTGATGCCTCCTTGCTTTACACCCAGCATTATAAGGTATGGATCAAGCGTAAAATGGAGCAATCCAGGAAAAGGAGTAGCGCCCTTCCCTACACCTCAGTGTAGTAGCGATCGAAAAGGGAGCCTTCAGGTCACCCTCGCCAACTACTTGGTTATAATATGCTGTTTTATTTCTAGGTTTATTGATTGATTTTAACGGTATGTCAAAAAAACTAGGATTATTTAATGCTTAGAGGTTAAGGAATCAGGTTCATTGTTCGTTGATGTTTACATTTATTTGTACGCTTTTTTTTCTTTTCCATCAAATACAAATAATTTGATTAAGATCTATTTGACCAATAGATGGTACTTTAACAGGCATTACGATTCTGGGCCAAAAAAGACTTTTGGGTTAATGACAACAAAGGGGGGCACGCTGTACTTCCCAGATCTCTACAACTTGAAACTCAACATGAGATTCAGATTAGAATGACTCAGGACACGCTTTTTCGGGGAAAATCTTACCCTTCTTTTCGGGACACAATCGGCGTATTCAAAGCCCCACCGACAAATCGGTTTGATTCCCTGGGTTATTCTGCGTATATATATATATATATATATATATATATATATATATATATATTGTTTTGAAAGTTATTCTTGGAGGTTAATTATAAATACAAACCCTGTAATAAAACCTGCTGACTTTTGGTTTGGTTTTATGGCATATCAACCATCGTTGGTTATTTAATGCCAAATCCTGTTTTTACATGTATATTGAATATATTATTTGCAAACACATTTTTGGTACAAACAGTTAAAGGATCAAAGAGTTCTTTTCTGACAATCCAATCATGAGTCAACAAAGTTAAATAGTTTCAAGTATTGCTATCACAAACAATTCTATTTTGTTTGCACACTTCTGTTTTGTTTGCACTCAGTTCAAATGTCAAACAGTTTTATTTGACTCATAAATTGGACCCTATCAAGTGCTACCATTCCAAGCTTGAGTACACTTGAGAGTAATAGCCATAAAGGAGTATTCTGCATTCCCAAAAACCCCAGCATTGCTAGAGCCTCACCATAAGATTGTTTAGTGTTATATCCTGGACACTTGTTGTCTTACCCCGCAGCAGAGATGCAATCGGTGTATTCTACAGCCCCAGCCGACTGGCATGCAGTTGACTTTTGAAAGTAATATGATTCATTTAATCTTTACTTTCACCTTCAAATTCATAAGTGTCATAGTAGAAACAAATCCAATATATATATATATATATATACATATATTGGTTTTGTTTCTTTGTTTAATAGCATATCAACGTTCGTGGTTTATTTAATGCTACAGCCATCCTTGAAGAAGAAAAATAGTGACACTATTTAACTCATAATTGGAGGAATTAGGAGGTTATACTTTTCCCCGGGGGTATTAGTCCGAAATTGAGCGTAAAAAGGCGACTGAAGTTCGAACTTGATTATCATGATGTTGCAACCCAGCACGTAAGCCACAGTGTCACGAGGACTCTTCTCTTTCTACATATGTGTGTATGTGCGTGTGTGTGTGTGTGTGTGTCTATGTGTGCGTGTGCGTGCGTGTGTATGTGCGTGTGTGTGTGTGTCTATGTTTGCGTGTGTGTGTATGTGTGTGTGTGCGTGCGTGCGCGCGCACGCGCGCGCATGTGTATGTGTATATATGCGTGCGTGCATGTGTGCGTGTTCGTGTGTGTATGTACATGTGTGTGTGCGTTTGTGTGCATGTATGTCTATGTACAAAATAAAGGGAGAGAAAAATGTTGATTAGTTGATTAATTCTAACGGCAAGTCAACTCGTCTAGGATTTTCTGCTGAGAAGTTAAGGAATCGCCTTCAATATCCTATTTACATTTTTGTGTTGTTGTTTCTTAAGAGTTTTGTATTTCTTATATTCAGTCCTATCGAATACATAGAATTTTTAATCAGATCAATTGATCCATAGATGAGACTATGACAGCTATACCCCAATGGATCAAAGTGGACCTGCGAGTAATGACAAAAAACCATTAGATGTATTTGAATGGTCAATCCAGGACAACCTTTTAAATAGAGGTCTTAGCTCTCAGTAGAAGATACAGTCAATATTCTAAGCCCCACCGACAGGACAAGGCAGAGAAAAATTTATCACCATCGTCTTATAAGTTCAGACAGAAGAATGAGTATGTTCCTATATATCCATTAATAGCGTGCTGACATCTATTACTGTATAAATATGACTGGTCTAATCATGTTGGAAGTGCTAATATACTGATATTAACAGATTTGAAAGTGACGAAATACAGAACATTTGACAGACACAACTAAATCAAGGAAACTGCTTGTCTGTAATTGATTGTAAATGAATGTTAACACTTTCAAGGGCAGTTAAATTATACAACATTGTTTTATTCTTATTAAGAGAACGTGTAAAATTTCTCCTGGGAATGTTGATAATGTGAGAACAGACACTATGCCAGACATATCAACTTATATTCAAATACACTATGTGACTTTTCAAGAGTTGCTGAAAATGTCTTGGCCTCATAAAAACATAAGTTATCTAAAAATCAATAAAAATAATATAAAATTAAAAGTCCCATCTTTGTTTTGCCGATAACCTCAGTACTCCTTATATATTAATGAATTGTAAATGGTATGATGAGATGATAATGTCATTGGAAAGTCGAGATTCAAACGACTGATTTTTAAAACTGATAAACTCTTACCAATAACAGAAAGAACTCTGTACACTGCAGGGAATTCCGGATTCTGGATACCCTCAATCGATTTCCAATCTCTTTATAAGATTTTTACTATTATCAACACAGGCAGCCAATTTTATTGAAGTGGCTCTAAATTGTCTCTTTCAAATTAACTGATCAGAAGTATCTCATATATATATATATATATATATATATATATATATATATATATATATAGTTTTTCTTGTATACAGACAAGTGAAATCATTTTGGAACTAAAAGCACGCAGTAATTATCCAAAAGATGGTTAATAACAAGCAATTTCGGCTATCTTCAATGAGTGTCCTCGATGGAACCCTAACAGTGTACTACAATTCTCAGGTTAGAGTGTACCTGAGAATAATGGCGATCAAGGGGTACTCCGCCCTCCTCTGAGCTCCAGAACAAAAGCCTCACCACCAGATGCAGTTTCGTGTTATACCCGGGACACCCCTTAATTAGTGGTGAGGGGGTCACAACCCTATGCAAGAGATACAGACAACCTATTCTTAGTTGCATTTACAGAGCGGCTGGAGCATCGAATATTTGTACATATTGCTATTCAACGAATCAATATTTAATTTGAATTGTTATTTGAATTGTATATGAATTCATTTTCTTTTGAACTAAATTTTTTGTTTTTTGTTGTTTTTTTTACAAAAAGTCCAGTCGGTCTCTCAATTGAACAATGGCCAAAAGAAGTGACCAAAAGAAGATTACAGAACTCTCTATTGTTTGTTATAAACGATAGAGAAATTGCTATACATTACGTTTAAGAATACATCGAATTTATAACAGCAAAGAGCATTGAAATATCATGTTGGCGGAGTGTAGAATACGCTGATTGTATCCCCTTTAGAGAGGTTAAGCACCCACAAAAAAGGGGTGTCCTAAACTGTATCTGATGATGAGGCTGCAGTTGGCGAGATCTGGAGAGTGTAGGGTACCTCTTAATTAACATTACTCCCAGGTTCACCGGTGTTGTAAATTGGACAGTATAAAAAATTCTTAAAAAACACCTACATAAAAAATATCAATATAATTGTACAATGAACGTAATTCCCTAATCTCTAGGCTTAGAATAACCCTAGACATATTAACGTGCCATTAAAATCAGCCATCAATCACCTGAAAAGCACTAGTTCTTATTCCTATCGGAATTCGTGGCGACTTACTGCCACGAATGACTAAACAGTTTCTCGCTGTGTATTCCAGATTTTTGAACACCCACATTTGTTTATAACGGTAATTATGATTTACCTACAGCTTATTTGTTGCAGCAATAAAACATTTTAATGAACTGTCAAAAGTTATTTTCATCTGAAACCACGCCTTGCTTACGTCCATTTGTCTGCTTACAATTTGACATTATAGTACACCGTAATTCACTTACATCAATCATTTAAATTACAAAACACCAGTTTTGTAAACTTGTTTAAGACGACTGTTAGAACTTATTTCGATCCGCCAAAATGACTTGTTAGCAGCGAGCAGGTTTACCTTTCAGAGTTGAAAATGACAGACATTAGAAGTTTTGTTTCTTTTCACTTATTTAAGATCTTTTCATGACAGTGACATGAAATGACAGTTATGTTTGTGTTGCAAGACGTTGTTGTTTCACATCGATTTCCCGCCGAAGAAACTAACAGACGATCAAAGTGAAATGTCGTTCAGATATTTGTCACTCTTTCTCGTGTTGCTTTTGTTGTGTTGAACGTCTTACTGTGCCAGAGGTTATGAGAGTCTGGTTTTGCCCTCCTCTTCACATCAAAGAGTTTCATCTCCGATCTGTCTAACAACAAAGTAATATCTCTTCAGTATTTAGCAGGACTGGGGATTTTATGGTCGACGCTAATTTCTATTCCGCAAAAAAAAAAAAAAAAAAAAAAATCTCCATGGATACCTTTACGATTCAAGAAAGAAAAAGTACTTGTTTATGTAGACACACAAAGCTTATGAAGATAAAAGCATTCATTTTCAACGACAAATGTAATTTTTCGACATAATCTCATTCTTTGACTATGCGCTTAATTCAGATTGGAATATTAATTTCATTGATGAAATGCATAGAAAAAAACAGATAGAAATTAATTCAGCTAATTACTGGTGCAAAGGAACTAAAGCAATATCTATCTATCAATCGATCTATTTATCTATCTACTTAAGTCTCCTCTCATCTATCTATCCATTTTCCAACCTATCTACCTATTGAATCACCCATATTATTCTAAAAATCTAGAAATACCAGGATTTTACTCTCTCAAGAGAATAATATAAAATTGAAATGGATATTCTTAGGTATCATTTATTACTAAATTCAAAAGCACTGAAACACTCAAACTGAAAATATGAATATATTACAATTCACATATAAGTACACACGCCTTACATATATTGATGCAATTTTCATGTTCATAACAGAAGTAATGCGATTTTTTTTTTTTAAATTTCAGAAATTCAATGCTGTTGAAATTAGTGATAAATAATACCTTATAATATCTACTATGGTTGTATAAAGCTCCATTTTAAATAATAATATCCTGGTATCTTTGTTTTATAGGAAAATTAAGTTTTATGAAATATTGTGTGGAGTGTACTTATTTATTTTTCGGATAAAAAATATTCAGATTTCTTATAAGGAGAATTTTAATCGTTAAATGATTTTGAAAAGCATTGCTTTTCAAAATCTTTTCAACCTCTTATTGAAAAAAAATATACCCTGCATTGTGAAAAACTAAAACATTTAAAATTTGGACGCTTTTATTTTACAAAGAAAAATCTGTATATATATATATATATATATATATATATAAGCAAATCTTTTTCTTACATATACATATCAGTAGGTACCTATCACTTTATTTAATGTCTGAAATATTAATACTCTTATCATCATCATCATCATGTCGTGCCGCTAGCACGGATATCCCTGACCCTCTCTCACCACTTCTCCCTATCATTCATCGCTTCTGGCAAGTCTTCAGGGCTACATCCCGTATCCTCACATAGCTGCTGTATGTATGTTCCAGCTGGTCGTCCTGCTTGTTCGGGCAATGTCGGGTAACGTTTTAATATATATATATATATATATATATATATATATATAGTCGTTTAAAAACTAAATATCGGTAAAAGATTTTTTGAAAATAAAGTTCTCAATATCCAGTAGGTAGAACAAATATAACAATATTTTTGAAAATTAATAATCTTGTCTTCCACGGGAAGGAATTTCACGATGAAAATATTATAAGGTTAGAAATAAACAAAATAAAAAAAATCTAACCTGAGTTGTGATCGTGTCAATGTGATGTTTGCTAAGAATCCTGGAATATCTACGTGGTGCTGCCTTATTTCAATTCCAAAGATGAACAAAGAATACACCAACAAAAGAGCTTCCTTAATCGAGTGAAAGATTTATGAACGACTAAACAGAACTGAACAGAAACGACGAAGTGAACAAGGCGGAAAAGAAGTGAAAGAGTGAAAAGAATAAAAGAAAACAACAAATCTCAGTAGAATTATAAATGAGTAAGAAAAGAACTATCAAATAAGATAAGTTATTTTATCCTCCATGGCGATTTTAATTTGCATTTACTCATATATCAAGAAAGAATTCCGTACATACATCATTACCCAACGAAATAATTAAATCCGAAGACGTTTGTGATCATGTTTGCTCATTTGAAATTGTGACTTGGTGACAATTCTTTTACGTCCTCGATCCTTATCTCCTTATCCCCTTTGCATTCTTTCTTTTCTGTTATCATTAAACGTTTGTTAAACTAATGCCTCGCTTGCCTTATTCGTATCGATCGTTCTGTCACGTTCTTTTTCTTTGTATCTTGAACCCGGAATAGATGTTATTCTACATCACTCAGGCTTCTTTTTGAAAGAATGCCTATTATTTTACGATGTTCTATCTTAAGGGAGACACTATAGTCAAAGGGAAATAAACCTGACCCGTCTTCCGCAGAAGAGTCATACCCAACTCCCAACGAGGCCACCTGTTAGCCGTGGGTGGCAACCCGTAATGTTTCAGGATGGAATCCTGTGAACTGAGCAGTCTGTGACCCGGCAATAGAAGAGGTCACATGAATCGCAACACTCCACTTCGACCCTAACTGGACGAGACAGGTGCTTGGAAAGGCCTGATCTGATTAATAGGCTGATCATGTCAAGCCCTGGCACCTATATGTAATTTACAAAGCGCTTTGCTTTGATGTGGCACAAGGCCGAATGAATGGGGCGCCCAATGAGACTCGAACTCACTCGTGTAGGTCTGCTAGTCGAGCTTGCTAACCGTTACACCACCACCTATATGATTGTCCCGAGCGGACTCTTCAAATTACTCTCGTGGCAAACATTACTATTTAACTATCTGTAAACAAATTATTAATATCAAATAGAATTATTAGAATTAGATTGTAATACTAGAAACCATTTAATTAGCGAAATCATTTGTGTAAAATAAAACTATCTGAAACAATTTAACAGCATGCATATAAATGATAAATATTTTTAAAAATATTAGTGTTTGAAGGAGATACTTGAAAACATTTAATTGTGCAAGCTAATAATTTATATAAAATAAAATTATCAGTGTCAAATAGCAATACTTTAAACTGTTTGCTCATATATTTTTGTCCTCCACCTCATTTATGATAATCTGTTGAAGGAATATTTTTCATAATTTTTCTATCTATAATGTAATGGCTATCTGTAGAGGTTGGTTTCTCATATGAAGTGACCAATAAATTAGTTATGACCAAATGACGATCTGTTGAGTTTTTTTCCAATTATATGAATTTGCTCCGGATGAAATAAATAGATTTATACATTAATTATCATACATTGAGCACTCCTGGAAATTTATATGAATCCTCTATTATTTTCTCAAAATAAATCATTACCAACTCATCTTCTTTGTGTGTGTATATATATATATATATATATATATATATAGAGAGAGAGAGAGAGAATTTGGCATTAATTAACCCATAAAGATTGATATGCCATTAAAGCAAACAAACAAAGCAAACCTAAACAGTATTATTGGTGTTAGATAGGGACGCTTGAGACCATTTTACTGCCTGATTCGTTTTAAAAATAATTTTACCTTCAAACTATTCACTAACAAATCATCACACACACACACACACACACACACACACACACACACACACACACACATAACAGCATTTGATATCAAATAACCTACAAGGGTTAACATGCCATTAAATAAAATAGCTATAACCATAACCAAATATGAGGTTTGATCAAAAGGTTTTGAGACTGAAGCTTTGATTATAGAATTTTCATGTTTAGAATTTTAACAATGACGTGTGCACAATTGAACAACTTATAAAATAAAGTAATGATGTCTACACATCTAGATAACTGTCTTGATGTATGCAAAGCTGAGCTCCTTATAGAATAAACTGATGATGTTTACGTGATTCAGTGCCTCATCAAAAAAAAAATAAAAAAATTACTTGGAAAGAAATGTTTTTTAGCGAAACAGAATTGTTCAAACGTAGCATCCTTCGTACATACTAGACCCTTCCCCAGGTCTCTGTGATGGTTTTTCGCTTATTTTTTTGGTTTTCTTTTTTCTAAAAAAGAATTACTCTCAGGAGTAAGATTAAATTGATGAATTGATTGACTGATAGATTGATTGATTTTAATGCCATGTTATCCTGTGCAGGGTTATTTTATGCCCAAAAGTTACGTTGATTGTACGTTTATATTTACAGTTTATGTGTGTTTCTTAAAGAGTTTATTCTTTTGCACACGGTCCTATCGAATACGACTAATCTTTAATCAGATCTATTTTCACCCTGAGATAGGATTCTAACAAGTACTATCCCTCTGGGTCAGAGTTGACTTGGGAGTAAGGGCATTGAAGGCGTACTCCACACTCACCAGATCTCACCATCGGATCCAGATAATAGCCTCCTCTTTTGGTGGACTCTTACCCCCCACTGCAGAGATACAAGTCAGTGTAATTCTCAGTCACCCCCCGACAAGTCGAATATATGAAGATGCGGAGGACATTGTAGAAATATACCGAGGCAGCTTCACATTATATCAAGGAAAATTCTTATGTCTTTGTTTTCTTTTTTATTCTTATGAACATTTCATTCATTGTTTATTTTATCCCTGTAAGATTAACTTTAATCTCGATACTTTTTTAACAACATAGGCCAAGTGTTGATCAATTCCTCTGTCAGTATAACTTCTTTCCTTTATATCACTTGGCGTTTTGTCAGGGCCCGATGTGTCAACACCCGGACTTGCGAACCCGCCACCTTGTAATGGTTAAAGCGATGAACTGCGGAATCGTAGTACGCGAGTTCGTACTCCAGTCGCACTATTACGTTCACTTTCGGGCAAATACCCTTGGGAAAGGTATGAACCCCCTTATTCTCCCTCCAGCTATGGGTAAATAGTAGGACAGACTAGGTTCTTCAGCCTTGGTGAGGCAACTAGTCTAGGAGAAGGAAAACTCTGAATTCAAACCTGTTAAACTCCGCTTAGAAAAATTGACCTTGTGTCATATCCTGCCCGAGCGGAGGGGTCGGTAAATAGTACCTTCTCAACTATCCAGTACTGCCTCTATAGGCTTGTCAAACACTCAATTAAAACTGTATCATCATCATCAAGTCGCATTGACAGCACGGATTTCCCTGACTCTCTCTCTCTCTTTCTCTCTTTCTCTCTCTCTCTCTCTCTCTCTCTCTATCTATCTATCTATCCCCATCATTCATCACTCCCGACAGGTCTTCCAAACAACATCTTTTGTCCGCAATGAGTTGATGTAAATTAGTACTTGCTAGTAGCCCAACACTGGCACGTCCATGTGAAGGGGTCCATAGAAGAACGTCACTTATGAGTGCGTCCTTGTTACTCCAGCTGTGTCTCGCAAGTTTTGTTCTTCTTACTTGGATGGTTTTTCACTTTAAAACCTGATATACAGATGTTTCTTTCGTTAAAAGTAATCTCATAAAAGTTATTAAAAGGTTTTTCATTTCTTTTAAGTAAATAAAGTTGGCGACCGTAGGGTGACCTTAAGGCTCTTTCGCAATAGCTACTACATCGAGGTCTAGGGGAGGGCGCTACTCCTTTGCCGGGATTGCTCCACTTGATATGTACCTTATAGTTGTGAGAGTTAAGTAAGGAGGTATCAAACACCATTTTTTTTTTAGTCTTTGGTATAACTCGACCTGCGATTGAACACCTATCTGCCGGGCCATTGGTGAACACTCTAACCTCTTGGCTAATGAGCCGATTAACTAAATCAAAAGAAACTTTAAGAAACTACAGTAAGAAAATGTAAATATAGACATACAGTGAACACTATTACCTAGCCTCTTGGCATAAAATAACCCTAGACGGATTGACATGCCATTAAAATTAATGATAATCAAAATAATTCATAGTTTATAAAACAAAACGAAATTTCTTCCAAGCTGTGCTCGTGTTAGTACTAATATACGCAGCACCCCTCAAAATGTGCAGCCATACTTCTCATCTAAAAAACATCTAGTTAAAATGAACAAGACATGCTGGGCACTACTAGAAAAATAAGGACCTACTCATAAGCGACGTTCTCCAATGAACTCCTACACATGGACATAGCAGTGTTGGGTGACCAACCAAGATTTACCTACATCAGCTCTGTGTGGAGACTGGATGCAGTCTAGATGGCCTGACAAGAGCGATGGCCTATAGGGACTGATGGTAAGAGAGTGTTATGGGTATCTGTGTATGTCTTGATGGTGATGATCCTCATAGTTTAAATTCATGTATTTATCAAGCATGTACCCCCGGATATTCCAACGGTCGACCTAGAATATATATATATATATATATATATACTAGGCCGACCGGTGGAAATGATTTGATATAGAAGAAGATGTTTGTTTTTCGCCTGAATACGATTTGAGGGAAGATAGGTATATTTTGGAACATGTTAGTGTATTTACTCACAAAGAATAAATGCCTGTGAGACATAATTAATTGTATTAATATCTTTCTGGAGTCTAAATTCAGAATTAATAAATATCGATGTTATTATTTTTCCGTTAAATCCGGTAAACACCTTTTATGTATTTGAAAGTTTGTTTATTGTACCCGGTTTATGCACTTGATAAAAATTATCATTCGGAGTAATTTAGCACCTACTTTTATTTTCTTTTTGAGTATTCATGGAACACACACACACACACTATATATATATATATATATATATATATATACATATATATATATATATATATCAAATAAGATCTAATATGGTATAAGAGTCTTTAAACGATACGTCACCAAATCTAAAAATAGAAGATCTACGAGAGTCATTGTTATCCGAAAGAATATCCCCTATTTTCCCATCCAGGGAGTATATATGAACCAAATACAGTGAGTATATATGAACCAAATCTCCACAGTTATTGAGTAGGAGCCTAGGAGTCACAGAATACTGACGAACTAAAATTTTCGACCCAAACAATTATCGACGGTAAATAAGTTTTATCCTTAAAGGAATTTCAGGACTGACACTCAAGTAAGCATTTAAAAAGAATACTAGAATATTTACGTACACTACACACACCGAAAAATTATTCTTCTCACAACATGCCGTTTGTAAACTATTGCTCATTAACAAAAATGGCACATAAAAAAAGACAACGTATATTTCAACTCAACATCCTGTTATTTGTTTTAATCTTTATTTGTTTTATTAATTATTCATTTAAGTATTAATCTTTTTTGGATCACAAAACTTGGAAAACTCCTCCTCAACAATACAAACATTTCGTTACAAATTATTTGCATCAACATCCACACTACATTTTTTAACAGTACGTTGAAGGATATTTATTTCTTTGTTGAGATTTACTTTAGTTTTCTTCGGCTTTTGTTCTTCGAACAAAAAAAGACGTTGTCTCTAGAAACGTAAAGCCTAAATTGCTGTGACCATTTTAACTTTTCCATTTTTTCATATACTGCTTGTTCATTGAACAATAAATGTATATCTTATCTATTGGAACTTGTTTGTGTATTCTCCTTGTACGTATATTATGAATATATAAAATGTTTCTGCACTGCATGTATCATCATCATCATCATGTCGTGTCGCTAGCACGGATATCCCTGACCCTCTCTCGCCACTTCTCCGTGTCGTTCATCGCCTCTGGCAGGTCTTCAGGGCTACATCCCGTATCCTCACATAGCTGCTGAATGTATGTTCGAGCTGGTCGTCCTTCTTTTGCCCGGCCATATGTGGGGGTCCATAGGAGTACATCACTTATGAGCTTGTCCTGCATGTCTGGTTCATCTAACTTGGATAAACTGCATGTATAAATGAGCTCATCTTTTATTTCCTTCAGTTTATTCAGTGTTGGTGTATCAAGGGTGTACTAATGCTAATATTGGTACTCAGTGAATGCAGACTGGATTAAGTGTCCTCTCAACTTCTATTCAACCCAATAATGTTTTATACATTTATAACTCTCACAAACACAGTTCAGTTTCTTAACCTTAGCATTATTGATGTGGCTTTATTGTTTAATGGCATATCAATGTTCGAAAGTTATATAATGCCCAAGCTATCTTTGTAAAAAAAAAAAAAAAGAAGTGGTACTATATAAGGTATGATTGAGTAAGCGGGTAAGGAGGTGCATACCTTTACAAAGGATATTAGTCCAAAAATGAATGTAATAGCACGACTGGAGTTTGAACTCGCTTCCTACAATGTCGCAGTCCTAAACGTTAGCTACTATGCTATTATGCCCCCAACTTTCCGTGAATGGCATATAGAAATAATTTACCTAGCCCACCCCCTTTTATCATTTGCAGTTTATATTTCTGTGGGCTTAGTCATTCCCTCAATCGATATGCAAATCCAACCCAATAAATAATATTTTATGGTCACCAACGAAGGACGCTCCGAAAATAAAGCCTTCTGTTTATTTAAAAGTTAAGTACACCAGATTACAAAGGAGAGCAATAACTAGGGCAGGACTTTCACCTGCTGAATAAACATGAGGCGATTGTAATGTAATAGTTTTCATTGTAGGAAAGGCGAGTTCAAATTCTAGACTAGGTTGTTGGCATTTCATATGGGAAAGATATGCATCCAACGATTCTTCTTCCAGCTATAAGTAAATAATAGGACAGAACGTGTTCTTTAACCTTGGTATGGCAAATGAAGTAAAATTGTGCATTCAAACAGGTTAAACTCCGCTAAAAACTGACATTGTATCGCATCCTGTTCATGTAGAGGGGTTGGGTAAATACATATATGAAATATTAGGTGTTATATTGTCATCTACATGTTCATGCAGCATCATAACGACACAATAATAAAGACAGACGCAGGAGAAACGACGCACGCAATGATAAAGACGCAGGAAGACTTCTTTATAAAAATATTTACCTCTCACTTTATTGCAAGGGTTCGAAAGGGTTGTTCAAGGTTTGCGTGTGAGAGGGAGCTGGAGATCAAACATAACTGCAATTTTTTGACCCCTCACTCTTATGACCGTTACGTTGTGTCTTTCTTGTTCTCTTGATGCTCAACCGGAGCCCAGGGGTCCACTCTGCAGGGTGCTGGCTTTCTTTATTGCATCTTATCAGCATCTTCTCTGGACCCCAACTCATCAGGGCCTCAAGGCCTCTTTGGCCTGATGTGGCTTTCCTTACCACATCTCACTCCAACTGCGTCCGATCTTCAACTCAACTGGTTGGAACTCTACTGGCAACTCCACTGGCTCGTCGAACTCAACTGAATTATATGATCGTTCGACGCCCACTCGATCTTTGAAATCGAATGTTTAATCGTCATCAAGCGGAAATAACTGTCATGCAGTTCAGAGGTCACTCTCTTCCGGTGCATCAGTCTATGAGTGTACCATGGGAATTTTTTAGCTTGTCCCATTTCATCAGCCAATTTCCGCCCACGCGATTTCCTCACATAACTGCCATTGGAATGTGTCACTTCCTTCCGGTGCATCACCTTGAATGGCATTTTGCTCGGGCCGAAGGTCAAAATATAACATAGGCTCTTCTTAAAAATTAGAGCAAAAAAATTAGAATAATCATATATAAAAAAGTAAAGTTGGTGACCGTAGTCGAGGGCGACCCGAAGGAACATTTTTCAATAGCTACCACACCGAGGGGTTGGGAAATGCGATACTGCTTTCCCTGGATTGCTCCACTTTACCCTTTATATATACCTTATAATACTGAGTGTTAAGCAAGAAGGTATCAAATATCATTTTTTGAGTTTTTGGTATTACTTGACCTGGAATTGAGCCCCAGTTTTCCAGGGCATTAACAAGCACTCTACCCACTGGGCATATATATATATATATATATATATATATATATATATATATATATATAATGAATTAATGTCAAAGAATAGAAATTAAAAATAAAATAATGTTTTACAAAAATGACGCCTCGATGGTACGTAGCCTCAAGCTATTGCTTATTTGGCTAATATTTAAGTCAAGCACCGGCAATAACACTGTTGAATTCAGTAAGCTTTCAACTATTAAGCAATATTTTTCCATGTAGTCATTGAATATATATCTCCCTACAATGATAAATAATATGGTAGATAATTTAGTGATAGATACATGCTTTTGCCATTTTCAAATAAACTTTTCTCCAGTCTTGTTCAGAATAAACGGTACAAAACTGGCAATTTGAAAATAATTAAATCATAAAATGATCGTCATTGTCTAAATGAAGTCAAATAAATAATTAATTGTCCTTAATTATAATTATGAATTAACTCGATTTGAAATATTCATTACTCTAAGTGCATAAAGTAAAAAAAGGAACAATGAAGTGATTATGAATATATATATATATATATATATAAGAACAAAAGTTATATGACAAATAGGAAGATTACTTTGATGTGGTTTCTCTTTTGATTGTTCTCAACTAGTTTCGACCTAAAGTTAACGTCAGGAGAAAAAGTTTCATGAAAGGAAATTTGCTTTTTAGAAAGTTTATAAAGGTTTTTTTTTTATCAAAAATATTTATGAAAGATCTTTTTCAAATTAGAAAACTAAGGGAGCCTTCTCAGAAGAAAACTTACAAAACTTTCCATCAACCAAAGGGTTAAATGTCTGGGTTGTCTTCCTTATCAGAAACACTGAGCATTTCTTAAATAGAACACATGAAACAAAGAACAAGAAATTGATGAGGACTATGCACATCACCATATACCTCAGAGGTGACAAAGATTTTGTGTGACAAGAAAGGAAGGACGAAGAGGACTCGTCAGTTTTTTGGATGCAACAATTCTGGGACGCGAAGAATATAAAAAAATCAAAAGGAAATTGATAACAACAACCATTAACATTAATAGCAATAGAAATTTTTTTATAAAAAATACGAAAACAGCAATCGTAAGATCTAGAAAACAAAAAATTTGAAGAAAAACAAATGTGTGGATAATTCATGAGACAAAAGACATTGCACATGAACTTGGTTAAGAAAACATGAAAATAATTACCTCAAAATTTATCGGAACAAAAATTTAACGTAACAAAAATTTAACGAGACAATATCAATTGTTAATCCGCGTTCTTCGATAATGTAACAATCTGTGTGTCTTGGAGACCTGAGTTCATTTAAAGTTTAGCAATAATAATAACTATTATTATCATAATAACAACGGATCATTTAATCTCGGCCAGACACCCAGAGCTAGTGATAGTCAACAACAATAAAAAAAAAACCTGCCAAATAGTGGACTTCGCAATTCCAGCTGACCACAGGGTAAAACTGAAAGAAAGCGAAAAGAGAAATAAGTACCTAGACCTTGCTAGAGAGCTGAAAAACTATGGAACGTGAAAGTGACGGTGATATTAATTGTAATTGTCGCACTCAATACAGTCACCAAAAGATTAGTACGGAGACTGGAGGAATTGGAAATAACAGAACGAGTGGAGACCACCCAAGCTACAGCATTATTAAGCTTGGCCTGAATACTGAGAACAGTCCTGGAGGCTTGAAAAGACTGTCTGTCACTCAGACTCCAATGAGAAACCATCGTCTAATCCTGGTGTGAAAAACTCTCAAAAGAGTAAAATAATAATAAAATGAAAGAAAACGAAAAGAGACAAATACTTGGAACTTGCCCGAGAATTAAAAAGCTATGGAACATGAAGGTGACGGTGATATCAATTATAGTTGGTGCACTCTGAACGGTTCCTAAGGGCTTGATAAAGGAGATGGAAGAGTTGGAAATCGGAGGACGTACTGAAACCATCCAAACTGCTACAATACTAAAATCGGCCAGAATACTGAGAAGAGTCCTGGAAACTTGCAGAGACTTGCAGTCTGAGTGACTCCAGTGAAATACCACCATCTAACACTTGTATGCAACACTCGCAAGCAGTAAAATAATAATGATAATAATAATAATAATATGCACAACCTAAAATCTGTCCTGGAGAATGAGATGCACAAACTCCTCTGGGATTCAAACGGATCATTTACTCTCAGCCAGATGACCAGACTTAATGATAGTCAACAAGAAAAAGAGAACTTGCTGAATCGTGGACTTTGCTGTCCAGCCAGACCACAGATTAAAAATTGAAAGAAAACAGAATTGCCAGGGAATTGAAAAAATTGTGGAACATGAAAGTTACGGTGATACCAATTGTAATTGGTGCTCTTGGTACAGTCACCAAAGGATTGATACAGGGACTGGAGGATTTGAAAATAAGAGGACGATGGAAGACCTAACCAAACTACAGCATTATTAAGATTGTTCAAAATACTGAGGAGAGTTCTGAAGACTTGAGGAGACTTGCTGTCACTCAGACTCCAGAGAAAAACCATCGGCTAACGCTGGTATGAAAAACTCGAAAAGGAGTAAAATAATAATAAAATCCTTTGCGACAAATAAACGGTTGTAATTTGATAGAATTTTATCAACATTCGAAGTAATTTTAATGTATGATTTTCAAAAATCTTTAATATATGAACCTAAAGTAAGATTTTTATCCTAATATATTATTTAAAACTAATTCACGAGCACGATATTTTAAATTATTATTTGCATTAGAAATTTATTCATTTTAGTCTTATTCATTTGTATATACTAATGTTATTATTCAATTATTAATTTAAATTCACAAGGGAAAACTGTTAAAGTTTAATGTTTGTGTTGTTTATTTCAAATTCAAAATAAAACAAAAAGCGTTCTTATTAAAATGGTGTTATTAAGTACATAATTCAATAAATGTTATTTGCATTTTATTTTTTGTTTATTTTTGGGTTTTGGTGCTTTTTTTTCTTCGGAACTTCGAGATAGTTCGTCATACTTATTTGAATTCAAAACACCTAAGTTTTTTTTAATACAGTTTATAACGTATGATAAATTCTCTTTTGTTGATTATAATTGAATATGATAACAGAATTCTTTTGATGGATGGCGACAGCAAAGCAAAACACCTCAGTAGTTAGAATGAAATGCACCAAGATCATGTAAGAAAGTCAATCTTTATGTCACACTCTGCATCGGTCTTTCTGAGAATAATCAAAAACTCAATGATGAACCAGGTTGGGATCGAAAAATCAACAACTGGAACAAAATACTCAACTCACATCGGTATTATACAGAACCGGAATAATTCCAATCTTGACCTACAAAGATCTTCACAACAATCAATGAAGAATAAAAACACAAGAGAAAAATGGTCAAAAGAGGATTGTAAAAAATCATTAGGAAAATGTAAGTCTAGGAACCTACAATATATACTGAGAAAGGATTAAGCGTTCCGATGCACACTTAGATCCCAATAGATTTGTGAATGTGAGAAGATATATCCTTAGAAGCAACCGTTAAACAGATTTTGAGAAAATAGTGTTAATAACTTGTAGTTGCTGATATTCCGTGAAATGAAAGTGTAACACTTGGAATAAATGAAGTTGATAATGAAACATTTTACATTAAAACAATCAGGCAATGATTATTAAAAAAATCAGCAATAGAAAATGAATACAACAAATTAGTGAATTAAAACAATGACAAATTCATAAAAATGACAAATCCAAATCAACGTGGGACTCATAAAATAGGTCTGGATGTCATAATCGGCAGCTACTTTCGTGATAGCCAAAATGGGGACTTTGTCGGTATCCTACGAATGCTGGCTGTTCTAATTTCGGGTACACAAGACAAACCAAAATATCAGTTCAACTGAGATACACTAAAGGAAAAAAAAATGGAAGAGAGAAGACAACAACAATGTAATCCATTGTTATTTTAAAAACAAACCTACAAACAGAGTATACAGGAAACGGATGATGATCTTCGCAGAATCCGCTAAATTTAATGCAAGTGAATGACTTGTTAACCAAGCCAACTTGATTTAAAAAAAAGGTGGGTTTTCTCCCTTTGAGATTCTAGAAATATGTGGAGAGGTAAATTGTGAAGAATATACCCATTAACGAATTGAAATATTAAATATTGAAAAACATACTATTACAGAATCCAGCACTACAACATCAAGCTTAACAGAAGAAGACAGAACCAAAGTAGAATTAATGAAAAACATCTTAAATGAAGATAAGACTATATTACCATCCCTAAGGAATTAAGACTGAAAAAAAAAACTCAAGTTAGAGACTGATAAAGTCGATAAAATATTGGAAAATATCCTAAAGGACAACATCACCGAACTGAACGAATTAATCGACGCAGGAGCAAAACTTGTCTGTGATAAAATAGACATCCCCCAAATAAATCGGAACAGAAATACAAAACCTGGATGGAAAACGAGGCGAGAAGGACAAATAAAGAAACTGCGACAACAAACGAAACTGTTTAGGAAGGTAAAACATATAAGATACCAACGGGATGAAAAGATTCCAAAAAGGACAACTGCTAACAAGTCTGACAGCTGAACTGGATATTAGGAAAAGAAAGAAAACTGAAAAGGTATCAGGACAGGTACAAGCAATACACACAAAACTAGACATTCAAAAATAACGAAATAAATTCTGCCGGCAATTTGGAAGAGAGTGCACAAAGAAAAATCAGCAACCGGATGAAAAAGAAACAAGAATTTTAGAGTGAAATATCGAAACGAAAAAAAAAAGCTCAATAAAAATGCTGAATGGATTAATAACATGAAAAAAGAATTACAAGAACTTGAAGAAGGCTCAGACGCTAACATAAATTTGTCTCACTAAGAGGAACACGCAAAAAAAAATACTAAATTAAAAATATAGCTGGCCATGATTGTATTGGTGGATTTGGTTTTTAAAAAATCATGTCCATCCACAACAGCTTGGTCCTGCCACTGAGTAAATGCTTGCAAGGAGTAAGTATAATAGAATGGATGGCGAAAGAGGAAACAACCTTGATCCAGAAGGATAAAATAAAAATCCATTACCAACAACTATAGAGCGATAACGTGTTTACCCATGTTATGAAAAATCCTGACCACTCAGAATAGAGAAGAACTCTATTACTCATTGAAGACTATTTCCGGAAGAAGAAAAAGGATGCTGCGGCTGAACAAGAGGAATAAATGATCTACTATATATCGACCAGCATACCTTCAAAGAAGCCAAAACATGGCGGAAAATGTAACAATGGAATGGATTGACGGAAAAAGGCTCTTGATATAGTTCCACAGATGTGAATAATAGAGTGCTTGAAAATATAGAAAATATCCGACAAAATCTTAAATTTCATCCCAAATGCCAAAGAAAACTGGGGGGTGGGATTGATAGTGGGAGGACAAACCCTAGTAAAGGTAAAAATCCAAAGAGGCATCTTCCAAGGAGACCCACTCTTGCCACTGCTATTTATTATTGCAATGATGCCATTCAACCACGTTAAGTACAAGGGGCAACTAATTTACAAAATCACACGAGAAGATTAATCCCCTTATGTACATGTATGATATACAGGGAATTGCGAGAAATGAAAAAGAACTGGAGACCGTGATACAAACAATAAGAATATAGCGCCAGGATATAGGAATGGAATCCAGCTTTGATAAATGTGCCAAGCTCATTAGGAAATGTAGGATAAGAGAAACATTGGAAGGAATCGGATTGCCAAATCAGGAAAGAATTAGAGCGCTTGAAGAAAAGGAAAATTACAAGCACTTGTGATTATTGGAAGCAAATACCATCAAATACGCGGAGATAAAGGAAAAAAATCGAAGGACGAGAAAGCTTCTCGAAACCCAGCTCTTCAGCAAAAATCTCATCAAAAGGATAAGCACCTGGACTGTCTCCCTTGTAAGATACTCAGAATCATTCTTAAAGTGGACAAGGGATAAACTCATACAAATGGATCAAAGACCAAGAAAGTTGACCACAAGATTACATAGACAGGCAGTATTTGTCAAAAAAAGGAGGAAGAGATCTCGCCAGCTTTGACGACTGATTGATGCATCAACACAAGGATGTAAAGACTACATTAAATAAAGCAAAGAAAGACTAATTTCAGCAACCAATAACAGGATTAGCTACATAAGCACAGACAAAAAAAAACAAAAACAAGAATAATTAGGAAGCTGAAGTTAGGTGAAGAAAAACTGTATGGATATTTCAAGCGACAAACTGGTGGGATTGTAAACGAAAATACGAAGAAATGGATAAGAAAGGGAAATCTCAAGAGAGAAACTGAATATCTTCTGATAGCTGAATCTGTAACAGAATGATATGTGTTAATTATGCAGAGAAAGAGATTAAACAATTCCCATAGTAAGTGAATCCGGCAAACTTGTCCAAAAGGAGAACAAGACGAGATACGAATGGGTAGGAAAGGTGATCCAGTGGAAATTATGCAAGATATTTAATTTTAAAAATACGACTAAATGGTACGAGCACAAACAAGAATCCGTCTTTGCTAATGCGACACAAAAAATTCTCTAATATTTTGAGGCACAAATGGATCACCTAACACCGGCCAAAAGACCAGACTTAAGTGATAAATAATAAAAAAAAAAAGAAGAAAAAGTGAACTTTCCGATCAGTGAACTTTGCCATTCCAGTGGATTACAGAGTGAAAATAAAAGAAAGCGAAAAGATAAACAAATACTAAGAACTAAAAAAGCTGAGGAACATGAGGGTGACGGTGATACCAGTTATAATTGGTGCCCTTGGAACGGTCCTAAAAGGCTAGAAAGAAAGACCGGAGGGACTGGAAACTAGAAGAAGAATCGAGAATATCCAGACCACAGCATTGTTAAAATACGAAAGAATACTGAGAAGAGTCCTTGTAATCTGAGAAAACGCTGTCTCTAAGACTCCGGTGAAAGCCCACCTGCTATTGCTGGTGTGAAAGATTCGAACAAAGTAAAATAATCATAATAAAATGCTAATATATATGCATATATATGTGTGTGTGTGTGTGTGAATGCATGTGTATTGGTCATAGAAACATGACGCATATACGTAGATTAACTTACCATCTGTCCGTCCATAGTATTATAAAAAAACATATCAATTAACATAAATGTAAGGCCACCCTGTTCTTAACAACATAGAAAAATAGTCGCCGATAATACAAATGTTGAAAAAACGTAGAATCAAATAAATAAATACTAAAATGCGACAATAAACAAAATCTTGTTAATAGGAATATAAAGCTTTTAAGTAATTAAATATAACTTGTACACCAGTTATCAGTCTAAATGCAATTGTGTTCTATTCTTACTGTCGTAATTCTGATATCTATAATGCAGATCTTTACGTATCTATAAATTGTAGAAAATCATCAAATACCAGTATGTTGGCTTCATCATGAACATGTAATGATCTAAATTTTGAAAGCAAGAAAATGCTATAGAAAAAATTACATATATTCAGAATACCTTTACATTAAGGACAAAAAAACACTTTAGATATTAAAAACAAAAGTTTCACTAGATTTAATAGAAAAAGAATAATATGATTATTACATCCTTGAAAATGATCAATTCTGGGGGTAAGTGCTTCGAAAAAAACATTTTAATATTTTATGTAAAGTTGAACCAGACTTCTGTGTTACTCAATAAAATCAGATAAAATTTGAAAAAATTCTTCAAATATATACTTTGTGTAGCAATTTTAATCGTTTATATAAATAAAGATTAAATGGCTCTATTGATTGATATTGAGCAGTTTTAAATTTTGAATACTGCTTGTTAGCCAATTGATTTTTAATTATTTTACTCCTCGAAAGTTTTTCACACCAGCGTTAGCTGATGGTCTTTTACTGAAGTTTGAGTCACGGCAAGTTCCTTCAAGTCTCCAGGACTCTTCTCAGCCGATCTCATTAATGCAATAGTTTGGATGGTCTCCACTCGTCCTGTTATTTCAGTCTTTCAGTCTTTGTATCAATCCTTTGGTGACTGTACCAAGATCACTAATTACATTTGATATCACTGTCACTTTCATGTTCCACAGTTTTTTCAATTCCCTAGCAAAGGACCAGGTACTTAACCTTCTTTTCGCTTTCTTTCAATTTTACTCAGTGGTCAACCGGGACAGCAAAGTCCACAATTTTGCCAGTTCTCTTTTTTGTTTTTTGTTTATTTGTTTTTGCTTTTTCTTTTTGCTGATCATGATTATGGTCGTCTAGCCGAGATTAGGTGATCCGTTTGTATCTTAAAATCCCAGAATAGTTTGTGCATCACATTCTCTATGACAGATTCTGGGTTTTGCTCTTACTATTTGTTCGTATAGTCAAATTTAAATTTCTTGCACAATTTCCAATGGATCACCTTTCCAGCCAGTCGTGTCTAGTCTTATAGTCTTTATGGGCTAAATTGCTGCATTTACTTATGTGATTGATTGTTTCGTCTCTATCAACACATGACCTACATCTGCTGTTTTGTTGCGTCTTATCTATTCTTGCTTTGATATGATTGGTCCTTATGGCGTTATTTTGTTTTGCTATTAGAAGAGATTCAATTTTTCTCTTAAGGTTTCCCTTTCTTAGCCACGTCCATGTATTCTCGTGTAAGATGTCGCTTGTTTGTCGCTTAAAACGTCTATAGAGTTGATTTTCTTCACATTTTTGTTTTCTGGTTATTTTCGTTCTGTTATTCCTCGTGTTGTCGGGGTTGTTTCTGGTGGCTGTAATCAGTCTTCTTTCGCGTTTTTCTATGTAGTCTTCGAGTCGTATCGTTGCATCAACGCTATCTTCAATGCTGATAAGTCTTCTTCATCCTTCTTTTCTTGAAACATAGTCTGTCAACGCAATCTCTGTGATGTAGAGTCTTATGCATCGTCTTTAGTTTTCTTGTTCTCTGGTGCATTTGTTTAAATTCTTCTCTGGTCCACCTCAAAAATGATCTCCGAGACAGCCTAGGTATTCATCCCTTTTATAAGGTTTATTATTATTATTATTAGTTGGACAGTAAGTCTCTTCAGCTCACCAGGACTCATCTCAGTATCATACTGATCTTAGCAGTGCTATAATCTGCATGGGTTCTAGTATTTCTCGAAACTCCAGTTCCTTCGCCAGATTCTTTGGGATTGTTCCAAGACTTCTATTACATATGAATGTATGTGAGTATAAATGTGTGCGCGCACGCACGTGTGTGTGTGTGTGTGTGTGTGTGTGTGTGTTTGTGTAAGTACGTATATGCACAAAATAAAGTCAGAGAAAAGTTTATGGCAAGTCAACTTGTCTTAGGTTATTTTGTGCCGAGAGTTTAAGGAATCGCCTTCATTGTAAGATCATATTTACATTTTTGTGCTGCTGTTTTGTTTTTATATTCAATCCTATCGAATGCAAATAAATTTTTAAACAGATCTATTTGATCCATAGATAAGACTATAACAGCTATACCACTCTGGATCAAAGTGGACTTGGGAGTAATGACAAAAATCAGGTACTCTAAATGATGCGAATCTCCAGAACTGGAGTCTCACCATTAGATGTATTTGAATGGTCAATCCAGGACAACCTTTTAAATAGAGGTCTTAGCTCTCTGTAGAAGATACAGTCAATATTCTAAGCCCCACAGACAGGACAAGGCAGAGAAAAATTTATCACCATCGTCTTATAAGTTCAGACAGAAGAATGAGTATGTTCCTATATATCCATTAATAGCGTGCTGACATCTATTACTGTATAAATATGACTGGTCTAATCATGTTGGAAGTGCTAATATACTGATATTAACAGATTTGAAAGTGACGAAATACAGAACATTTGACAGACACAACTAAATCAAGGAAACTGCTTGTCTGTAATTGATTGTAAATGAATGTTAACACTTTCAAGGGCAGTTAAATTATACAACATTGTTTTATTCTTATTAAGAGAACGTGTAAAATTTCTCCTGGGAATGTTGATAATGTGAGAACAGACACTATGCCAGACATATCAACTTATATTCAAATACACTATGTGACTTTTCAAGAGTTGCTGAAAATGTCTTGGCCTCATGAAGAAATGAGTCAGCAAGAACCATGAGACGTGCTAATAGATTTAGCCATCTTACAGTTCAATACAATAGCTTCTTTGTATATATATATATATATATATATAGATAGAGAGAGAGATGCTTAAGAGAGAGAGAGAGAGAGAGAGAGAGAGAGAGAGAGAGAGAGAGAGAGAAGAAAAACGGCATGAAAAATCAGATTTGAAATGTTTCCTTTTTGGATATTACTATAGCGAAATGTCAATCTGATTTTTCGTACTATCGTCCTTGTTTTGCATGCGATCATATTTCATTACATTCCTTACCCACCACACACACACACACACATACACACACACACACACACATATATATATATATATATATATATATATATATATATATATTGAAATGGTTTATGCTTATTACTAGTTCACTTGGTGACTTAATGATGGACCAAATTTTGCAGTATTATTAAATAGCACTCAATATCAATGATAGAACTGTTATGCATAAAAACTAGGGTCACAGTCACCTCCATGTAATATATATATATATATATATATATATATATATATATATATATAAGGTATTCTTCAATCGAATAACTCCGGAACCCAGTAACCTATTAAATCAGAGATTTGATTTAATAGCTAAATGTAGGCATAGAAATAAATTTAGACTATCGTCATAAATTTAGTGCACAGTCAAAGCTAATATTTAATTATAATTTACTAAATTGTTATAGATAGTGTAACTTAGATAAATAACTCTTATTATTACCGGCATGGGTTTTTGGTACTTGTTAAAGAAAAGAAGATGACACACTAAATTTAAAATTAATAATTTTGTTATGAATGTCTGAAATTTTTTTGTCTTTGTCTTAATCTGAAACGGGAACAGAGTTGAACTAGCCTTATATGCCATAAGGCTAATACAGAGGTGAAATGGTCTTCCTTCCTCCCTCTCTTTCCTCTCTCTCTCTCCTGTATGGTTGTATTTTATTTTCTTGTTGGATCTGATGAAGTCCTGTTAAAATTCTTTTGGAGTTTTGATTCATATCAATGCTCTTAACAGGATGGAAATGAATTTTTTATCATAATGTGAACGAATATCGTTTTTTCCTAGAAAAAAAATACAACTATATATATAAGATATTAAAAAGAAAACGAATCAAATCAGCCATCTAAATGCTATAAATTTTACAAATGTTGATCATCAAAAGTTAATTAATTATCAACAAATTCAGAAACTGATTTTATTTGCTTTTCTTTTTATATTATTGTGCGATTAACTCTACGATATTTTTCGATTTGGCACCGTTTCATTTGTTACTATCGGTCCTGGTGTTTTTGTTTTGATACTAATGTTTTTGATTTTTAAACGACCAGTATTATTATGCAGTATTGTTATGCATAAAAATTTAAAGTGATATATATATATATATATATAAAGTAAGTAAAGTAAAGTTAGCGACCATAGTCGAGGGTAACCCGAAGGCTCCCTTTTCGATAGCTACTACACCAAGGTGTACGGGAGGGCGCTACTCCTTCCCTGGATTGTTTTACTTTACCCTTGATCCGTACCTTATAATGCTGAGTGTTAAGCAAAGAGGCATCAAGTACCATTTTTTGAATCTTTGGTATGACTCGACCTGGGATTGAACCCAGGTCTCCCGGGCCATTGGCGAACACTCTAACCGCTAGGCCCGTAGACTCAAACTCGGTTAAGTCGTCATAATGAATTTATTTCGGCGGAGAATATTACTATACTCTCCGTCTCTTATAAATATATATATATATATATATATATATATATATATATTATTTTCTTTAAAGAAAAAACCATAGACCGGTTATTTTATTTCCATCCTGTTTTGCGTTTCTGATGTAAGTCAAAAACACGAAGAAAACTATAACAGGACTTCTTCAGATCTTATGGATAAATAAAACAGAATAGACACGGGGGGAGAGGGAAAGGAAGAGAGGTGAAGAGTTACCTATACCTATACCTATATATATATTACTACTCTGTCTCTTATGAATATATATATATATATATATATATATATATATATATATCTTTCGGATCACCCTAAAGTACGGTTGGCCAGCTTTTAAATATATATATATATAAGTTGGCCAACCTTTGTTGAGGATGACCCGAAGGCTCCTTTTTCAATAGCTACTGCATTGAACTGTTGAGGGCACTACTCTTTTCCTTAGATTGCTCCACTTGGCCTTGATCCGTACCTTATAATGCTGAGTGTTAAGCAATCAGGCATCAATTACCTTTTTTAGTCTTTGGTATGACGACCTGTGATTGAATTCCTGTCTCTCAGACCATTGGCGAACACTCTAAACATTATGCCAATCGGTTGGTTTTCACCTACGCCTTTATGAGATGATGACTCTGGTTCAAGAAAGTTTCCGGACTGAAGCATCATTACCAACTATCCAAAACGTCTAAACAGTATCTCATGATTTTACCGAGCGTAGTTTGTTGAAGTCTCTATGTGAGAATGCCATATCCATGATGATATGAGCTTATTCTGGATCTTCATATATATATATATATATATATATATATATATATTTTGTTAAAATCAAAATACTGATATATATATATATATGTGTGTGTGTGTGTGTGTGTGTGTGTGTGTATGTGTGTATATATATACATAAAACACACCCATATACGAGAGTTCGGCTAAAAATTCATATGACATCATATCAGCGGTTAATGACTTTTTACTAACGGGATCCAAGCACTGTAACACCAATTCAAGAGATGTATGGACTGCAAGAGGGACTCTGTTGAAAAATAATTATCTTTTAGTCACATTCTTCCAATGAACTTTTCAGCTGATCCTCGAATATACGTATAAGTGCTTGTGTGTGTGTGTGTGTGTGTGTGTGTGTGTGTGTGTGTGTGCGTGCGTGCGCGCACGTGTGCTACTTTAAAACAAATGGGAAAAAAATGTTGATAATTTAGGTTTCGAACCAGCTCTGCTATATTAGCACTGAACAATCTTTTATTCAACTTTTCTTACTATAATTTTATCAACACTTATATATATATATATATATATATATATAACGCGTAACATCCACACACATACGTCGGCACACACACACACACACACACACACACACATACATGTATGTATGCTGATACTGATGACATTCACAATTACATATTAGTGTATATATACATGTACGTGTGTGTGCGTGTGTATGTTTGTGATTGCGTACGTGTGTTTGAGTATGTGTATTGCGCATGTGTGTGTGTGTGTGTGTGTGCATATTTCTTGTACCTTTGTTTGCAGATCAAATAAAGATGAAAGGAGTCGATATAAAACCGTAAGTGATCAGATTAACAATCAGCCAACGATGCTGTCACTCATAGATCTCGCTCGTAGCATTTAAATCGTCGCCATTTTTATTTGTACGAGAAATTCTTGACTGGAGCAATCAACATAACGTTTGGCCAACTTTGCCATTGATGATGCTATGCCAACTTCCGGACTCGATACATTTCTTTCTGGTTAAAGTGGCTTTGATCTGCGCTGTAAACAATTTTCTTATTGTAAATGTGCATGTGCCTTCATATGTTGGCGTAGAGGCGTTTGTTGTTGGACATTGAAAGAAAGATAGGCTTATATATATATATATATATATATATATATATATATATTGGTATATACACGTTTGTTGATGCACAGCGAAAGACAAATATGTCTTTGTATGTATATCATAAAGTTCAATAGTATTTGCATAGAACGCCATGATATATATATATATATATATATATATATATATATATATATATATACTTGTGTGTGTGTGTGTGTGTGTGTGTGTGTGTGTATGTGTGTTATTAGAAGTAGTAAGCGTTGCCCGGGATAAAAATAATACCCTAGAGCACAAACAAAAATTTATTCCAAAAGAGCCCTTTGAAATTAGCCAATGAAAATAATGACAGTGCGAATGCTATGGGATTAAGATGTGTTATTTATTGGTTAGTTGGTTGGTTCGTTGGATAGTTTTATGGCAATTCAAACTTTGTTGGGTTATCTAACGTGAAAGTTAGTCTTTTTCTGAATCAATCATTTGGTTTCAAATAATAATCCCTTTTTTGCCATTACTCCTAAGTCTATTCTAACTCAGATTGTTGG
>OY757938.1:28473587-28553587 GCA_963585895.1 Sepioteuthis lessoniana
TACTTTGCCATCTGCTGCAGTGGTAATAAAAAAGTAAAGTTGGTGACCTTAGTTGAGGGTGACTCGAAGGCTCCCTTTTCAATAGCTACAACACTGACATGTAGGGAAAGAGGCTACTCCTTTCCCTGGGTTGCTCCACTTTACCCTTGATCCTTGCCTTATAATGCTGAGTGTTAAGCAAGGTGGCATCAAGTACCATTTTTTGAGTCTTTGGTATGACTCAACGTAAAATTGAACCCTTGTCTCCTAGATCATTGGTGAGCACTTGACTCATTCGGCCAATAGATGCAGTAGTAAAGTCTCCTAATTGACAAGTTCTTTTCTTTTTATTGATTAAAATCAGATCTGATTTCTGGCCAAGATTAGGTGATCCATTTTTATCTCAAAATTCAGAAAATTTTGCATTTTTTTCCTGGATAGATACTGGTTTGTGCATGTATCAATTATCTGAATGGTTGATTTTTAGTCACTAGGATAATTCAATAGATCACCTTCCCAATTCATATGCCTTTATACTTGTTCTCCTTTTGTGCTTGTTATTTGCATTCACTAATGATACGTTTTGACTGTTTCATCTCTCTCTCTCTCTCTATCTCTATCTCTCTCTCCCCACATAGCCTACACTAACAATTAATTTAGATCTTATTGATTCTAGCTTCTTCACATCAATGTTAGCTGACAGTTTTCTACTGGAGTCTGAGTGACCACAAATCTACTCAAGTCTCCAAGACTCTTCTTAGTAGTCTGGCCAATCTCCTTTTTATTTCCAGTCCCTCTAATTACAATTATTATTATCTTTATTATAAATTTTCACGTGGACTGATAATTGGATAGCAACAGAGTTATTGTATATAATGGCTTGCAAGATGTGTTTCATCAGAAACTCACTGTCTCAAGACTTTTTCTTTAGGCAAAAAGCCTATCTATTAATCTGGAGTATATTTATCAACTGAACCCCTATGTTATGAGCAAGTTGTGACTCAAGGTAATCTTTTTAAGCAGAGTAAAGCTGGTTTGAATTGAGAGTTTTCCTTCTCCAGAGCTAAGGAACCTAGTCGGCTTTACTGTTTACCCATAGCTGAGGAAAGAAATATTGTATTTATGGCTTCCCAAAGGGCATTAGCACAAAGTGAAGCACAAAGAACCTCATACAGGATTTGAATTTGGGTTACCAATTCTTTTTCCAATGAAAACAATTATGCTAAATGTATCACTTTTCTGAAGTTGAACTGACAACCCTAAAAGTTTCAATGGTGACCAGTGACCCAACTAACCTGTCAGAAAGAGATTCATATTCAACCAGAGATGCATATTTCACCAGTTTTCAGGCATGAACCCCTGATCCTTTCAGCAATGGATTAAACAGTACTACTACTGTTCTTCTCCAAAGATGGCTTTAGCGCTAAATAAACCACAAAGGTGGATGTCCCATTAAACAAATAAACCAAATCAATTCATGAAAAAGGACATATATATATATATATATATATATGTGTATGTGTATGTGTGTGTGTGTATGTGTGTGTGTGTGTGTAGGTGTGTGTGTGTGTGTATGTGTGTGTGTGTGTATGTGTGTGTGTGTGTGTGTGTGTGTATGTGTGTGTGTGTGTGTGTGTGTGTGTATGTGTGTGTGTGTGTGTGTATGTGTGTGTGTGTATGTGTGTGTGTGTGTGTGTGTGTGTGTGTATGTGTGTGTGTGTGTGTGTGTGTGTGGTTGGCAGCAGTGTTTCATTTAATCATGTTTGATTAACTAATTAATAAAGACACATTTTGTCTATTAAATTTTATTAAGATTCTTTCAAGTTTCCTGATAAGTGTCTTGGTTTCAGGTTGGAATTGATTGATGAATTTACCAAAATTGTCGAGAGCACTTTCAGACCTTTCATTGGCCATCATATATATATATATATATAAGGGGCTTTCAGAAAGTTCTAAGCCTCAACCAGAAAAAAAAAGTACCATAACTGAATATTTTACTTAAGGTAACTCACTAACAAAATTAGAAAACCTAATGCTGATTTCTGTGTTAATTTCTATGCAGACGAGACTAATAAAAAGGTGAAAGGTGTACAAGAAATCTAAAATATTGGTAAGGCTTAGAACTTTTAGAAGAACCCTTGTAAATGCATATATATATGGAGGTGCCCATGGTGTAATGGTTATCGTCGTAGGAAATGGACATGGTGACACGAGTTCAAATCCTGGACAAGACTGATTGCATTTCACATCGTACTAATACCCTTGGGAAAGGTATGAATCCAATTATTCTCCCTCCAGCTATGGGTAAATAGTAGGACAGACTGGGTTCTTCAGCCTTGGTGAGGCAACTAGTCTAGGAGAAGGGAAACTCTGAATTCAAACCTTTTAAACTCCGCTTAAAAATTGACCTTGTGTCATATCCTGCCCGAACGGAGGGGTTGGTAAATATGGTAAATGCATATATATATTCATATATGTACGTATGTATATATGTATATACGAGGATCATTGAATAAGTTTCCAGACTTTTTCGTATGGGCACTTTTATTGATAGTACACACATGAAACTCTAGTCCACTTCAAAGTAATCTCCTCCGGCTGCAATGCACTTGTTGTACCAATCCAACAACTTCTGGAAGGCCCCAATGCAAGTCCTCTTGTGTGAGCGTGTCAATGGCCTTCATCCCAGCCTCTTTCATCTCCTCAATTGTCTCATGAGCTTAGGGAATTAGCAAAAGTCACAGGGAACAAGGTCTGGACTATAGGGAGGCTGAGGAACTGTCTTGATGCCAATCTTGGTCAAATAGTCCGTGACAAGGATGGAGTTGTGGACTGGTGCATTGTCCTGGTGGAAATGCCACTGACCCGATTTCAAGAGTGCTGGCCTCTTCCCTAGGAATCTGCCTTCCTTGAATCTCTTATGCCAATCAAAAACTGATGCTCGATTCCTGCAAGATGCTCCAAAAGCAGTCTGAAGCATTCCATACGTTTCTGTGGTATTTTTTCCAAGTTTAAAATAGAATTTTATTGCATATCATTCTTCTAAAGTGTCCTCATGTCCAGATTGCTTTTTTTAAATTCACCAGCTGTGACAATCAGGCATAAGGTGTATTCCAATCGCTGCTGTAGCTGTTCATTTGAAGCTGAAATCATAAAAATTGGTCAGTCATCTCATGTATAGCAATAAGATACTGAATTTTCAAGAGTCTACAACAATTTTAAATGCCTGTACAAAAACAAAGTCTGGAAACTTATTGAATGCACTATGTATGTATGCATAAGCTTATACATAAATACTACACTTTGATCTCTATTTGTTGCCTGAAAATGAATATAAGTGTGCATATATTGATAAGAATGTGTGTCTGAATGTGTGTATATATATATATATATATATGGGCAAATGTGCAAATATCTGGGTAAGAATATATGTCTGGATATATATATATATATATATATATATATACCTTTAAGAAAAACAAAAACTGGTCACTTTTGGATAATAGATTTATTTTGCATGCCTGTGTTTGTGTGCTTGTGTGCATGTGTGTGGCTAAGCGTGTATTGGTATATTTGTATGTGAAGATATGAGTGTTAATGTGTATTATCGTCTGTGTATCTGAATACGTATGTGTGTGCATGAATATATAACTATATGTCTCTGTCTTTGTATATGTATGGCTCAGTGTGTATCCAATTGTGTAAGTTTGAATAAGTTTCTGCATTCAGTTATGTGTGCATGTATCTCTGAGAAGAGTTATGTGTGCATGTATCTCTGAGAAGAGGCTAGAGTGTATATATATGCATCTTTCTATGTGTATGCTAAATTAATTTTGTATTCGGGTAAAAATCAATGTTCTATTTAATGACCATTAATCTGTCAATGTTATTTTTCCTCATGGAAAAAATCATTTCCTAAATTATTCACTTTATTTTAACACATTTCATATCTTTTCATTAAAAATATTCAGAGACAGTAATCACCCTTAAGCTAAAATAACATTATTAATATTTTGATAAATTAATGTAAATATATATGTCTATCTGTAAAAAAAGGATTTATAATTTATCTGAAATTAAGAAAACTCTCATTTGGGCTTTCTCATTTCTTAATTTGGCTGTCATAGTCAATCAGTTCTCTTTCTTTAAACAACACTTTCTTTATTATTAACCAATAATCTTCTGACAGTAAAATCAACACAGATGTATGGGTGGGGTATTGAGTATTTATATATAGATCGGAACTTAAGCTTGTGTGTAGTATTGTGACAGTTACATCAGATAGGGTTGACAAGTTGAAAATGCAGGAGCATATATTGACTGAAATCTTTTAAAATCCCTTGATTTGGTTTCTTTGCTTAATGGCATATCAAATTTTCTGAATTATCTAATGCCAAAGCTATTCTTGTAGAAGAACATTAGTGGTATTATTTAACCCATAGTTGGGGTGGGGGGTAAGAAAGTTCATACCTTTCATGTGGGTATTAATCTGAAAGTAAATGTAATAATGTGACAAGAGTTCAAATCTTGCTTACTATGATGTTGCAATCTGGGACTTTTGGTGCTATGCCATTGGGAACTTCCCTTCCAAAATCCCTAGAGTAAAGAGAAGAAAAAAGAAAGTTGATAATGTAAGAGCATCTGTTGACTGAAATCTTATAAAATCCCTTGAGACTTTGGTCTTGGATGAATCTGAATTCACTCTTCATATCAATATGCCAGCAACCAAAGAAAAACACAAGCAAACCACCCATGTGTAATATTGTGTAATCAATTATTTGCAACTTAAAAATAAATTACACATGATTGCATAAATTTCTGAACAGACAGCACTGAAGAGGAAAATTAATTAGAATTTAAATTGAGTTTCATTAATATTTAATTTCATAACAAAATAAAATCTTCAAAATATTTATTTATTTATTTATTGAATAGATCTAAATCTTTTCAGGGTCTGCATTATTGTGTGTGCTAATATTTCTGTATATCTCTATGTGTCTATGGATATGTGTAGCCCTTTACGTGTTTCTGTATATCTCTATGTGTCTATGTATATGTGTAGCCCTTTACGTGTTTCTGTATATCTCTATGTGTATATGTATATGTGTAGCCGTTTATGTGTTTCTGTATATCTCTATGTGTCTATGCATATGTGTAGCCCTTTCGTGTTTCTGTATATCTCTATGTGTCTATGCATATGTGTAGCCCTTTACGTGTTTCTGTATATCTCTATGTGTCTATGCATATGTGTAGCTCTTTACGTGTTTCTGTATATCTCTATGTGTATATGTATATGTGTAGCCCTTTACGTGTTTCTGTATATCTCTATGTGTATATGCATATGTGTAGCCCTTTCGTGTTTCTGTATATCTCTATGTGTCTATGTATATGTGTAGCCCTTAACGTGTTTCTGTATATCTCTATGTGTATATGTATATGTGTAGCCCTTAACGTGTTTCTGTATATCTCTATGTGTCTATGCATATGTGTAGCCCTTTACGTGTTTCTGTATATCTCTATGTGTCTATGCATATGTGTAGCCGTTTATATGTTTCTGTATATCTCTATGTGTCAATGCATATGTGTAGCCCTTTTCGTGTTTCTGTATGTCACTATGTGTCTATGGATAAGTGTAGCCCTTTACGTGTTTCTGTATATCTCTATGTGTCTATAGATATGTGTAGCCCTTTACGTGTTTCTGTACATCTCTATGTGTCTATGCATATGTGTAGCCCTTTACGTTTTTCTGTATATCTCTATGTGTCTATGCATATGTGTAGCCCTTTACGTGTTTCTGTATATCTCTATGTGTCTATGCATATGTGTAGCCCTTTCGTGTTTCTGTATATCTCTATGTGTATATGCATATGTGTAGCCCTTTACGTGTTTCTGTATATCTCTATGTGTCTATGCATATGTGTAGCTCTTTACGTGTTTCTGTATATCTCTATGTGTATATGTATATGTGTAGCCCTTTACGTGTTTCTGTATATCTCTATGTGTATATGCATATGTGTAGCCCTTTCGTGTTTCTGTATATCTCTATGTGTCTATGCATATGTGTAGCCCTTAACGTGTTTCTGTATATCTCTATGTGTATATGTATATGTGTAGCCCTTAACGTGTTTCTGTATATCTCTATGTGTCTATGCATATGTGTAGCCCTTTACGTGTTTCTGTATATCTCTATGTGTCTATGCATATGTGTAGCCGTTTATATGTTTCTGTATATCTCTATGTGTCAATGCATATGTGTAGCCCTTTTCGTGTTTCTGTATATCTCTATGTGTCTATGCATATGTGTAGCCCTTAACGTGTTTCTGTATGTCACTATGTGTCTATGGATAAGTGTAGCCCTTTACGTGTTTCTGTATATCTCTATGTGTCTATAGATATGTGTAGCCCTTTACGTGTTTCTGTACATCTCTATGTGTCTATGCATATGTGTAGCCCTTTACGTTTTTCTGTATATCTCTATGTGTCTATGCATATGTGTAGCCCTTTACGTGTTTCTTTATATCTCTATGTGTATATGTATATGTGTAGCCCTTTACGTGTTTCTGTATATCTCTATGTGTCTATGCATAAGTGTAGCCCTTAACGTGTTTCTGTATATCTCTATGTGTATGTGTATATGTGTAGCCCTTTACGTGTTTCTGTATATCTCTATGTGTATATGCATATGTGTAGCCCTTTCGTGTTTCTGTATATCTCTATGTGTCTATGTATATGTGTAGCCCTTAACGTGTTTCTGTATATCTCTATGTGTCTATGCATAAGTGTAGCCCTTAACGTGTTTCTGTATATCTCTATGTGTCTATGCATAAGTGTAGCCCTTTACGTGTTTCTGTATATCTCTATGTGTCTATGCATATGTGTAGCCGTTTATGTGTTTCTGTATATCTCTATGTGTCTATGCATATGTGAAGCCCTTAACGTGTTTCTGTATATCTCTATGTGTATATGTATATGTGTAGCCCTTTACGTGTTTCTGTATATCTCTATGTGTCTATGCATATGTGAAGCCCTTAACGTGTTTCTGTATATCTCTATGTGTATATGTATATGTATAGCCCTTTACGCGTTTCTGTATATTTCTATGTGTCTATGCATATGTATAGCCCTTTACGTGTTTCTGTGTATCTCTATGTGTCTATGCATATGTGTAGCCGTTTATGTGTTTCTGTGTATCTCTATGTGTCTATGCATATGTGTAGCCGTTTATGTGTTTCTGTGTATCTCTGTGTGTCTATGCATATGTGTAGCCCTTTACGTGTTTCTGTATATCTCTATGTGTCTATGCAGATGTGTAGCCGTTCATGTGTTTCTGTGTATCTATCTCTATATGCATATGCATATGAGTAGCTGTCTATGTGTTTCTATATCTGTCTATGTTGGTTGGTTGGTTGGTTGGGTTTTATGGCATATCACTCTTTGTACGTTATTTAATACTAAATCCATTTTTATTTATCTTTGTCAAAACATTTCTATATATATATAACAATTCAGTTTAGTTTAAGTACATTTTTACGGTAAAAACAGTTCCATTTCAAGCAATTCAGTTTACCATAAGCACACAGTTTAAATGTAAGTACGGTTTAATTGGCAAAAACATTTCTATTTCAAGCTATTCGATTTCGTCAAACAGTTTTTATTCAAACAATTCAGTTTGGCATAAATATGCTGGCAGTATATCATTCTTTTTACTTTTCCTCATTTGTTTGCACACAGTTAAATTATTATTCGGGTTTCTATATAACAATAAGAATTTATCATCAGTCATTTGTTAGCACACATTTAAATAGATACGTATGAGATGTAAGAGATTAACAATTTAAAAAAGTGATTCAGCTTGTATGTTTACCCACAATTCATTCGTTTCAAGTATTGTAGTTTATGATTATTTCTTCAAGATTAAGGTTGGCAACTACGCGGTCTGTGTTGCTATCCATACTCTCTATACTATACGTCCTTTGTAGAGGTTTTGTTGGTTGTTGAACATTGGATTGTTTGGTTGTTATAGGCGACTTTGTTGTTGAGGGTATTTTGAATGTACTTCCTGGTCTTTTTTATTCACTTTGGTGTTCATCTTTATTTTCGCAGTTTGTCTAATGGGGAGTTGTGATTTTTGTCTATCGTTCATGCCTTTTGGTGGATGAATTGGTGATTTATGTAACGGTTGTTTTGATGGAGATTTTGCACTTTTAGTAGTTCGTGTTGGAGTGATAGATGTTTTTTGTTTGGACTACAACATTGGATCTCTCGCCATTCGCAACTTGGTGCTGGGTAAAATTCAACCGAGTGTAGTTTTTTCAGGTACTCCTGAAACTTTGGCCAATCATTGGCTTCCAGCTTGATCAATTTCTCCCTGAGTGTTCTATATTTGTTGTCGTCATTGGTTCTATCTGCAACAAAGGCGTAGCTGCTTTCTCCCATATAGCTCCCTACAATTCTCCTAGCTTCCTGGAAGGAAACATTTCTCTTGTGTTTAGCCTTAATTATTTCTTTTTCTTTTTGGTAAACAGCACAAGTTCTTCCGTAAGCCGGATGACCTTGTTGGCAGTTTGCACATCGAATTTCTTTCCAGCAATCTTCCTCTGCATGGTCCGGGTCCTTTTCACCGCATTTAGCATATGTCTGTCGTTCTTTACAGGCTTCCCTGTGGTGTCCAAATTTTTGACATTTAAAGCACCTCAGGGGAGCTGGGACGTACTGCGCAACTCTCTCAAGACAATAGCCGATCTTCACCTCTTTTGCAGTTCGGGGCTTACTTAATGTTAGGATGAAAGTGTTGGTCTGGATTCGTTGTTCACCTTTTCTGATGGAGATTCTTTTTATATTTGTAACTCCTTGTTATCCCAGTGCTGATGCTATCTCGTCTTCTGTAGCCAATGCCAACCCTCTACTCCTGATAACTCCCTAGGATGGGATGAGTTTCTCGTGCAATTACGCTCTGCATTTCGTCGTATGAAACGTTTTTCTTTTTAATGTTTTCTGCCTATCTCCGGTTGTCTACCTCGACAAGCAAGTTACCATTCCTTGTTTTCTTTACAGTTTTCGGACTAGCTCTTCTAGTTATTACTTTTTCTATGAGGAAAGGCGAGAATTTGGCTTGGCAGACCTCCTCTAAAGATTCAATAACAATTAATCTGGGGAAGTCTGCTGCTTCATTCTCCGAGTCTGATTCTGAGGGGTTTCGTTTAGATTTTTTGTTTGAAGACGCCATATATATTGTATATTTTTCACTGGCCCTGCGCTCCACCACCCACCACAGAGTCCATCTTGTGTTGGGAATGAGCCAAGTGGGTAACCCATTCGCCTTGGTTGAGACGGGAGATACGCGACCAGTATACTCGAGTTGAGGGTAGGCTTCCGAGCCGTTGCCAATTTCAAGTTCTCAGTACTGGTCGAATTCCAATCCTCAACACAATTGACCGTCAGCCACCGCCTTCTAGCAACTAACAGATAAGGGTTGGGAACTTGCTGCAAGTGCAGATTTAAAAGTACGGTCGGGATAAAATATATAGGTGCTAGGGCTTGACATGACCAGCCGATTGATCGGATCGGGCCCCCATCAGCCCGCCCGTTAGACCAAGTAAAGGCCAAAGTGGTGTGTTGCAAGCCATTGACCACTCTGTCACTGGATCAATGACTGCTCAACCACCAAAGATCTGTCTTAGCGCCTTATGGGTCGCCACCCACGGCCAACAGGTGGCCTCATGGGTGGGGGGTCTTACCCCTTTGCAGAAGTGCAGTCGGCGTATTCTACAGCCCCAGCTGACTACTCTATGTGCATATGCATATGTGTATCCCTTCCTGTATTTCTGTATATCTCTATGTGCATATGCATATATCCCTGTGCATATGTTTTCTTTCTGAACGTGCTTGTATGTATTTAACTGCATGCATTCGAACATTAATGTGTGTGTCACTATATGCTTTAGCATTCCTCTCCATAAATTTCTGTTGTCCACTAAGGATATAAGAGGATGAATATAGCATATAATGATAAATGTGTCCAAAGTTAATACCTTTACCTGGGTATTTTTTTAGATGTGTTCACAATCATCATCATCAAAGCGTTCTGATGGTATGTTTTCCCTTAATTCTCTCCCTCTATCCATCCCTATTGGTCCTTACTTTTGGCAAGTTCTCTAGACAGTATCCAGTGTCTTTCTAGTCAGCCAACACTAGTGCGCTCATGAGTTGGAATCTATCGGAGAATGTTGTTTATCAATTCATGTTTGCTTCTTCAGCAGTGCCCAGCATATATTGCACATATTAATGGCATGGCTTACAAGATGAGTGGTAAATGGCCATACAACTGATGTTTTCTGGGGACATTGCTTCTTGGGTTTGTTCAAAATTGTCAAAAAAAAATAGTAGAAGGGCGATACTTACAATGCAGGCAGCAATCGGGGTTGCAAAAAAGAATTGCTCTTTAAGCGACCCGCCTAACAAGGTCTGGTAACAGAACTATCTAAAATTCTGGAGTAGAAAAAATAACAGTCTGGTCTCCTTGATAACATAATTTAGACTGAACCCAGAAATAGGTGACTGAACCTGAATATATAGGTTGTAATCACCTCTCACCCCTCCTACTCTCAATTCTGACCATAAATATCAGAAGCTGATAGACATTCATGTTGGCTACAATATCCCCCGAAACGGAGCCCTCAAGACGTAAGTAACACCCTCTCTAACTCATTTCTTTTTCCATAAAATAGCATGCAGTTCTTTGTGTAGTTCCTATCAAGCTTTTTCGCCAAGTGTTTCGTAAGATGGTTTGTTTTGGTTTCTTTGTTTAATGGCATATCAAACTCTGTGATTTATCTAATGTCAAATCTATCCTTGTAAAAGAACAGCAGTGAAAGTATTTAACCCATCGCTGGGGATTCATATCTTTCCCCAAGGGTATTTGTTCAAAAAAGGACCCTAATAACCTGACTTACTTCTTGACTGTAGGCCCGAACTTTAGATATTACACCTCAGTGACTCTCACTGTTTTGTTAGAACCTAAGTGGTGCAACCATACTGTATTACTGACACGGCTACCGTGTGGAAAATTTCCTGTTTTATTTTATCAAACATCAGATTTCCACATGGTCAATAAACTGTCAAAAGCAATCTCTGATTTACCTATGAATTTATTACAATTGCTTTGAATAGCCGAAATAAATAAATTTTTAAAATTACAATTTAATTCACAGGAAATCTTTTTTTAAGTGAAAGTCAAAGGAAAGCATCCTAATTCATGTATAACTACAAAAGGTCGGTTTACAAAAAATTAATCTGCGACTGCTGAAAGAATGATTCCTTTTTTACCTTCAATTTCAATACTTTTTGATGATCAGCCTTTATATTTTTAACAGCAGTTTTCCATGAAACACAGGATTGTGCGAGTGCAGCACACTTTAAATATTCACAACACCTAACTCTAAGCAATTTTTTAGACCTAAACTGAGAACTCATTTCACAGGTTTGCAGACTGTTGAGAAGTTTCAGCCTTATTTGTCATACTAATCACTGACATCATGGAAACACATAATAAAACAAGAGGCATTACTTTCGGATCTAGCTTTTTGTGAGTGTAAAATACAGGTGCTCATTTTTATGGCTTTTACCCGTGAATAATCCAATACCTTCTACTTGGACCATGAAAATAATCTTATTCCGATGTCAGAAATTTCTATTAGAGACCTTGTGTATATCACTCTCTCTCTCTCTATATATATATATATATATACCTTAATAAAAAAATTATATAAAAAATTTAAAATGTTACGCAGTGAAAAACTCACAACTCAGAGTTTCACAGTAACGATTATCAGGTGAGAAATTAATCTATACGCTCGACTTTCTGTACAAAAAGCTAAACAAATACTTGAACCTTGTAAGAGAATTGAAATAGCTGTGGAGCATTTGGGTGACGGTGATACCAGTTGTAATTGGTACACTTGGAACGGCTCCTAAAGGCTTGTAAAGATGAATGAAAGAACTGGAAATCAGAGGAAGAATTGAACTACTGTACACTTTTTGTATACTATCCATGAAACACTATTTTGTAAATTTATACTCTGCTTTACAACTTAGACCTTTATATATATATATATATATATATATATATAGAGAGAGAGAGAGATTACAATTGATAATATATTGTGATATTGCTCCTTATTTGGTGATGAGATTTTACAAATCATTGGTACTTTTAACATTAAATTCTAATCAGCGTATATTTCTGATATAACATGTATAATTCAATATTAATATATTTATAGAGTATTTTGTTTTCCTTTGGATCCTCGATAGGGGTCTTTGAGAAAGGGGTTCAAATAGTACATCATTCCGGGGTCCATGAATTCCTGACAGCCTCTTTTTGGATTTTGTTTTTTAAATCTCTGGTCAGGTTTTGTACGAAATATACTGTTATACAGTCATTCAGGTTCATAAAGCTTTTATGAAAATTTATCCCGCGGAGATTATTGCCTCGTTAGTGGGGCTCAGAATATTCGCTTGTGTTCATCTCCTAGTGACGAGTGTGACCTCCTGACATCTGATGGTGAGGTTCTAGTTCTACTGCTCTGAGGTATGTGAAGAACCCCTTCATTGCGATTCAGACTCAGGGTAGCAGTACCTGTTAGGGTCCCGTCAATTAGTCAAATAGATCTGTTCAAAAAAACAACACAAATATGTAAATGTGAACAAAGAATGAACGCAACTTCCTAAGATTTTGGCATGGAGTAATCCTAGACGGTTTGACCAGCCATTAAAATCAATCAATAAATCGATCAAAAGCCTGAATGGCATCATAATTTTCGATTATGCTATGATAATTATACACCTCAAAAGCTGTCGACTTCGTTTCTATTTTATAATAAACATATTTTCTGCAAAAATGAAAAAAATACTACAATTTTAACATTTAATGTTATATCATTATTTTTATTTAAAATACTTAAATGAAGATTTAAGATCCATTTGAGCCTTAAATACTCGATTTTTATTTTTTTGTTTCAATTTGAAGTTCGAAAATAGTCTTGCTCTGATTTTGAAAATTTTTCTTGGAGATCCTTCATGTTATAGAGTTTCACTTGGAAGCGGTATCTATGTGGTGATGTGTGTGGTTGTTCGGGGCCATTCTTGAAATGGTCAACGGAGGAACCAAATGAACCCAAGGCCAAGAAAATTGATATCTATGCTGAAGGCTTTACATTCGAGAGATAACACAGACTGTACATGTCAAGAAAACAATGAGAAAGAGAATCGCCTGCATTGATGATTGCATAAATGCATCAATACAACGACTCAAGGACTACGCTAAAAAGAGCAAAGAAAAATTGATTACAGCAGCAAGTAACCACATTAGCAACATAAATACAGACAGAAAAACAACAAAAAACGAGGACAGAAATGGAAAGTAAAACAACTGTATTGATATTTCAAGCGACAAACTGGTGAGATTGTACTCGAGAAAATATGGACATGGCTACGAATAGGAAACCGCAAGAGTAAAACTGAATATCATTCAAAAGCGGCACAAAATGACGCCATAAGGACCAATTATATTAAAGCAAAAATCTATATGTAACAGAATAGAAAGTGTATATTATGTGGAGAAAAAGATGAAACAGTGAATCCTATAACATAAAAAGATTCAAGAGTAAGCACGATTGGGTGTGAAAGGTGATCCACTACGAACTGTACAAGAGACGGAATTTTAATCTTACAACCAAATGGGATATGCACAAACCAGAATCTAACCAAGAAAAGGAGAATCATAAAATTCACAGGGATTTTTAGATAAAAATGGATCGCCTTATACTGACTCAAAGACCGCCAAGTGCTAAAAAAAAAGGAAAAGAGAGAAAATGCCGTCAAGAGGATTTTACCATTCGGGCGGATGACAAAATAAAAATAAAAGAAAGCGAAAAGATTAACAAATACTAGAACCTTTTAAGAGAACTAAAATAGCTGTGGAGCATGAGGGTGACGGTGATATCACTTGTAATTGGTGCACTTGGAACGGCTCCTAAAGGCTTGTAAAGGCGACTAAAAGAACTGAAAATCAGAAGAAGAATTGTGAATATCCAGATACAGCATTGTTGAAAACCGCCAGAATACTGAGACAAGACCGGGAAACTAGAAGAAACTTGCTGCCACTTGCACTCCAGTGAAAGACCATCAGCGAATGAAGTTGAGAAAAACAATAATAATAATAATAATAATATCTTGCAATAGTCAAGAAAAACACCTGCTGAATAGTGGATTTTGCCGTTTCGGCTGACCACACAGTAAAACCGAAAGAGAGTGAAAAGAGAGATAAATTACAAGACATTGCTAGAGAACTAAAAATAACGCTATGAAACATTGAAATGATGGTGATACGAATTGTAATTGGTGCGTTCGGTAAAGTCACAAAAGTATTGGTACAGGGACTGGAAGGCTTGGAAATAAGAGGACGACTGAAAACTATCCAGACTATAGCATTATTAATACTGGAGACTTGAGGAGACTTGCTATCACTCAAACTCCTGTGAGAAATTCTTAGCTAAGGCTGTCAAGAGTGAAATAATAATAATAATCATAATAATGGTCGAGCCTCAGTCAGCCTTAAACTGAGTTGGGTAAAACCAAAATAAAAAGTTGTACTCATTTCACAGCCCCTTTATGTAAGTTTTTGAAAAACAAGTCCGAGCGCAATACATCCGGAAGGGAAAAGAAGATTAATCTCTTCTTTTACGGGAGAGGAGTAATAAAATAGGCAGATTATCAAAACCATTTCTGGTTCTTTTATTTTTAGCATGTAGTTATTTTATTTTAAAACTTTAATATTCTATTTGTTTATTCTCTTTTATTTTATTTTCCAGGTAGACAATGGCGAGTAAATTAAATGCTTAGATAAAATCGAACTGTAAGAGCAGAAAAAAGAAATGCCGATCCTGTTCTTGTTACATGAGTATTAAAGAAACTATTAACTCAAATACAGAAGGTTCATTATTTGTTCGGCTAATTCATGACAATTGCCCAATTGGTCTTTGGTTTAAAGATGTGACGGGAAAATTTACCTTTTATCCCAGAACGGGACTTTATTTTCGCACGTGTGAAGACGGGGCAGACTGGCACTTGATCTCTTGTAGAATAAGTCCTCGTTCAGAGTTTTTTTCTCGGGCACATAAAAACTGGCATATTATGTGGGGGATTAATTTATGGCCAGATTGACCGCCGCTGGCAAGCGGTTCCAAATTTCACACTATACACACACCCACCAAGGCCACTAGTCTTCCTCCACTAGAACAATGGAAGATATGGACCTCTAGGTTTAGATGTAATAATATTAATTATAGTAGTCGGCAATTCCGGTTTCCCGTGTGATATTTTAAAGGAATTTATTGGACAATTTTAAGCGAGCATATCATAAGGCGAATAGAAGCTGAAAAAGAAACATGACATAACAAATTCGTAGCAAGCACTACAAATAACAACTTCGATCACGTGGGAACATTAAAATATATCAGTCCTTTTCACTACACACAGATATACACCTTCAACGTATCAAACATATTATAAATGAATAGTACATGAACATAAATGTCTTTCTTCTTTTCTTTTCTTTCTTCTTTCTTCAAATTGAGAGAGAAAGAGAGAGAGAGAGAGAGAGGGGGTATATAAAATTGGGTATAAGGAGAAACAGTCCCAAAGTGTACTTATCTTATTTCGATGGATTCTTGTGGAGAATCTTTCTTCTTTTACGGGCTCTTCTTTTACCCGGAGTTCTTGGCTTTAGTTCCGTCCGCCACGAACCCTGTCCAACAACTAACGTTCTTATTATCTATTTCCGCTGACGGGAAGGAGTCCCCACTTCCGTTTTAGGGTCCCAGCCAATCCTTTGGCTTCTCTCTTCTTCCCCCTGGTCAGGCAATTTTTTTAGGGCTACTAGATGTCACCCAAGTCCCATTCTTTTTCCATCAGGTCACCAAGTGCAAACATCTGTTTTTCCATTCTGACTTGGATTTGTTACTTTGGGATTGACCCACATTCCTATGATGTCTTAACGGTCATTCTCTGATGGCTAGCCAATTCAAACACGGGGAATAGTAGTAATCACATTTCTATCTTCTCAGTGGGACACCACGTGACAAAGAAAAGACAGTTGCCCAATCGGTCTTTTGTTAAAAGAAAAGACTAATGCCAAATTGGTCTTTTGTTGAAAGAAAAGACAATTGCCCAATTGGTCTTTTGTTGAAAGAAAAGACAATTACCCAATTGGTCTTTTGTTGAAAGAAATGGCCAAACAATATTTTTACTTTTACACAGCCAATCAACAAATTTTATAAATTTGGTTGTAGAGGTCGGTATGACCGATTATTTTCAATATTTAAAAAAAATATATCTTCTGTTTACCACCAAGAAACCAGTCAATAATATGATTTAAAACATAATTAAAGTAAGAGAAAGATAAAAATTATATTAGTTTTATTTTATATATATATATATATATATATATATATATATAAGTGTGTATATATATATATATATGTGTGTGTGTGTGTGTGTGTGTGTCTGTGAAGCCAATAATTTGATTAACCTTTGGTGATTGGTGTTACTCCTAATGTAGCATGTATTTGATTTACAGGAGTGAATATATAATTAGAAAACCATCTTGGTAGCAATACTTAGACAACTATACGTTTCATCTTTTACTCATCACTTCTCATAATCATATTATGTAATATGATTTTACTGACAGAAAAATATCACAAACCCATTCACACACACACACACACACACACACACATGTATATATATATATATATATATATATATATAATTAAATAAGTAATGAGACTGAAACTTGAAATTTCTTTGATTTTCAAATTTACAATTTAAAATTGAAATAAAGATATACCAGTACAACTTCCACACCTCCCCTGTGATTGCAACTGCGTCGCTGTTGTTGTCTCGATATCAACTAGAAGGCCGTTTTCTACTCAAACATAGGTGTCAGCAATCTCCTCACTGTCTCCACCTCGCTGAGTTGAAGGTCAACCTGTAATTAACCCTCTACCTGCCACGTTATGAATTTGACCTCAGGTAGAAAGGTTAAACAATCGAAGTGGGTCGTGCGAAGAATATCTGCCGGCTGTGAAAGAAGTGATATAAAAATATTCTTCAAGGAAGAACAAACTCTTCTTTAACATTGAAATCGTATTTTATAGGCCTGTTTAAATAATATTCCACCCTACATCGGGGTAGTGTCTGAGGAAATGAGGGAAATACCTCCAAAATGACAAACCCTAACCGATTTCTGTCAATCAGGATTTCACAAACCTCTGTGATTTTTCAAGTACAGGAAAATTATCCAATCTCTTTCAATCAGGAGGCCATTCAAGCATCTCCCTCCCCCTCAGACTTATCAATATACCTCTTACCACCTTTGGTTCTGACGAATCAATTCACTCCGCCCTCTCATAACCGGCAGGGCATTCCAAGTACCACACAACCCCCAGAATTTGCGTAGGCCAGAAGACTGATTCATTAATCTTTGTTATCTGTCAGAAATAAACATTCTCTCGAGCCATTTTCGCAACGAAACCCAGATCTGTGGACATCAAAATTTTATCATTATTTTTGGCAAACGACAACCAGAGACCTGTTATCATAAAAATCCTTTCAAACCATATTTGCCCAATCGACGAAATCCAAGTGTGTGATTCTTTTAGCAATGTGTTCCTTAGGCCTGGAAACCCTGGGTGGCCATCGTGTCATAAACATGAGTTCTTACCTGAGCAACTTGCATAATTAAGTGATGATGTCTTAACGGCTATGTTGCATATTGACCCTTCACCGTACTGTCAATAAGAGATTTCTCTACACATGACGCACCTGTCTAAATAAGCGAAAGCTGCCATGAGGTTGAGCAGAAATAGTGGGCGTTGTGAAATGATATATGAAGATGCCTACATGAGATACGGGAAGTTTTGAGTCAGTCTCAGCTTGCAGCTAGAAGAGATTTGGCCAGTCACGGTGAGCGCAAGCGAGTGGCTGGCCGCTCCGCTGGATTTGTGTCCCACGGAATGGTTAATTATTCTTGCAGAATCTTGCAGGGGTCAGTCGAGTCGGTAGATATAGAACCGTGGCCGCAATGAGACCAAGCCCCTCTCGGGCGAGAACCAATTGAATACTTCTGTAAAGCAGGAAAAGACTTACAGCTTGAATTTGAACCTAATACAACGTGGTATAGTCAAGATAAAAAGAAGTCATCGGTCAATATGGCAGTCTGTCTTCGTCTCCCCCCGTCTCTATTTGAATACGTCTTTTTCACACCATAGAAACTTTGACTCCTTTCAAGAATAAAGTGTGAAATTTGTATTTTTATAACCAAGTTTTATGATAATTCTTCCTCTATCCATGTATATTCATTCCTAATGAGTACACAGCAGTCTAAACATAAACCATGTGTTAGCGTCAGTAAAAAAATACATATATATATACACTCGGGTGAGTCAATCTGATGGCGAGATTTCACTAATGCTGAAGCTTTGGGGAATGCAGAGTACCCCTTCATTGCCATCACTCCCAGGTCCATTCTAATCTGGAGTTGTAGCACCTGATAAGGACCGATCTATGTGTCAAACAGAACTAAACTGCGTAATTATGCTTCACTAAATAGTTTGACATAGAACTGTTTTTGACATTGAAACTGTACTACGCTAAACTGTGTTTTTCGAAATAGAATTGTTTTGACATTTAATTCTATACTTATTCTAAACTAAATTGTTTGAATTAGAACTGTTAGGCAAAACTGAGTAGCTTGAAATACAAATGTTTTTTGACAATTAAACTGTGTACTCATGCTAAACTGAATTGTTTGAAATATTTGTATAAACATGGATTTGGCATTAAATAACCTACAAAGCTTGATATGCCATAAAAACCAAACAACCAGCCAACCAATCGGGTGAGTCAAATATTTCACAATATTTGGGTACATGTTAGTTTGAGGTGTGTATATAATGTGACTAAAACAGTTCAAGCGATAGTACTTGGTGTATTCATAAGTGACATACTCCAGTGGACCCCTTCATATGGACGAGCAAAGGCAGGACGTCCAGCTATATACAACAGGATGTAGCCTTGAAGACCTACCGGGAGCGATGGACGATAGAGATGGGTGGTGGGAGAGCGTCATAGAGATCCGTGGTGGTGGTGCGACATCATGATGATGACAAATGTTCTTTTGCGATCTTTCATCTAACAAACTTTGTCTCGAAAAGTTCCATGGCGATTGAAGTGAAGCGAAGTATGCAGTCTTGACCATGCAGTTACATATCTATTCAGAGGCGACAGAAGTTTTATCCTAACATTGTTGTTGTGTCCTCCCATGAAAAAACTTAATCTTGTAAAGACTCTTATGTCATAGTAGCCCTGTTTAGAAGAGTACTGCACACTCAGACAAAGGAATGCCGAGTGTGAGAGTGTGAGATTATTAGGAACGGCAGTGATCTCTGAAAGATCGTGCACTTACCAAGTATGTTTGTACACTGTTATTGACGAGATAATATCAAAATGCATCAAGACTGAAAATTCAATAATGAAGTGTGCACCGCTGAACAACTTAGATAATCAAGTGATGATGTCGAGGAATTTCGACTGTTTTATTATTTTACTACTCTTTACAGAGTTTTTCATACCAGCGTTAGCCAATGGTTTCTCACTGGAGTTTGAGTGACAGCAAGTCTTCTCAAGTCTCCAGGACTCTTCTCAGTATTCTGGTCTATTTTAATAATTCAGTAGTTTGGATGATCTCAACTCATCCTCATGTTTCCAAGTCCTCCAGTCACTGTATTAATCCTTTTGTCACTTTATCAAGAGCACCAATTACAATGGGTATCACTGTCACTTTCACGTTCCCCAGTTTCTTCAATTCCTTAGCAAGGTCCAAGAACTTATCCTATTTTTCGATTACTTTCAATTTTACTCTGTTCGTGTTGTCAGTATTGTTTCTGGTGGCTGTTATCAGTCTTCTTTCGCGTTTTTCTATGTAGTCTTCGAGTCGTATCGATTCATTAACGTTATTCTCAATCCTTGTAAGTCCTCTTCTTCCTTCGTTACTTGACACATCATCTTTGTGATGTAAGGCATTGTGCGCGGTCATTAGTTTTCTTGTTCTATGGTCTGTTTGTTTAAGTTCTTCTTGGGTCCACTTCAAGAATGGTCTTACGAGGGGGGCAGCCCCGGTATTTATTCCTTTTATAAGGTTCCTGCTATTTAGTTTGGTTTCGAGTAGCTTTCTCGTTCTCCTGAAATATTCTTTTTTCCTTTTTTCTTTCATCTTCACTTATTTGATGGTATCAGCTTCTAATATTCCCAAGTATTTGTACGTTTCCTTTTTTCCAAGTTTTCTGATTTTTTCTTGATTTTGTAGTTCCATTCCGTCCGTCAGGTGTCGTTTCCAACTTTTCACTATTTGCATGGCTCATTTTTCCATGCCTTCTTAGACATCTCCACTTCTTAGTATCTTCTCAAATCAACTTTAGAAAAGGAAATCTTTGCACAGAACATATATAAGTACAGTACTACATTCATCTTGTTGGCTGAGGCTGTAGAAATTGCCGAAAAGTAAGACCCCTACCCAACAACGAGGACATCCGTTAGCCATGGTTGGTGACTCGTAATGCTTGAGTACTTGATCCTTGTGGCTGAACATCCGTAAACCGCCAGCCGAAGTGGTCACATGACCAGCAATGCTCCATTTTAGCTCTAGCTAAGCTAGACAAGCACTCGGAGAGGCCTGATCCGATTATTCGACTGGTCATGTCAAGCCCTAGCACGAATATGATTGTCAATACCATATTCTTCAAATTTGTGGAAAACTAGTACCAATAACTATTTTATCATAAAGGTGCGAGAAGGCAGTGGCTGAAGGTTCATTGAGCTGAGATAGTTTCAATGTTTTCAAGTATTGCTATGTTCAAACAAAATATTAAACAGAAATATTAGCATTCGATTGAAATACTTGAAACTATTTAACTGTGTTTAAACGATTGATATTTAACAGAATTATTAATATTAAATAGAATCATTACAGCCAAATAGCAATACTTGAAACCATTCAACTGTGAGCAAACAAACTCGTTTAAAAATAAAATAACAAATAATTCGCTTACACATCCTATATATGTAAACTTTTGGTATTGAATAACACGCAACGATTGATGTGTCATTGAAACAAATGACCAAACCAAAGTAACTATGTGCAAACAAACGATTAATGTTAAAAAGAATTATTAGAATTGAATAGAGATACTTGAAACCATTTCACTGTGTTCAAACAAATAAGCTCTAGTTATATATATATATATATATATATATATGTGTGTGTGTGTGTGTGTGTGCGTGTGTGTGAGAGAGAGAGAGAGAGAGAAAGAGAGAGAGAGAACATTTAGTATTAAATGACCAATAAGGGTTGATATGCCATAAAACACAAGCAGACCAAAGTAAATATATGCAGCTCAAATACTTTTGAGTAATTCATCCGATCGTTCCAAAAATGACTTCTTAATTTCTTTTTGTCAGCGTTATTTCTGAAATCATTAAATTCAAACTTTTTTACACAATTGCTGTTTTAGATCTGATTAGGTAATTTGTTCCAAAAATATATTGCTCTGTTAGCAAAAATAATCTAATTGGTTAGTAGACTCAGTATTTGAATCTGTCTTGACTATGAATTTTCAGTGGGAGGAGAAATATTTTTTAAAAATGTCTACCATAATTAAAAATTCCATTAATTATTTTCAAACGTATTGACAAATTCTTGACAAGTCAGAACTAATTTGAAAAGAAATATTTGACCAGTCTTCATACTATCAGTGTAAATTTCTGTTCTGAGGAATCGTTATATTATTTCCATGTTTCAGAATTTTATCTCTATCTTTATCTCATTATATTTATGATATTTTGGCTTTAACTATCTTGTGAAATATGCTCCGGAGAAAGAGTTAGACTAAAAACGATCTCTGAAGTTCCCATCGGTAAGAGGATGTTGATTATGAGTTTCAAGTGAAAGTCATGAGTTTTATTCCTGGACTCAGATTTATTAGAAAGAAACGTGTTAATACAAGGGTGGATGAAATGATACGAGATATTCCGAGATATAGACGGAGAAATGAGAACATGTATTGAATAAAGGGTATAGTTCAAACTTCCCTGAAGGTTTCCAACAACGCAACCACTTTTCACGCAGGTATATATTCTATTCCATGCAAAGATTTTAAAATATTGGCGAGACCCAAAGCAATCCGAAAAAAAGAATCTATGAACACAAACGATCAATTAGAATAAATGACAACAGAAATGACCTTTTCTCCCACTTGTTAAATCTCAAACACATTTTAAAATTTTTCCAAGCCACACTAATCAAACACATACATTGCAAATATCCTGCAGATTGTTAACATCTGGAGTAATTTCCAAAACAAATTATATAAAGCAACGTCCCGGGTTCAATCAGATTTAACCCTACTTAGCAGACATTATGTTACACGAAAACAATATCAGAATAGAGAATGGATGAAAAATTAGTAAAAACTAAGACATTTTTTCACTCATACTACCATATTATGATTGATCTTTCTTGAATTTCTTTTTTCTTTTTCCTTTTCTTTTAGATACTCCATTATAGTCAATGTCTTTGATGAAACTGGATACCCATGAACTCTTGCCCCCCTTCATTTCCTTTCATTTCTTCTTTTTATCAAAATAAACCTCTCCCCCAATATCTCCCTCTTTCTCACTAAAATTAATCCACCTATATCGGCTCGAATCTCAGATGAAACCCGATACACTTGGTGTCACCTAGCTTCCAGGTCTCAGTCAAAACCAAATTAACCTCTACCACCTTCACTCAAACCTATATCTATTTCCCTCCTTTTTCTTTACTTATGTCTCTTGTCTTTAAACCCTTTCCCCTTCTTTATACTTTTTTACATTCTTCATTAATTTATCTATTTCCTCAATTGCTAAAATGTAGAAAAACGCAAAAAATGTTTAGTCTGATGAAGTTCTTCTAAGAATAAAGAACAAAATATTACCACGAAACCCATTGTAAGCATTTGTTTAATCCCTTTTTCCACTTATTTTTATCATCTTGTCGGATTCACCAAAATCTATCATATCTCTCTCTCTCTCTCTCTCTCTATATATATATATATATATATACAAACCGGTCCAAAAAGATATACTGACTTAGGGAAAGGAAGAATCTATATAAAATAAATATTTAACTTGTATTGTATTAGAATATTGATACACATGTTTTTCCTTTTCTGAAGTGTGCATACATTTTTGGGCAAACAATACACACACACACACACACACACACACACATATATATATATATATATATATATATTGAGAGAGAGAGAGAGAGAAAAAGAGAGATATTGCAGCATCAAATAAAAGTATTTTGGCTGGAGATGAATCGACAGAATCAATAAACAAAAATCTGTACACCATCAATCCGGATAATTCTGAAAAGAAGAGAACAAATGATCAACTACCCATCACGTTCAACACAGAATCGCCCACTAAATTAACGGTGTCATTCTCTGTCATAACGGATTTTGTGAAACAAGTTATTGCTCTCAGCTTCCTCATTCTAACATAATATTTATTTGTTGCTATCACTCATTCTTTTCTTTCTTACTATATATCTATTGCAACTATTCATCACTTTCTTTTTTCTTTCATCCGTTGCTATCACCCATCCCTTTCTTTCTCGCTATCCTGTATTCCTTTCTTTCTCTTCATTCCTCTATTGCTATCACCGATCCTTTTCTTTCCGTCTATTTATACATTGCCCTCACCTTTTTTTACCATCACCTAACCCTTTCTTTTTCCACATTTGTCTGTTGCTATCACTTATCCTTTCCTTTCTCTATATCTGTTGCTATCACCCATACGTTTCTTTCACTCTGTTTATCTGTTGCTATCAGATTTTTCTGTTTATCTATGTCTATGACCCGTCACTTTTTTTACTCTTCCTTTATCTGTGGCTTTCACGCATCCCTTTCTTATTCCTCATTTATCTGTTGCTATCACACATTCCTTTCTTTCCCCTGATATATCTATTGCTATCGCACACCCTTTTCTTATTCCCTATTTATCTGTTCCTATCACGCATTTATTTCTCCCCCCCCCCCGATATATCTGTTGCTATCACGGATTCTTTTCTTTTTCCCATTTTTCTGTTGCTATCACGCGTCCCTTTCTTTCCCCGACTTATCTGTTACTATCACACATCCCTTCCTTATTCCCTATTTATCTGTTGCTATCACGTATTCTTTTTCTTTTCGCCATTTTTCTGTTGCTATCACGCATCCCTTTCTTATTCCCCATTTTTCTGTTGCTATCACAAATCCCTTTCTTATTCCCCATTTATCTGTTGCTATCACGCTTTCTTTTCTTTCTCTCCATTCAGTAGTTGCTACGCCCCATCACTTTTATTTTCTGTATTTCTCTTCGTAACTATGAACTTTTATATTACATTGTTACCTAACCTATTCCCATTTAAGGGGCATTTACCTATATCAGTGCATTTATGTCTGTCTTTCTGCTTTTTATCTTTTTCCTTTGATATTCAAAAATTATGCCTATTAATAATTTTTATGGTATTGTTCATGAAACAATAACTAATTTAAAAATCATTTTCGTTGAAGAGTTTATTCAGTGTAACAGATATTTTCCAAGTTTTTTTTAGTAATTGGAAAAATATTTTTCCCCATGTTAGTTTGACAGATTTGCTAGGTTGGGGATAGCAACTAAATGTTTCTGTTTCTTGTTCTTTTGTTATGATTATTATTGTCGTTTTTCTTAATTCAATTTGGCATATATACCACTTTTTTACGGCTGTTTTATAATCTGTGTTGCCTTGTTGAAAATGTTAATATACGAGGTGCATACGATAAGTTTCCAGACTTTTTTCGTATGGGCCCTTTTATGGATAGTACACACATGAAACTCTATTCCCCTTCGAAGTAATCTCCTCCGGTTGCAATGCATTTGTTGTACCGTTCCAAAAACTTCTGGAAGGTCCCATGGAGGTCCTCTTGTGTGGGCATGTCAATAACCTTCGTCACAGCCTCTTTCATCTCCTCAGTTGTCTCATAACGACTGCCTCTGAGCTTAGGGAATAACAAAATGTCACAGGGAGCAAACTCTGGACTATAGGGAGGCTGATGAACTGTCTTGATACTCATCTTGATCAAATAATCTGTGGACTGGTGCATTGTCTTCATGGAAATGCTACTGACCCGATTTGAAGAGCGCTGGCCTCTTCCCAAGGAATCTCTTCCTGAACTCCCTTAAAATCTCAACACAGTAATCCTAACCCTAACCCTTTGGCCAATCAACTCTGGTATATTGACTTCCTTACTCCTCCCACACCTCTCATCATCCCTCACAGACTCCCTGCCTTCCTTGAATCTCTTATGCCATTCAAAAACTGATGCTCGAATCATGTAAGATGGTCGAAAAGCAGTCTGAAGCATTCCATACGTTTCTGTGGCAGCATTTTTTCCAAGTTTAAAACAGAATTTTATTGCATATCATTCCTCTAAAGTGTCAGATTGCATTTTTGAACTTCACCAGCTGTGACAATCAGGCTTTAGTAGGATGTATTCCAATTGTTGCTGTAGTTGTTCATTTCAAGCTGAAATCAGTCATCTCATAACATGTATAGCAATAACAAAGTGAATTTTCAAGAGTCTACGCCAATTTTAAATGTCCATACGAAAAAAATCTGGAAACTTATCATATGCACCTCGTAACTTGAATTCGTTGCTAGTCAATGTTCCATTGCTTTGTTACTAGCCGGTGTGCAATAGATTTGTAAATGTTAATATTGCTAGAATTGCTAATATTGCTCTGTAAATGTTGTAAGTATATTTTGTAGCGATGGATGGCTGATCCAGTTCAATGAATACTATTTCAGATTTAAGTTTTCTGTAAGGTTGCTACATTCCGGTGTTAAAATTGAATGGGACTTCAAAAAAATTAACAGTTTTAGATTTTCCAAATTCTAAGAATATTTCTTTGAAATTTTTTAGTTGCAAAATCAACTTTAGGGTCATTACAATTTTTAAAACATCATCTCGGTAAAATCTGAAATTTTCTCAATTAAATTTGAAGGCCATTTTGCCGAGTAAAAACATACGAAGTATACAAGTTACGAAAACAGAAGAATCATTTTGAAGATGCGAAATTCTGATATTCTACTCACTAGATCTAATAAAGGTGCTGGCGTTGTGATCCTAGATCGTACTGACTAAATTACAAAAATGGCTGCCATTTTGGACGATTCTACTAAATTTCTAAAACTTGATGATTTAACCTTCGATAACAGCCGTAAGTTGGAAATTAAGTTATAGAAGCGGTTTCTTGAATTGTTCAAGAAAAGATTCATCACAAGAGAATCAATGAGTTAATTCGTCCTGTTGGTTTGCACAGACCAAGAATGTATGGATTACCCAAAATTCATAAATCTGGTATTCCTTTCCGACCTATTTTGCCCATGTGCCATTCTGTACAACATTCATTAGTGAAATGGTTAATTCAATTACTTAATCCTGTTTTAGCATTTTACTCGGGATTTTGTGAGAACGATTCATTTACTTTTTCTTCCATCATTCATCAACTCTTTTCTTGTGTTGACTCTCAATTCATGATGTCCTTTGATATTGCTTCATTGTTTACTAATGTTCCTCTAGATGAAGTAATATCTATATGTGCGGACCTTTTATATCGTAGTGCATTAACATCAGTTCCTTCTTTCTCTGAAAGTGTTTTCGTGGAATTGATGGAATTGGCTACCAAGTCTGTTTCCTTAAGTTTTAATGACATCATGTACCGTCAGGTAGACAGTTTTTCGATGGGTTCTCCTTTGGGCCCTATTCTTGCCAATATTTTTGTTGGGTTTTATGAGAAACTTTGACAGGTCCCTAAGCCTTATATCTATTTACGTCTACGTTACGTGGATGGCACTTTCCTTTATTTTAGTTCGCGTAATGAAGCGTTGTCATTCTTCAATTGTTTGAATGATTTACATCCTTCTTTAACCTTCACTATGGATGAAGAGAAGGATAAAAAAATTTGGGCATACTGGTTGAACGCCGTTCGTTTGCTTTCGTAACTTGTATATATAGAAAGCCTACGTTCACCGGTTTCTATTTGTGTCGGGATGCTTTTGCTCCTAAGTCCAAAAAGGTTAACCTGATTAAGTGTCTCACATTCAAGGCTCTTAAGATTTGTTCGGATAATAAGAATAAAAGTGAATTTGAACAAATTAAAAAAAATATTTTTGAGTAATGGGTATCCCGATGAAGTCATTGTTGACACCATTAACAAAACTGTTAATAAGTTTAAGAATAACATCAGGCCATTTGTCCCTTCTAAATGCCCAGTTTACGTTAGACTTCCTTGGATTGGATCTCCTCGTCAGTTGATTGTCGATAAGGTTTCTTCCTCAGTTACATCCTGTTGTAATGCAGCTATGGTTCGAACCATCTTTACAACTTGAGCTGCATTTCGCTCAATTCATAAGGATGTGCTCCATATCTTTCAACAAATCAATTTAATTTATAAATTTCAATGTTGCTGTAATGCCACATATATAGGTTGCTCTTCCCAATGCCTCGAAGTTAGAGTTAAACAACATGTTCCAAGCGATATCCGTGACCACACAACATCCGGGCATTCAAAATTGCTCGATTCTGCCATCTGTGAGCATTTTAATGCCTTAAATAGTTGTATGGTTAATTACAGGGATAAGTCTTTTGTGGTCTTGCGTAGAGCTAGGACTAAACTACATCGAATTGTCCTTGAGGCCATTCATTTTCTATTTAATAGGCCTTCTATATGCACACAAAACCTTAAACGCCCTCTTAACCTATTAGGAGATATTTCGTGCTTGACTTAGGGTGGTTTTAATTTTTTCTTTTCCTCCCCCTTTGTCCGGCAATCATTTTTGATCTTCACCCTAATTTTACTTAATCTTATTTTCATTGTTGACTTTTAAACGACTTCCAAAGGTTGTCGCTTGAAAATTTCTTATGAAAGGGCACTTGCAACTTCAATAAAATTCTCCACTTCATTTAATGTTTTAATTTTTTTTCCTACCTTTCATATTGTAAATCTCCTGTAGTTTGTATATGTTGTCTCTAAGTATTTGCCTTTATAAACTTGTATGTACCAATGATATATATATATATATATATATATATATAGTCATCCACAGACAGATCTGTTTCGTTCTATCAGAACTCATCAGTGTGGCTAGACAGTATCTCCCCGTAGCTGGGATCGAAACCCGGTTGACTGAAACACCAAGCCAAAGCTTCTAACAATTTAGCTACGAGGAGATATTAGCTACGAAGTACATTTTTAAACGGTTATGAATCACAATTACTATTGTTAACATACATATATATATATATATATATATATATATATATATATATATATATATATATATATATATATATATATATATATATATATATATATATATATATATATATATATATATATATATATATATATATATATATATATATATATATATATATATATATATTCTTCCTGAAAACAATGATAATTGCATCAACCTCTCTAACAATAAACTCACTGAACATCAAAAAAAAAAAGAAAATTTTCAATCTTGGACTTAACTGCTACCTTTATAATAAATATAACCAATTTGTAAAAGAAAAGCAGAAATTGAAATTGTTAATGAAAATTCGAAAAACTTCAAAAACAAAACCAGATTAAAACTCATGCAGGAATTAAAAATATACTTAAAGCTGAAGCTATAAAAAGCCGATATGACAAAAAAAAAAAAAAACAACAACAAAAAACACTATTCTAAATTATAATATGATAAGCGTTATAAAACAATTACGGAACCACCCTGACCTCTGCATAAAAAAGCTAATAAAACCAACATATCTGTTATACTTAATAAATAGGAATATCACGGAAAATTACAAATAATTCTTGATGACCAAACCAAATTTTAAAAAATTATATAAAAATTCCATTAACCAACTCATTACATAAACAAACTCATTACAGATAATAACACTTATTATAATACAATAAAACTACAAAAAACAAAAGTGATTATAAAACTGAATATTTATATGGTACAGTAAAAATCCACAAAGATAATTCTTCACTTCGTCCGATAATACCCCAAATCAATACTCCTATTTCCCATCTTACAAAAACTTTAAATTAGCTCATAACACCATATCAACCCATTAAATATAGTGTAAAATCCACCCATGAACAAATACGAATAATGCGAACACAAAAGCCTCACAAAATTGTTTCATCCTTTGATATAGAAAGCTTGTTCACAAATGTGCCGATCAAGGAAACAATTAACGTCATTATAAATAATATATATAACAACCCTTCTCTCCCGATTCTTAAAATTAATCCTAATATACTCCGCAAATTATTGTTAATTTGTACAACTAAGGTTTCTTTTTATAAACACAAATTGGTGGTATTTCTATGGGCTCGGTTTTAGGTCCGACATATAGTAATTTTTACGTGTCTAATCTAGAAAACAAAATATTCACAGACACAAAAAAACCGCATATTTATGTACATTATGTTGATGATATCCTTATTCTAGCAGATAATATTAAAGAAATTAAAAAATTACCAGAAACATTCCAAAATAACTCTGTCCTCAAATTTACTTATAAACTAAATGTAAATAATAGAATTTCTTTTCTTGATGTAAAAAAATGATAATTTTAATACCTCTGTATATAAGAAACATACAAGTAATAATTCATGTCGTCTAAATTATAAAAGTGAATGCCGACACCGATAGAAAATAGCTATCATAAAGAATCTGTTAAATCACGCAAAACAAATCTCTTCATCCAATAAAATATTTTATAATGAATTAAAAAAACCCTCATTAACAACGGATTTCAAAACTAATTAGTAGACGAACAAATTAAACTAATGATTAACAATAAGAATAAAATAAACGATAAGAGTTATGTTACACAAAATAATTATAATCATATTAATTTATTTTATTGTAATCAAATCCATCTGAATTTTAGATCAGATGAAAAAATACTCAAAAACATAATACATAGATATATATCCCATACAGACAATAATAATAAAATAAGATTTATAATTTACTATAAAAAATTCAAAACATTAAATTTAGTTGTTAATAATAATTCTTTCCTTCCCACAAAGATAATGGAAAAAACCAATGCTATTTACCAATTCAAATGTCTATTGGGAGAATGCATCTTCGATAATAAAAACAACATAAGTAACATTGGTTATACCATAACAAAATAATCAAGGAGGCTCACTCTACACCTTTCAGATTCTAGCTCCATATGTCAACATTTAAAAAACATAATTGTCTTAATGCAACATATAGAAATATTCTAGTTTATAATACAAAAATACTCCATACAGACAATAATGTCAACGAATAAAAAGTCCAAGAAGCCTTATAAATAAAATTTAGACAATTCACTACTAATAGACTCAACTGCGAAACTAGTGATAATATTCTAAAATGTTTAAAATAGAACAATTCATATTACAAAATATAGAACAAATTTTATTCTACTTCACGTAATAGAAATATTTAAAAATAAACTTCCACTACTGTTTAGAATCACCTTGGTGATGAAAACAAGTTTCACTTTAGTAATAAAAACAAAAATTAAATAATAATTTAGTTTAAATACTAAATAACTTTAATTTACAAATAGCATATATATTACCTTGATAATGGTTCCGACAAGAACCAAAAGTACTTAGTATAACACGAATAACTCCCTTGGAGAAATTATCAACAAATTCAAGAGTGTAACATAAAAAGACATAATAAGAAACTCCAAAAGACATATTAAGAAACTCCAAAATAAGAAAAGACATAATAAGGAACTCCATAAGAAACTCCAAAACAACAAGGATTCAATTTTATTTAAACAAACTTTTATATATATATATATATATATATATATATAGGTGTGTGTGTGTGTGTGAGAGAGAGAGAGAGAGAGAGAGAAAGTGAGAGAGAAATAGAGAAAGAGAGAGATAGAGATAGAAAGAGAGAGTGCTTGTGTGTGTGTGCCAATATTTCTACCCACCTGTGAATCAATATCTATTAAAAGCAGCCTAAGGTCATTGAAGTCCAGAGAAAATCCTATGATGTCTGAACAGAGATGCCATGAATTTAGATAAATGAAAAGACTTGGAGGGGGAAAGCTTGAAACCTTTGTCAATTAACATCATATAAAATACAGGTGTTGTTGGAAAAGAACTGTTAGGTAAATATGTCACGAATCAAAGAAACGTACAGTGACAGATCAAGCTTTGATGAGTGGCAGATTAGCTGACAAAACAAAATAAAGTTTATCTGATATACAAACTGTTCTTTCTTCCGAAACAGACAGACAGACAGACGGGCACACAGACAGACAGAAAAAACATATTTAGATATCTAAATATTCTATTAGTTTTCAAGAAAATTTTGGGAACTGACATCAGTTTTGAGAATTTTCATTTTAATGAATTATTGGTCAATTATTATCAAAATATTTCATAGAAAACGTGCATTCTTATATATATATATATATATATATATATATATATATATATATATATAAGTTTTAACGAAAAAAAAATCATTCGTGAAAAAGCTAACTACACACGAAAGTATGTGAACTTGATTTTTCATAGGTTTTCCGTTCTTATGCCAATGGATTTTATATGAATACTTACCAATATATATATATATATATATATATTGGTAAGCATTCGTATATATATATATATATATATATATATACTTACCGATATATATATATATATATCGGTAGGTATTCATATAAAATCCATATATATATATATATATATATATATATATATATATATATATATCGGTAAAAATTCATATAAGGCCATATATATATATACATATATATATATATATATATATATATATATATATATATATATATATATATATTAGCTGTAAATATATCTGTAACAAAGTTAATATAATACCATAAAATGGCAAAAATAATTCAAAGATAGAACAAGGAGCATAATCTACTTTATGATATATGAACACGCTGAAGGGGAATTTAATTTAATAAATTTCTATCTCGGTGCACTCACTCACCAATGCTTCTTGTGATCAAATTATGCAAAACATAGAATCTACAAATATGTGTGTGTGTGTGTGTGTGTGTGTGATGGTCTATGTCTGTACTTCAGTTTTATACTTCTGTATATGGTTAGTAAACAAATTATTAGCCCTATATATATATATATATATATATAGTCATCCACACACACACATATATATATATACATATATATATATATATATATGTATATATATTGCTACATAAGAATACGCTTACGTGTGAACAGATTCAGATAGCCAAATAGCCATAATAAATAATCCATCCAGTTATATAACAAATGAACTTCACAGATGTCATATAAACAAAATGGAAATGTAGACTTCATCTCGGAGAAGTATATCTGGCAGTGCTAATGGGAAATGAAATGTAGCCAGTACAGACAAGTAGATATTTCACTGACAAACAGGTTAAGTACATAAAAGATAGACTTGTAATCCATTAGATGAGTGTATTGCAGTTGGAATATACGTCTTAATATTTCTTTGAGTCAGAAATGTAATCTATGATCTCAGAAATAGTTTCCAATCTCCAATTGCCACTTTTGTACCCACACTTCCATCTTTGTGCCAATTCCATTTTTTTAATTCCTACTTTCATTTTTCATCTTCTTTTATCACTTTGACGTCTTACTTTTATTTTTGATGTTATTTTTCCATTTTTTAAATCTTTTATTTTCATTTTTGACCGCCTACTTCCATTTTGAATCTCTTAATTTCATTTTTAACGTCCTACTTCCATGTTTTAAATCTCTTTTTCATTTTTAATAAAAATGAACATAGCAATAAATATGAGATAGAATATTTTATAAGTTTTAAATGCACAGACAAAATCTCTCTCTCTCTCTCTCTCTCTCTCTCTCTCTCTCTCTCTCTTTCTCTCTCTTCTAAGAATTTCACCTGAATAAAGACAAAACATTGCTATTCATAATGTCCCTTTATAGAAAATGAGGATAAAAGAACGTGAAATTTAACAATTTCTAAAAAGTCTCGAGTTCATTTGATTGAGAAATTATTCTTGGTGAAAAAAAAAAATAGGAAGTCTGACTTAATTATCGTGAATATTTCTTGAGTCTACCTTTTTTCTATAAATAAAAATCTTGAATGGGACTCGGCGGCAGTGTGGAAGTGAGAAACATAGGGAACTCATTGAACTTACTGCTTGTTGTTATTTCAAATGATATTCGCAAAAAACTTGCATTGGTTCTTTCCGTGAAAACTTTCAACTGCCAAAATGATTTTAAGTTTATTTTTATTTCGTTATAATGTAAAATGAGTTGTTTTGAATGATCTACGAGGGTGAATACAAAGTTTTGCGATATTTTGGAAAACTGAGTCACAATTCGACAGCTCTGAATGCTTTCGCTGAGGTCGTGAAAATGACGAACCACGCGGGATAGTGAATTGCCGATCTTGCCTGATATTCTTCGAGTGTTACTCGCCTGATTTGACGTTATGGCTTCAATATGGCTTCCTCGAGATCCACGCTTTTAGGCCTACCTCACCTTGCCTGATCATCGAGGTTCTTGCAACCCGAACAAAATTTCTTAAACCATCCGGTTACTGAACTGTGATAAACTGCGCCGACACTTTTTGGCACAACAAATGTTTTGGTTGCTTCCATGGCTTTATGTCCCTGTTCAATCTAGTAAAGTATAAGATCCTAAATTAAATTTCATTTCACGTTTACCTATGCATCTTTTAAATCACCCACAACGGGTCAGCGCATCAACTACTACGATACTACCAAACACCGTGCTGGGTTGAAGTGATTCACACATGTAATATCTGTGCTGCATATTACCACTTACCAAAATAATGTGAATTTTTTTATTTAGCCCAGAATTTGTGGAAGTGGAAGGATCCGTTAACGTCGATGGATCAAATAGTTCTACTTGGTTATTATTAGTATTAGATATTGAAGGGCAAGAATCTAAATTCTAAAAGGATAAGCATGGCCATTGGGTCGTTCATCGAATGACACATGACAGTCCAGAAATCCATTCTCAATATCTTTTGCATCTCTTCTTTGAATAGGAGAGACTTATCTCGGACACTGACCGGGAGCGATAAGGTCATGTGGTTATTTTTACTTTTACTTATCAAGTAGGCCTTTTTTCATTTTTGTATATCTTCTACATATTGCTTGTTCATGGAACAATATGTGTATATTTCAACCAGTTGGTTTATTTATTCTTAAGATTAAATGTTCTTACATATAGAAATGGATTTATCTTATCTTTTCTCCCGTTGTGTTCAGTGTTAATATATCACAGATATGCTAATGCTTATATTGATCTTTGGTGAGAGGAGATTTGATTAAATATATTCCTTAGCATCAAGCAAACCAATAATTAGAATACATGAACCATCTTTACACGTGCAAATTATTTGTATCAAGAATAATTACTTGAAGCTATAATTATTTCTAAAAGATTATATAAAAACACATTCAATCAAACTTATATCTGGGAGAAGAAAAGGTATATTTGCAATCATACTTACAAATATACTGGTTATATAAAAACACATTCAATCAAACTTATATCTGGGAGAAGAAAAGGTATATTTGCAATCATACTTACAAATATACTGGTTATATAAAAATACATTCAATCAAACTTATATCTGGGAGAAGAAAAGGTATATTTGCAATCATACTTACAAATATACTGGTTATATAAAAACACATTCAATCAAACTTATATCTGGGAGAAGAAAGGGTATATTTGCAATCATACTTACAAATATACTGGTTATATAAAAACACATTCAATCAAACTTATATCTGGGAGAAGAAAAGGTATATTTGCAATCATACTTACAAATATACTGGTTATATTTCTCGTTTATAAATACTTTAGTTAAACTTGAACGGAATTTTGGCATTAAATAAATCATATAGGGTTGAAATGCCCCTAAATTGACAGACAAAACTTTTCATCAGTAACAACATGCGCCTCAACCAATAGTGTATGCGCGTACTACAACGATTCCACAGTCCAGCGCTTTAACCATTATACCACGGGGACATTATATGCGCAAACCAGAATCTGTCTTAGAGAATGAAATGCCTCAAATTCTCTGGGATTTTAAAATACAAACAGATCATCAAATCCCGGAGAGAAGACGAGGACTAGTGGATTTTACCGTTTCTGCAGAACACAGAATGAAAATAAATACTTGGACCTTGCCAGAGAACAAAAAACTATGGAACATGAGAATGACGGGGACAGCAATTGTAGTTGGTGCACTTGGAACGCTCCCCAAAACATAAAAAAGACTGAAGGAATTGAAAATCAAAAGAATTGAGACCATTCAGTCCACTGCATTGTTAAGATCAGCTAGAATACTGCGAAGAGTCCTGGATAGAAGAGGAAATTTCCTGTTATTCAGACTCCTATGAAAGACCGCCAGTTAACGCTGAAAAACCTGTAAGGATTAAAATGATAATGATAGCAAAAACTACAAGTTACATGTGTTTGATTAAAAATCAGTAGAATTGTGTACTACAAGGCAGAGACAATAAAATTAGCGTATTATGGGGCTTATGCAGAAAGAACTTGGTAAAAAAGCCGATGATTTCATAAATATTCCAACATATATGACAAGGCCACATGCCACAAGAGAACTATGAACTTTTAATGTCTTCCTGTACTCGCAGAGATTTTATATTCTCTTAAAAAATCTATTGGACAACCCTCTGTGGCATATACTGAAAAGGAAGAAAAAATAACGGCTGTGCAGCAAATAAATACTTCATCAGATAATGACTTAGAAATCAAGTTTAGTTTCGGGGCCAAAGAATCATTACCACTAAGCCATTGTGCCCCAAAAGTAGCTTCCGTCGCATCGTGATATGTCAGTTCAAGATTCAAACTCTTTGTTGTATTTGCAACCCTCCAGCAATGATGAGTCAATTCAATGATGTAAGATTTGCATTAATTGACAAGTGATACACTGAATGAGAATGCAATTTCCGTGAAATTCACGTACCAAGTCAGTGTAAAAGATTTCAATATAAATAACTAATTCAATAATGTTAATTTTGGAAGGTCGAGACAACGGTCTACACAGTTAAAGTACAAACGAATACTTTTTCGAAAATGATAACCTTTATCGATAAACATAGGAATCCTATAGAGAACTCAAGAGTTTGGATCCTTCTAATTTACAATCACGGTAAGACATTTAAGCAATTATAGACATAGGTGACTAATTTTATTGAGATACCTCAGTATTGTTTATAATAATTCATAATGCAATCTGCAAATGTTTAATACCACAATTATTCTTGTATAACATGTTAAGAAAGAAATTAAGAAAAAATATTTCTTGTATATAATAAGCACTTACTTTTAGGATTTGTAACAGCTTAATTGAACATTTACTCGGCTTTTTATCCGGTTCGAATAAACTAAGAATAACATTTTATGCAGTTTATTTATGTTTTAAAACAAATTTAGAGTAAATACTCGAACATTTTCACACAAAAATGTAACAAGGTTGTTGTAAAAATAAATTCTTACAACGAGAAACAAATTATTTGACAGGCACACATTCCAATGGTTATTTCTCTGCGTCAGAATAAAACAGAAACGTTCGTCATACATTTGACAGGGAGTGTCTTCGTGGTGTAATGGTTAAAGCGATGGACTGCAAAATCGTAGTTTGCGAGTTCGTACTCCAGTCGCGCTATTACGTTCACTTTCGGGCAAATACCCTTGGGAAAGATATGAACCCCCTTATCCTTCCCGTTATGGGTTAAATAGTACCACTACTATTCTTCTAGAAGAATAGTTTTGGCATTAATTAACCTACAAAGGTTGATATTCCAAAAAAGAAACCTAACCAAACGGCAAATGTTTTGGTTGCTTCTGTGGCGTAATGGCCTAGTTCGAACTCGTGAACCATTTGTTCCCTACGTCGCCCGTTCATCTGTACAGTTTAAAATCACACACGGAGTGGCGCAAAGCACAACGTGTCAGCGCACCAACAACTTCAATACTACCAACCCCAGTGAGTACATACCACCACTTGAACTGCTTTAGTCACGTGATATACTTACCACTACCGTGAAGCAAATTTATGCAAAACTTGACAAATATTTGAAGTTTTGGCGGGGGGGGGGGTTAAAGTCGAACGATTAAGATTTGGTTCAGAAATTCCGTTCTTAAACTCAGTGTGCCATTTTTAAGTTGTTCCAACTTTTGAATGATTAAAATTTTATGAACAAAGTTTCTTAGAAAATAGACAGTAAAGATATTCAAGTAAAAAAAACAACAAAAAACAAAAAAATAAAAATAGAACAGAAAGTCACAAAAGTAATTCACCTAATTCTTTGTGTTTTTTAAATCTATTCTTAAATGCTATATACATTTACATTGTCCCTCTTCTTTTTTTAAGTACTCTCTAGTCTCTGCAGACAACAGCTGCATTCCCCTGAACAAATATCCAATGACAGTCACTGGCTCAGAAAACCGTCTAGCGGAGGTGACATCATTCGATTACCCAAATAAAGATGTCGGCTTCGTCACTCGACGCGCCTCTTGTCATAAAAGTCACAGGCCAAAAACTAAAACAGTCTGTGACTTCTTTAGTTTTGACAACAAAACGTGGAGTCGTGACCGAGTATTCAAATTTTGAATAACAATTTTTTTTAAAGTTCAGCTCCCATTGAAAACAAAAGTAATACGAGTTTAATAACCAACAGACCTTCACGAGTGAGTTCGAGTCTCATTGGATGCCCCATTCATATGACCTTGTACCACATCTAAGTAAAAGACTTAGTAAATTACCACGAGTTTGATAACATGAGGAGATCGTATGGTATTGGTTCACCATCTTTAAGTAACGAACGGACTGAGCGATCAAATCATAAAGAGAGATAAATAAAAAGAATTTGATCACATTTTGTGCTCCAGTTGATGATTTTGTGCAATGGATGAAGTAAAATACTTTCGTACATGACTGTATATTTGATATTATACAACAGTTGCATAAGATCAGTCATTGCTTCATCGATTATTTCTTCATACCACAAACACACACAACTCATCTGTGCTGGTTATATGACCAATCAAAAAGCAACATGTCACGATTTCCGACGTTGAACGTCACAAGAGAATATTTAAGATCAACATTCAGAAAGAAATTTAAAAAAAAAAAAAAACTTTTATTGTGAGACAGACATATGATTACTTGTTCCAGTTTGTTGATTGAAGTGTTACAAAGCAATGAATGCGATTACCTTGCTGTTGTCTATGAAAACGTTCAAACATATTTGATTGCATTTTGCTTCAACTGTGACAAAAGATTTCCAAACGTTGGACAATGTGTGAATAGTTTTTTTTTTAAATTTTCTATTTATCTTTATGAGATTATATCATGAGTTTGTGAACTCGATCTCTACGCATTTATACGTCCATATATTTTTTCTAAATAAAATTGTTCTTTTTAATTTGAAGTTCACCTTTTTTTAAGTGGAGCTTAAATTTCGAAAATTGGTGCTAAAACGGTAGTGAAGAAAATAAATTTAGCTTAAGACATATTTCAAGAGCTGTGGCATTTAGTGAAAGATAAAGTTGTTTATGATGAGAACTGCCAAGACTTCATATCAACTTTGTGAAAATTAGACATTTTGAAAATTGATAATATAAAAGGCTAAGAAAGTATAAAAATTAACTTTCATCCGGACTTTTTATAACTCACGCACACACACACATTTACATACACATATTTACATTTTTTGGGACGCATATACTGAAATATTGTTATCTTTTAATTCCCTTGAAAAATTTCAATTTAATAAGAATATGGTTTAACGAATGTTTTCAAGTCTTCATATCTCTGATTATACTCTCTCAATCTTAACATGTATATAAAGGAAAAAGTTTCGATTAAAGTTAATACTTTTTAGTCTTCATACTGCTATACTTTTGAATACTTTAACACTTTGATTGCCAAGTCGGCTGGGGGGGGGAACTGTAGAATACACCGACTACACCTCTGCAGAGGAGTAAGACTTCCCAAAGAGTGTCCTGGTGGCCCATTCAACTGGGGCAGTAGAATACACCGACTGCATCTCTGCAGAGGGGTAAGATCGCCCCACCCAATGAGTGTCCTGGTGGCTCCTTCGGCTGGGGCAGTAGAATACACCGACTGCATCTCTGCAGAGGGGTAAGATCGACCCACCTAATGAGTGTCCTGATATTGACATTAAACAATCTCATGGTGAGTTTCCGGTAATGCTAGAGCATTGGGGAATGCGGAATACCCATTCATTGCCATCACTTTCAGGTCAACTCTGGGCCAGAGTGGTAGCACCTGATAGGGTCCTATCTATAGTACTTACGCTAAATTGAATTGCTTCGAATAGAACTGTTTTTAAATTTAAACTGTGAACTTATGCTAAACTGAATTGCTTGAAATGGAACTTTTTTGTACACTAAACTAAATTGTTTGAAATAGAACTGTTTTGACATTTAACTGCGTGTATACAAAAACTTATACAAAACTAAATTGTCGAAATAGAACAGTTTGACTAAACTGAATAGCTTGAAATAGAAATGTTTTGACAATCAAACTGTAAACTTATGCTAAACTGAATTGTTTGAAATAGAACCGTTTATTTGTATAAAATATATTTGGCATTAAAGCAGCAAACCAACAAGAAAGAATAAAACTGTGGAAACAGCACTTCGAAAACTTACTTAGAAACCCACCAAAAATAACGCATGAACCAATCACCAGAATAATGAGCAAACAATTAGACATTAAACTTGGACCGTTCACACAAGAAGAACTCGACTCGGTTCTCAGAAAAATTAAAAATAGGAAAGCTGCAGGGCTGGACGAAATTCCCCCGGAAGTATGGAAGACCAGACAATTCGACGACATACTGCTCCGACACTGCAACGCAGTATACAATCAAAATCCGATAGATAGATAGATAGATAGATAGACGAAGGGATACATACTCCCCTTCCCTAAAAAGGGGGACCTCGGATTAGCCAAAAACTACCGAGGCATAACACTTACAGCCATAGCTGCCAAAATCTACAATGCCCTACTGCGAAACCGAATAGAACCCAAAATCGACAACATACTTAGAAAAAACCAAAATGGCTTCCGAAGAAATAGATCCACGACCTCACAAATATTAACCATCCGCAGAATCCTTGAAGGTGTACGGGCAAAGAACCTACAAGCGACATTAATATTTGTCGACTTTACCAAGGCTTTCACAGAGGAAAGATGGAACAAATCCTACTAGCGTACGGCATACCTAAAGAAACCGTAGCGGCAATAACGATTCTCTATAGTAACACTAAAGTAAAAGTACGATCACCAGATGGAGACACAGAATACTTCGACATTGTAGCAGGAGTACTACAAGGGGACACGCTGGCTCCGTATCTCTTTATCATTTGTCTAGACTACGTACTTAGAACTTCGATTGACAAAATCAAAGAGAATGGCTTCGAACTGACGAAGAAAAGAAGCAGAAGATACCCCGCAACAACAATTACCGACGCCGACTACGCCGATGACATAGCGATACTGGCAAATACACCTGACCAAGCCGAAACACTTCTGCATAGTTTGGAACGAGCAGCAGCAAGCATAGGCCTCCATGTTAATGCATACAAAACGGAATATATGTGCTATAACCAAACGGGGGACATCTCCACTCTAAAAGGAACCCCTCTTGAACTAGTAGACAAATTCACGTACCTAGGAAGCAGCGTCGAATCAACCGAAAAGGACATCGAAACGAGGTTAACGAAAGCATGGACAGCTATCAATAGGCTATCGACTATATGGAAATCAGACCTAACCGATAAAATGAAACGCAGTTTCTTCCAGGCAGCGGTCACATCGATACTGCTATATGGATGCACTACATGGACGCTAACAAAACGGCTGGAGAAGAAACTAGATGGCAATTACACAAGAATGCTGCGTGCAATCCTGAACAAGTCCTGGCAGCAACACCCCACAAGACACCAACTGTACGGCCACCTGCCCCCTATCACGAAAACTATTCAAGTTAGGCGAACCAGACATGCAGGACATTGCTGGAGAAGCAGAGATGAACTCATAAGCGATGTACTCTTATGGATCCCCACACATGGACGCGCAAAAGCAGGACGACCAGCACGAACGTACATTCAGCAGCTATGTGAGGATACAGGTTGCTGTCCTGAAGACCTACCTAGGGCGATGAACGATAGGGAGGAGTGGCGAGAGAGGGTCAGGGATATCCGTGCTGCCAGCACGATATGATGATGATGATATATACGAAAGTCATATAAGGTGACTATTACCTATGGAGTCGGTAATAGGAAATACTGTTCTTCGTTGCACTTTTTTCAAGGAAATCAATGATAATAGGTCCTCTTGCATCTCAGAACACTGTCAGTATGATCTTCTTTACTCACCTCTGCGCCCGGAACCTTTTCTTTACTGTAAAGTCAGTGTGTTTCTTCCACTGCATAGACTAATTTTTCGATTCAGGTTCATGATAGCAAACCTGTTTAGCCAATTTGTAAAGATTCTTTGACTCCTTACACCACGGACATTCTTCCGTAAATTTCACATGGTTTATACATCTCAGACATCAAAAATTTGATGTCCAAGTCTGAGGCACACTATTGGATTTGCACCCATTATATATATATATATATATATATAGGTAAAATTCAAAGTATATATATATATAGGTGGTGCCTTCAATAAGTTTCCAAACTTTTTTTTTGTACAGGCATTTAAAATTGTCTTAAACTCTTGAAAATTCAGTATCTTATTGCTATACATCTTATAAGACGACTGACCAATCTTTATGATTTCAGCTTCAAATGAACAGCTACAGCAGCAATTAAAATACACCCTACTAAAGCTGGATTTTACAGATGGTGAATTTCAAAAATGCAATCTAGATGTGAGGACACTTTAGAAGAACGATATGCAATAAAATTCTGTTTTAAACTTGGAAAAAATGCTGCCACCGAAACGTATGGAATGCTTTAGACTGCTTTTCGACCATCTTGCATGAATCGAGCATCAGTTTTTGAGTAGCATAAGAGATACAAGGAAGGCTGGGAATCTGTGAGGGATGATGAGAAGTGTGGGGGGAGTAAGGAAGTCAGAACACCAGAGTTGATTGGTGAATGGGTGAGGGTTAGAGTTAGGTTTACTATGTTGAGGTTTTAAGGGAGTTCAGGAAGAGATTCCGTCAAAAGAGGCCACCACTCTTCAAATCGGGTCAGTGGTATTTCCATCAGGACAATGCACCAGTCCACAACTCCATCATTATCATAGACTATTTGAGCAAGATGGGCATCAAGACAGTTCCTCAGCCTCCCTATAGTCCAGACCTTTCTCCCTGTGACTTTTGGTTATTCCCTAAGCTCAGAGACTGTCGTTATGAGACAACTGAGGAGATGGAAGAGGCTGTGACGAAGGTCATTGACACGCTTACACAAGAGGACTTCCATGGGGCCTTCCAGAAGTTGTTGGAACGGTACAACAAGTACATTGCAGCTGGAGGAAATTACTTCGAATGAGACTAGAGTTTCATGTGCGTACTATCAATAAAAGAGCCCATATAAAAAAGTCTGGAAACTTATTTAATGATCCTTGTGTGTGTGTGTGTGTATATATGTATATATATATATTTAAATACTTGATGAAACTTTGCATTTCACTTTGTACTAAGGCATGAATCTATTTCTTTTCGTCCTCAGTAGGAATTCTCTAACCTTGATAGAGAAACTAATCGAAGAGAAGGAAAAATTGCTGGAATCTCTTAGGCAGTCAGTCCACCGTTGTGTTCAACCTCATTCCGCTAACTCTTGCGATGACCTTGGTGCCATGTTGTATAGGACATTGGCCTTCCATTGAACAACACTGGCATCATGAAAAAGAGAGACTTGTAGCATGAACAAATGCCTGTCTCACGATTCAAGCACAGATCCAGAGTCTCGTGGGACTGACTGATGCAAGAGAACACACACACACACACACACACACACACATATATATATATATATATATATATGTGTGTGTGTGTGTGTGTGTGTGTTTATATATATATATATATATATATAAGGAGAGAGAGAGGTGGGAAGTGGAAGTGTGCCTAGCGTTACGGTTATCTACGTAAGGAAAAGGACAATATATATATATATATGTACGAACATGTACGTATACGTCTCTATCAGTGATCGTGTATTCCTTAAAAGCAAGGTACGCTTTGCTAAAATAATAAAAATTATTCTGTACCAAATCTTAAAAAAATGTATTCGTTAAATCTAATGTATTATTTATTTCATATATATAAATATACAAAGTGTAACTGTATGCATCTTATTGGTTGCTAAGTGGTAGAGAGGATAGTCGAGTTCCCATTCACCAAGGTCCAATATTAACATTAGTATATCCATTGATACACTCACTCTGAATAAACGGAAGGAAAGACTAGATAAACTCATATACACATACAGAAACATTCAACATAACAGAAATTAGATTTCTTTCAGTCTTTAACCGAAACTACGTCACCACCAATGTCACAATCCCCTTAGTTATTTACATAATATTCTCCATGATTGGATTTGTTTCAAATCTCAATTATTAAAAAAATACTTTATATTATTAATTCTGCTGGCCTTATCTAAAAACAAATTGTATGCAACTGTATTTATATATACAACCAAAAAGTGGTGCATTGTGTGAACGCGACAGCTAATTTGCATATTGATATTAAAAACTTGTTTTTTATTATTTGCTTGGTATTATTGATTTCTTATTGTTTGGTTTTATTTTAATAGATATGAACGAAAGTCCTCTATTAATCTCAAAATAAATCCATAGATAAAAAGAAATTATCGTAATTTTATTCTTTACTAACAAATTCCGTTAAATATTTGAATTAGGTTTTGACAATTTAAAAAGTTCAACGGAAGTTTGTTTTGTTTTGTTTTATTTTTTCGTTGTTGTTTTTGGTGGGGGTCTTTTGCCTTAATGATGATTTTACTTCACTTATTAAATCTATCTGGTTGGTAAACGATTAAAATAACTAACCACAATAAACTAACGTGGCATCAGTTCAGTTATTGTCTGTTGGTTTAATTTTTTTGTCGATGTTTTAATTCTTTTATTTCTTTTCTTCTTTTTTTATCTTTTATTTCTTAATATGATTTGAATTTTAGATTTTTTTAGTATGAAATTTTAAGTAGTTAAAAAAATCTATCATCTTTTTGTTGTTTTTGAATCTGTCTGTCTTTATAATTCAATATAATTTATTATATCAAAACTGAAATACTTGCGCCTGGAGGACTCAATATCTACAAGAAATATTGAAATGAATTCACAAACGTATCCCAACAGATAAAATATGCAAATATTGTTGAGAGCGGAGAGAAAAAAATTTTCTGGGATGGTCATGTGTTCACCGACACAAACTTCCAAACGGACACACCATTTGAGAAAATTATTTACTGTAATCAATAAATTTCAAAGTGGCGTTTGAATATTAGAAATTTCTTACCCTGAACCCGAATAACAAACAAGCCCGCCAAACACACTGAACTGGAGAGGAAATAATCACACATTTTAACTACTTTGTTTATTACGCTTTCTTCGGAGTTTTTATTTTTTTTTAATTTTATGTGTCATCTTACAAGTGGGAAATTAATCAAATGTGCTCGGGTGAGCATTAATAAATAAATGAATAAGGAATTAGAAAATAAATACTTGGGACAATGAAATAATTAAGAATTTGAAAATATGAGTTTATCTAATTCTATAATTACCTTAATCATCAGTAATTTTTTGGTTGTAGTATTAAATCCAAACACTAATCGTAATGTTGGGTGGCCTTGATGTCAAATCAGATATCTGTCCCAAACATTAAACAAAAAAAAATAAAAACGGAGAGAAAGAATCCATAAAGGACAAAAATGCTATTTTACTGACCGGGACATTGGCCCAGCGGTTAGAGTGTTCGCCAATGGGCCGGGAGACCTGGGTTCAATCCCAGGTCGAGTCATACCAAAGACTTTAAAAATGGTACTTGATACCACCTTGCTTAACACTCAGCATTATAAGGTACGGTTCAAGGGTAAAGTGGAGCAATCCTGGGAATGGAGTAGCGCCTTCCCCTACACCTTGGTGTAGTAGCTATCGAAAAGGGAGCCTTCGGGTCACCCTCGACTATGGTCGCTAACTTTACTTACTACTTATAAAAATAAAATAAGAATTCATCCGAGTTGCAGCCGTGTAAGTACTATTATTTGGTTGCACCATTTGGAGTATAGCAAAATGATGGGAGAAAAACACAAAAATGAGAACTACACAAGGGTGCTGCGTGTTGTTTTGAACAAATTTTAGAAGCAGCATCCAACAAAAAAATGCAGTTGTATGACCACTTACCTCCCATCTTACAAACCATCCTAATAAGTCAAGCAAGACATGCTGGGCACAGCTGGTAAAGTAAGAATGAATTCATAAGTGACGTTCTCCTATGGATTCCTACATATGGACACACCAGTAATGGCCGACCAGTAAAAACTTACATTCATCAGCTCTGTGCAGATACTGGATGTTGTCTAGAAGACCTGCCAAGAGCCGATGGCCAATAGGAACTGGTTGTGAAAGATGAGTCAAAGGAATCCGTCCAATCGGCTCGCTTTAATGATGACGATGATGACTTATAAAAACGAAAGCGTACAAACGGGAATAAGAACCAATGAATAAATGTATTTCAAAATCATTTTAAACATTATCTCTGTTTGATCCATAAATTGGACGTCAACAAGTTCTACCACTCAAGGTCAGAAGGGATCTGAAGGTAATGGTCAACGTATGAGTGACTGCACACTTTCCAAAGCCCCAGAACTGGAACATTAAATGCACTTGTATTTTTGTTTTTATTGATTGGTTTGGGTTTTTAGATTCTTAGATGTACAGTTGTAGAGAAGAGGACAAACGTTCCATACATCTATGCCTTTGAAAAGGACGAGGCATCAAATTTCTGAATTTAACAAATTACTGGGTTATAACGTTTTGTTGGCTGGGTTGAGGGTTCCCAATAAATTGATGAATAAAGTGTAAGATAAATAATACTGACAAGGAATAAGAGTTTGAAATATGGATATATCTGATAGTTTTATTACCTTTGATATCAATAAAGTGTTTGTTAAACTATAAAACCATAACAGTAATAAAAACTTTGGCATGGTTGAGAAATGACTATAGAATTTTAATAAGAGAGAGAGAGAGAAAGAGAGAGAGAGAGAGAGAGAGAGAGAGAGAGAGAGAGAGAGAGAGAGAGAGAGAGAGGAATTGGCAGTACACCATTTTCAGATTCTTAAGGTACAGGCAGCGTGCTTAGTGTAACGGTTATCATTGTAGAAAATGAAATGAGTGACCCGAGTTCAAATCCTGGCTGAAGATGTTTGGTTTTCAATTTGAACTGTTTTAGGGAAAGATATTAATCTCTCTCTCTCTCTCCCCTCTCCCCTCTACTAGTTAGAAGTAAATTGCAGGGTGTATTGGGTTCTTTGGCCTAGGTATTGGGTTCTTTGGCCCTCAGCTTGAAAATTGACCTTGTATCACATCCTGCCTCAGCAGAGGGGTTGGGTAAATACATACCGTTGTACAGTACAGTGCGACAAATATGTCCTACACATGTACGGCTTTGTAACGAGAGTTAGTTTACGCGTCTCTTGTATTAAGACGAGTTATTAGTAATCAAAACTTCTGGGTTTTGTTTGCGTGACGTTTCGGCCGGTATCTTCTTCGCTCATTTACTAGTGTAATAGGCACCTTTGTAAAGAAAAAGACCCTTTGGAAAGAAAAACGTCCTTTGTAAAGAAAAAGACCCTTTTTGTGGGTTTAAAGCAAAAACTATATTCAGTATAATTTGATATGTTTGTTAGACATTCTGGCTGCTGTAAATTCGACCTGGTTGTTTCGACCTCAGTATTTCAATCACAAACATTTCGACCACGGTTTGTTTTTAAAGACGGAATGAAATACAATCGTCTAAAATCGAAGAAGACATGAACTTCTAATAAAAAAATGGACAATTTCGTTTTTATTGTGAGGAAAGAAAGGAAAAGGACAAGCAACATGTCTAAGAAAGAAAGAAAGAAAGAACAGAATGAGAAGGAAGGAAGCTTATCTTTTGCTTCAAAAGAATAGAAGGAAGAAAGGATGAAAAAAGAAAGCGAAAGAGAGAGAGAAAAATACATCTCTAATCCAGCCCCCCCACCTCATCATTAAAGTTGGAGGCATGAGAGTTGAGGTCAGTGCTTACAAAGTACATAAATATTATGTCCAAAACAATTCCCTATTTTATTTTATCAATCTGGAGCTTATGAACATCAAACATATTTGTTAATACGTCTCCATTTCTTTATGAATTCAGATTTTCTATTTAACATTTTTCCCTATTTGATTAATCTTGTTCTGGAAAAGTGATGATTTTAAATATTTCTTCTAAATACAATGTACAGTTGCTCGATCCTGCTCCTCAGGCCATCTTTTTTGTCCATCAACTTTCATTCAAGATGCAAGCAACTTTTATGTTCATTATCTCCAAATTGATAATAAATAAATGAATTAATAAAATACTGGATTCCCTCCTTGCTAAACACTCAGCATTATAAGGTACGGATCAAGGGTAAAGTGGAGCAATTCAGGGAAAGGAGCAGCGCCCTCCGCCACACTTTGGTGTATTGGTTATGGAAAAGAGAGCCTTCGGGTCACCCTCGCCAACTTTACTTTTAGAACATTATATTTACTAGTAAAAATATCCGCCCTCTCGTCATAAGTCGATAACACTAACAACTTTCTGGTGACAGGTTTTTATCAGAAAGCAGGGAAAAAATTTTTTATTTCTTATTTTTCATTGTTTGTATGAGTATAAACATAAAAAAAACAGCCCTGGTATGAAGCAAATCAATAAATGAACCTAAAATAAAAATCATTGTGTGAAACTTATCTGAAACAGAAAGGGTGTTATCAAAGAATAGAACAGTTCGAACGCTAGTTCTTACCATCACCCTCGCCTTCATTTTTAGATTTTCCTAATTTAACTATTTTACTAAATTAGAAACAGAAGAACAAAATTACAGCTATTTCTTTATTTTAACGACTTATTCTTTTTTTGTGTGTGTGTGTGTGTGTGTGTGTATGTGTGTGTAAATATAAAAAATATCTTCATATCAAGCAAATGAAAAAAAAAAAATATATATATATATATATGAAAATACCATTTAATATTATTTAGAATTAAATTATAACGTTAAGCATATTTGAAATAGAAGGAATATAATCAAAGAATAGAACAGCTATAACGGTAGCTCTTCCTATCACTCCTGGCTTTTATAGCTAAATTTTCTTAATTTAACTATTTAACGAAATTAGATTGTACAGAATAAAACTGCTGTTATTTCTTTTTGTTAATAGATTTTTAAAAAGATTTATCGACTGAATATTTGCTTATATGTATTAAAATAAAACCAATCAATTAGAAATCAATAATAACAAACAAATATTTATTAAAAGCAAACATTTATATGAAAAGCAATTTTTTTATATCAATATTCAAATTAACTCTCTAGTAAACTGCAATTTGGTTTGAGAATTAATTTTTTATTTATTTATTGCGGACTTTTTGATCTCATCTTGGTAGTTTTTGTGTTGTTTCTTCTTTCACTACGTTTCGGCCAAATTTCACAAAAACTACCAAGATGAGATCAAAAAGTCCGCAATAAATAAATAAAAAATTAATTCTCAGATTAAGAAGCCTCATTTCAAAATGATTCCAATAAAGACAATTGCATTTTGGTTGTATATATAAATACAATTGCATGTTATTGGTACGTAGATAAAGCAAACAGTCTTGATGATAAAAAACTCAACACCAAATCCTCGTCTGTCATTTTCAATAGAATATGCCATCAAGAGAATCTGATATATACATATATTCAAAACCCTGACTAGTGAAGCGGAATTATTTGTCGATTAGTGGCAAAACCAGGAACCGAAGTTCAACGTTGTGTTCAACCTCGTTCAGTCAATTCTTAGAGCGAGACCATTATCAAGTTGTATAACTGGACTTCTTTTAGACAATCTAGACAGCAGATCTTTAGCATTGGTAACCTTCGTTCTTCCTTATAACTTTGCCCAGACTAATGTCAAGATCTGAGTCTTTCAAGACTGATGGATATCATAGGAATCTACTTGGGTGGTGTTGGTTGTATAAGGATTATCGGCGAGCAAAATAATATTGACAAGCCGAGTTTAAATGGTGATCAAAGCTTTGAATCTATTTATGGTTTACTAATAATTTGGTGTTTGTAGTATAACGGTTATCGTCATAGGCAGCGAAACTAGACATCCAAGTTCAAATCCTTGATGCATTTAACATCTTGCTAACATCCTTGGAAAGGTATGAATCCAGCTTTCCTGTTTCCAGCAAGTAACCTTGGTATTGCAGTCAGTCTAGGAAAAGAAAAACTCTGAATGAAAACCTGTTCTGCTTAAAAACTTGTGTCGCATTCTGCTCATAGTGGAGAGGTTGGGTAAATACATATTTTGGAGAGGGCAACAATCCACTTCTCCCCAGTTCTAAGTGGGTTATCAACCGATAATAGTGGGCAATCAGTTTTGGAGATGGATATCCCTATATTAAAACTAACTGAATTAACTGTAACCTCGAATATTTGGGGTAATTTACAATTTACATTTTGTAATTACTCGAATCTAGAAGGGGGTATGGAACTTTTCATTCCTTTATCGACTTAAAATCAACAGTTGGAAACAAAAGAGGGTGTCTGAATATGACACTAAACTACCTCTGATGATGAGTTTCAAGTTTTGGAAATTTGGGTGGATGTGGAGATCCGTCTTCATTACCATTACTCCCAGGACCACTCCGACCTGCAGTGGTAATATTTTGGGGGTCAAATAAATTTGTTTAAAAATTATTAGTATTTGAGTGGAAGACTTGAAATTATGAACAAATCTCATTTATTTTACCTAAAAAATAAACCGAAGCAAAAGATAATCTATGATTTCAAAAGAAAGAAAGAAAAAAGCTACAAAAAAGCATTCATTTGTAATAAGAGCAAAAAACTTATCAAATTAGACGATTCAAAGTGAATCCCCGTTACGTAGTGGCTAATGTGCTGGATTGCGACACCGTAATAAGTGAGTTCGAACTCCAATCACTATATTACGTTCACTTTTGGACTAATACCCTTGGAAAAATTAGGAACCCCGTTATCGCCCTAGCTATAGGTTAAATAGTCCCACTATTGAATCCACGAGGATTGATTTGGCATTAAATAATCCACGAATTAAACAAAGAAATCAAACCTTTTCAGGATAATTCTATTATTGAAGAAAGAAAATACTAACCTCATGCAAAAATATTTTATTTTGTAAATATTTTTTTAATCATGGGTAACAAATCGAAAATCGATCCCCACTTTATTCTGCCTCGCCTAAACAATGATAAATTATTTACTTTATCTATTTCTGTTTGTCTGTAACGTCAGTCTCAAAGAAGGAAAACGACTTCAGTATTTTTCCCTTTTGGCAATCTAGAGTTTAATGTTAAAAGGAAACTGAAAACACATAACTGCCAAAATCATTTTCAATTCAAATATCTCCTTTAATTTAAAACAAGAACAGTGTGTATTCGTATATTTATTTTTGCCAGTAACTCTTAAGTATAATAACTATAAAATAGCAAGTGTAGAGTAGTTTCCCCTCATTTAATTATTTGCAGATGCATAAAAAGTGACCAAATATCATTGCTGTGTTATTCTAGAATCATTTTATTAATGAAAAAATAATGATAACGACCTTATTTTCTATTTTGTATAAACATATTTTGTAATCTCCCTTAATGAAAATGTTTTCTAATCGGGAATAACTAAGCGAAAATCGATTCCCACTTTAATCTGTCTCTCCTGAACAATGATAAATTATTTACTACTAACACAGAAATAGTCACGCATCTGTCTCATTTATTATTGGTGACTATATTACGACCGGCGTTACCAGAGGAAATTGTGCAATGAAAGTAAAGTATAGAGTCTGCTCAGAAATGGCACGGCCACTTCACAAAAAAATCGTCTACTAACGTCATTTACACGCTTGTTATTCACATCTTGATTGTTATAGTTACGACGTTCCAGCCGTTGAACTTTTTAGCCTTCCTCAGGTGTCTTTTACACTCTGTCTACGAAACTTAGAATACGCTGACTGTATCAACTGCATAGGAGTAAGACCCTGGTGTCCTGGGTATGACACATGGTAAGGCTCCAAATCTCGTGCTCTGGGAAGTGTGGTGCACCCTTTTATAACCATTACTCCCAGGTTCCTTCTGGCCCAGAGTTAGCATCTCATCAATAGGTCAAATTGATCTGTTTAAAAATGATTCATATTCGATTGGACCGTGTGCAAAAAATTCCTCCTCGGAAACAACTACGTAAAAATATAAATATAAACGTTCAATGAAAACGATTCTTTAACTTCTAGGCATAAAAGAACCCTAAATAGTTTGACATGCCGTTAAAAAAATCAATCAATTAATTAATCAGGTATCTTTTGCCATTTTCGGTAAGTTTTCTGGAATTTCAAACCAAATCTTTTATTGAATCCACAGGAAAAGATTGTTCTCATTCCGCAGTTGATGAGTCAGTTAATTGTTATTTTCCCCTTTTAATGTTGATTTTTCGAAAGCCAAAAATGAAACTTCCAACTTCTATGCAAACTCCAACTAGAAGCAATGATTTTATTCTCTTGACTATTGTCCGTTGAGACACTTCATAGACCCTTTTTACAGACTTAAACAATGCCAACTTGTCTGCTTCTTCAACCAAATTAGGAATGTAGACAAGTCAAACTCTACGTCTTATATTTCAAGGAGATCAGAGTGATATGTAAAATGAAAAAAAAATATTCAAGTATATGGTTGGTTGGTTGGTTTTATGGTATGTCAACTCTTGTTTGGTTATTTCAACCTGAAGTCAGTTTAACATTTTATGGTTTCCAATTATAAACTATACAAAAATATATGATAGAAATTATGTACTATACAAAAATATATGATAGAAATCGTATGTGGAAAGTTGGATAAATGAAACACTTAACTCAGACTTAGATGTGTGATATTTCGTTCGGACTTTATTTGTTCGTGAAGATGAAATAAAGCCCGAACGAAATATCACACATCTAAATCTGAGTTAAGTATTTGATTTATCTAACTTTCCACATATTTCTGTGATATTGTCGGATTCACTACAAATCTATCTTTTCAACTGAAAAAAGTATATTCACAATTATTTCAAACATAATCTCAAATTTATCTAATTCATCCACAGAGAAGATTATAACAGGTACTACCACTATGAGTCAAAGTGGACCTGGCAGTAATGGCAATAACGGATTACTTCATACGATTCAGAGGTCTAGAATTGGAGCCTCACCACCAGATGCAGTTTAGTACCATACCCAGAACACTAAAAAAGAATGAGTAAAAAATGCATTATAAGTTATTGCTATGATGGAAATCATTTTTTGTTTAAGTGTTGATTCTTTAATGTATTTTTGTCCTGAGAATGATACTAAACCGTATCTGGTGGTGAGGCTCCAGTTCTGAAGCTCTGGGGAATGTGGAGTTATCACTTCATTACTATTACTCCCAATTCAGAATGTTATCTATGAGTTAAACAGATGTTTAAAGATTATTTGTTCTTGATAGGATATTGTGCAAAAAAAACTTCTTATGAAACAACACAAAGAATGTAAATATGAATGTACAATGAATACGATTCCATCTCATCAAAAATAATCATATACGGGTTGACATGCTCTTGAAATCAATCTTCAACCAATCACAAGAATCTAAAAGAATATGTATCTTCATCTCTCATGAATAAAGATTTCAAAATGAAAATTCTAAACTGCAGTCTGGTCAAAACAACAAAAATGGACGTTGTTCCTGATAAAGATTGTTCATGGAATAAAAACGGTATCTTATTGTAAAGTTTTTAACAAAATTTTATTTGCAAAATGTTGACATTTTTCCCAAACATTTCCACTTGACAATGTTTACTAAATTGAGAAAAAAATTTATTTACTTCTGATGACAGTTTATCGACCATATGGAAATCTGATCTCTCTGTGATAGAATAAAACTTCTTCCAAGCTCTAGTTATATATATAACTGTATGGCTGCATCACACAGGATTTAATGAAAAGTTGGATAAAAACCTAGATGTTAACTACACAAGGATGCTGTATGCTGTTTTGAAAAATCCTGGAAGCAGCACCCTACAAAACAGCAGCTACATGGCCACTACCTCCCATCTCACAAACCATCCAAATAAGACAAAAAAAACATACGAGGCACTGCTGTGGAAGTTAGAATAATTCATAAGCAACATTATCCTATAGACTCCTATGCATATACATACCTGGCGCATGTGGTGGAATGGATGACTTTGTAGGAAATGGACATGGTGATACGAGTTCAAATCCTGGACGAGACTGTTTGCATTTCACATAGCCCTTATAATCTTGGGAAAGGTATGAATCTAATTATTCTTGCTCTCGCTATGGGTTAATGGTAGGGCAGATGGAGCTCTTCAACTTCGGTATAGAAACCAGTTGAGAAGAAGGAAAACTTTGAATTCAAACCTTTTAAACTCTGATTAAAAATTGACCTTGTGTCACATCTAGCTCATGTGGAGAGGTTGGTAAATATATACATACCAGTGTTTGTCAACCTGCAAAAACATACATTCCACAATTCTGCACAAATTTTGGGTGTCATGTTGAGCAAAGCTTCTCAAACTATCTGATAGGGTATAAGGAAAGCAAAGTTAGCGACTGTAGTCAAGGGCGACCAGAAGGCTCCCTTTTCAATAGCTACTACACTGAGGTGTAGGGGAGGGCACTACTCCTTTCCCAGGATTGCTCCACTTCACCCTTGTTATATACCTTATATTGCTAAGTGCTAAGAAAGGAGGTATCAAGTACCATTTTTAAAGTCTTTGGTATGACGCAACCTGCGATTGAACCCAGGTCTCCCAGACCATTGGTGTGGAAGGATATTTTTTCTACGTCTCACAGAGCGGTATCATATTTGAGCTATATTTTTATTCAATTTATGATCAAGTTCCTGATATTTCTTTCAGTTGTATTATATCACAGCATAAAAATAATATTAAACAACACAGAAATATTTTATGGACTTTCATTTTTATATTACATATTATCTATATTAAGATACTATGAAACTGGAAACCTGTCAGATATTGACAGATGTTGACTTGCATACTGGCACCAATACACATAGCACCACTTTGAGTGGCACTGGTCAAGAAGACTTACCAAAATCCATGGCCAATAGGGACAAGATGACAAGAGAGAGTCAAAGGAATCTATGCTGTAAGCACATCATGATGATTATTTTAGAAATGTTTGCAATTGATATTTCTTTCAGAAGAATCCATGTTACTTTTTTGTTTAACTCTCCAAGATGGTAAATCAAAGGAAGGAAATGTTTGCTTTCTAATTTTATTCTTTCTTTGAGATTGACAGAATTTTTCCAAGAATCAATTCTTGTTTGTACCCGATTCCATCCTGTTTTTTTTTCTGTTTTCATAAACTTTGTTCCTTCTTATGCATCAGTCTTTGAAGTATTTCCTATGAGACTTGAAGTCTGCATTGGGAGGTAAGAGGAATGAATATAAAGATAGAAGTGATATAAGAAAGAGGAGAAAAAAGAAGAGTTAGAAATATGGGACTGAAAAAAGGGGAATCAAGAAAAAAATCTTTTAAAAAAATGGAAACAACGAGGAAAAAGAAAAGGAAAATTGAAAAGAGGGAAGAAGGAAAAGAAGAAGAAAAAGAAAATAAAAAAAAGGAAAAGATCAGAAAATTCAAAAAAGAAAATACAAACGAAAAAATTTTCAAAATTACAAAATGTAATAATAATAATAATAATAATAATAATAATATTAATAATAATAATAATAATAATAATAATAATAATAATAACAGTTGAGAAGAAAGAAAGAAAAATGAAAAATAAAAATAAAAATGAAAAAGTTAGAAAATGAAAAAGAAGAAAAAGAAAAGTTCCCAAGAAGAAAAAATTCATAAATAAAAATAAAAAATTTTAAAAAATAATAAAGAAGGAAAAAGTTGTAAATGAAAAAGAATTATAAAGAAAAGATTGAAATAGGAAAAGAAAAAAAAGAATAAAGAAAAGAGAAAGAAAAGAAAAAGAAAAAAGACGAAAAAAGACAATGGTAGAAGGAAAAACAGAACATGGAAAAGGAAGAAAAATAAAGAAGTAAAAATGAAAAAAAAAAAAATGTTTAAAAAAAAAAGAAAATGTAAAAAAATTGGAAAAAGAAAAAGAAAAGGAAAAAGGAGAAGATCTAGAAAAACAAAAGGAAGGTTAGAATAAAGAAGAATACAGAAGATGGAAATTAAAAAATGAGAGTGAGAAAAAGAAAACATGTACAATGAAAAATAAGGAAAGAAGAAGAAGAAGAAGAAGAAGAAGAAGAAGAAGAAGAAGAAGAAGAAGAAGAAGAAGAAGAAGAATTTAGAACAACAACAATGTAACAAACAAAAACAAATAAAAAGAAAGTGAACTATTTAATGCTAGACAAGATAAAATGAAAAAAATTAACGCATGCACTCACAAAAAAAAAAATAGATGAAAATAATGATTAGTTTCCTTCCTGTTCAATTTTCAAATTTATTCATTGATTTTCTTGTGAATTTCTTTATGTTCTTTAACATCAGCCAAAGTGAAGAAGTTGGTATTTTTTGTTTTGTCAACTGAAATTATCAGAATCTAAACCAAAAATGATGAACTAGGAATCAGCAAAATCTTTTCAACTCCTCCTCATGTGAGTCTCACTTAATGAGGCATAAACGATAAACATCTGAAGATGCAACAGTTTTAAACCATTCTAAATTTAGAAGGGGTCTTTTTTTTTTTTTTTATTTTTGTATTTCAAAATTGACAACTTAAAATTTTTAAAAACTCTTGCAGCTTTCATTTGTTTTAACAAAAAAAAGAAAAAAAATGGATAGAAAAAAGCATTAAAAGAAACATGCAGGAGAAAGAAAGAAAGAAAGAAAGCAACAAACAAACAAACAAGCGAAACAAACAAACAAAGAGACAAGAGAAAGAAGACGAAAGAAACAAAAGAAAGAAAGATATAAAGAAACAAGCGAAACAAACAAACAAGCGAAACAAACAGACAAGAGAAAGAAAGAAAGAAAGAAAGAAAGAAAGAAAGAAAGAAAGAAAGAAAGAAAACTAAAGCAGTAAAGAATGAAAGAAACCAACAAAAAAAATGATGATAATATTTCTTTTATGTAATAAATTATGCAAAATTAAATTTCCAAAGTAAATAACAACTTAGTTTCCTGAAGAATCTCTATAAATAATTCTATTCTAGAATCTCTTGAAATAATTCTATTCAAGCGTCTCTTGAAATAATTCTAATCCAGAATCTCTTGAAATAATTCTATTCTAGAATCTCTTGAAATAATTCTCTTCTATAGATTTTGATTAATGTAATAAAACTTCCAAATATTATTAGAATTATTGTTTATTTGTTTTTTGTCTTTTTTCTCTCTCTCCAAAGTATTTTTATGCTTTTTTCTTGTAAAAGTTGAAATTACTTCCTGATTAATTAATACAGGTACATTTTCACTGCTTTCTGATCAATAAGAAATAATGATTAATTCCTAGATTACTAGTTACAGTTGCTAATTAGCCAATTTGGGATATCACAGACAAGTCCTTAAATTTTTTATCAATAACCATAGATTAAGAGTAATTTAAGTGACTACATGCCAGCGTCCAGTTAAAGACTCTTGTTACATGGTAGCTAGGCCTTTAATTGGTATTGCCTTGGAATTAACTCATGAAGAATAATTACTGTTATTATATATTGTGATATTTTACCACTTCTGGAAAGCAATTTGACAGTGATAACAGTCATAGTGGGAGCCTTTGAAACAACCCCCACCCCGGAACCTGAGAAAGAAATTGGTGAAGGTGAAAATGATACCAATTGATGTTGATGTCCTTGAAACAGTCCCCAAAGGCCTGGGAAGGAGACTGTGGGAACAAGAGATCAATATAAAAGTGACAGTAATAACAATTGAAGTTGATGTCCTTGAAACAGTCCTCAAAAACCTGGGAAGGAGACTGTAGGAACCAGAGATCGGAAGAAGTGAGACCATCAAGAATACAGCACTTTTAAGATCAGCTAGAATTCTTCGAAGAATCCAAGAGACTTGAGGAGACTTAGACTTCAGGGAAAAACCACTAGTTAAAACAAGAAGTAGAATAATAATAATTGTTGTGGTAGAAGAAGAAGAATACAAAATGTTCTGACCACAGCACTTTTGTGGTCAGCAAGAATACTTAGAAGAGTCCTGGAAAGCAGAGAAAACTTGTTGTCACTCAGACTTCATTGATGATCACCAGTTATAACTTGGTGAAGAAAAAAACTCTCAGAGAGTAAAATGATAATAATTATATTCATTTCACTTCTCTGAATTCATTGAGAAAAATTTTTGAATTAGTTTATAAAAGACAATTTTTTTCATGAAGACTCTAAAAAGCCTCTCTTGAATATTGGTTCTTCAAAGAAATTTATATGGATAAATTCTTTGAAGTAGCCAAAATAATTCTGCTGACTTTAATTCTGCCTTTAGCATGGGGCTATCTAATTCTTGATCAATACAATTCTCTATGAAAATGATCAGTATTGTAAATATGACTTTTTCTCTACTATCTATAATTAGCATCTGAATAGCAGTACTCTTTCAAGTCACTTTGTTTGGTTTTTACAAGAGAAAGGATATAAAAAGAAAAGAAAATGTTCATATTTTCAATGTAAAAGCCAGTGACAAGGTGTAGAGAGGTTTCAACAAGATGCTGATGTAGGTGGGGAGGAGGAGTAAGAGGAAGGTCAGAAAGTGCAAGTTGGAGAAGAAAACACTCTCAAAAATGTATTGTAAATTTTACAGATTCATAAATGCACTGCAACAAAGAGTTAAGATCAGGGTCAAACATTCACCTACAGACAACCTAAGCCAGTGCTTCTCAAACAATATGATCTGGTGTACTAGCAGGATATTTTTCCAATGTGACATTGACTGATGTTATATTTATTTATAACCTTAGAAAATATTGTTTGAATATCAATAGTGATGTTAATTTATACTGGAAAATATAGAAATATAATGACCATAATAAATGTTGAACCAGGAAACTCAACCACATACCCATAGTTCATGATTTGTGTACCTCCACTTTGAATAATGTTGCTCGAAGTTTATTGAAATTTTAGGCCCTTTTCTAAAAAATGTGGGTAAAAAGTATTTTTATATTAATGCTAATGATATAAAGAAAAAATATATATAAATATATATTTAATTTTTGATGTATTAGTGTTAAAGAACAAAAACTGATGATAAGATATAAAAATATTTCAAAAAATGATGCTCCAAGGATGTGTGATCCTTAGCTATAGTTTTTTTTTTAAACTTATAGGTAAGTCAAGCCATGAATTATATTAGGCTGCCATGATTTTCTTAATCAAGGTGTATTTGGAGCCTTGAAAATCATCATCTGAAATTTTGGTTCTTACATTAAACTATAACCATTTTCTGATGAAGCAAGAACATAACTTTTTTTTTTTACTAACCTAGTTGGCCCATATATAAGGGGAGTACTGAAAAGTTCTGGTCTTAAACAAGAAAAATAATTAACTTCTTTTTTAATTATTCTTAATTTTTTATTTTTTCTATTAAAGAAATTTGGGAAATGATATTCCAAAGTAACTCCACCAGACTATGATTCAATTTTTTTTTTAGTTTCTCAGCAGTCGACAGATAATTCAGTTACCAGTTAATTTTTCATTGCTTCTTTTGTCACATATCGGCTCTTTAAAATCTATTTTAAAAATATTCTAAAAAAACTTTTCTTCTGTAGTTTAAATCAAGGAATAATCTTTGTCAATTCCAGTCTCTGTTTATGTTGATGTACTCATCTTCTCTTTTCTTCTCTTCTGCAATTTACTCGACTTTCTCAGTAATTGGCAAAAATCCTGAAAAAAATTACTGGTTGGGGGAGGGGTTAAAAGTGAGTGGCAAAGGTTCTCCAGGCAATAGAAAAATGTTGTCTCTGTCTTGGATTTTATATCTCTTCATTGGCCTGACCATTCTAATTAACAAGTGTGACAAATCCATAAAAAAAACATTACTCATAACTTAGAGGTTATGTGTTCAGTCCCAGTGCTGGGCAGTACATTTCTTTATACATTCTCTCCAAAATCTTTTCTCCTGATGATGATCTAAGGCCAAAACTAGTTGAGAACAATCAAAAAAATAAACAATACAAAAGAAATATACCAATTTTGTTTTATCCCTTTTGTTCCTCCCGCACTCTCTCTCTCTCTCTCTCTATATATATATATATATATATATATATATATATATATATATATATATATATATATTTAGTCAACCTTTTAGAATGGACTCATAGCTCCAAACTATCTGCTGGGAAATCAGAAAGGCCTTTCTATTTTAGAAGAGATAACTGTAAATATAGAATGAAATTTTTGAATTACAAGCTTTTCCCAGGAGAGCAACATTTTCAACCAAACAGATCCTAACTTTTACATAGATGCTAAATTCACTAAAACAGAGAAAATTGAAAATAATTTGTCCAAATACCACATCAATTTTGCAAACCTATGAAGAAGAATGGATATTATGACTTGAAACCCTTATCTCAAATAGACTTAACAAGCTGAACTACTCAAAAAACAAACTTATCCCTACTAATGGAAATCATTTTGAACATTACAATAAGTAGGGGTTAGTTTGTTTTTTTGTATAGTTCATGATTTTTAATTCACTATCTTTCTGTTATACGATTTCTTTCTGAAGAAAAACAAAATCATACAAAAACTCATAAGAAAACATTAATAAATAAATGCAAAGTGTTGTTTGAATTCAGAGTTTTACTTCTCCTAGACTAGTTGTCTTACCAAAGCTAAAAAATCTATTCTGCTCAACTATTTACACGTAGATGGTGGGGGGATGGATTCATGCCTTTCCCAAGGGTATTAGAGCAAAATAAAATTGCAAACAGCTTCATCTAAGAATAAGAACTAATGATAAGATAAAGATATATTTTCAAAAATGAGACTGCACGGATGTGTGGCCCAAAACTATTTAGTTAATTGGTAAGTCCAGTAATGAATAAGATTAAGTTACAATGATTTTCTTAATTAAAGGGGTCTTGAAAATCATCATTGGAAATTTGGTTCTTACCTGACTTAAACAATGGCCATATTCAAAGGAAACAAGAAGACAACTTTTTTTAATTACCTAGTGTAATATTACGGACTAGCGCTGTTGTCATTCAGTGAAGGTGTTACGAGACTAGCGCGTGCAGGCAGAATGACCAGCAAAGTTAGACATGATTTTAAAATAATCACAGATGAATTATCACGTGTTTCACTGGTGACAACGAACATTCGGGGATCTTCGATTTGTTCTCCAAAATCTCTATATAAGAAAACAAGTAACGAGATTTTGGCAGAGTTGAAGGCAGCTTTCAAAACAGGCGAGTCAAAGGTTCCGAGGCCCCGACCCGTCCTACCCAGTCTGCTATGACAGGCGTGTGTCAATAGCCAGCTCTCACCCACACTGCCGTCACCACCAAGAGGAAGGGAGAAGAAGAACGTAACTAAAATGAATTTTTCAAGTTGCAGCGATCATAACTGAATAAGAAATGACTGCTATATTTTCTTCCTTTACCTTCGAGTTTGAGTATTTCTTTTTCTACGGACTTCTTTATTTACAGCACAACACGTTGGTCCTATGGTACACTAGCCTGTCAATTTCATTTCCTATTGTGTGGTGGCCGGAAGAATGTTATTCAGGGATGTTTTAATGAAGTGATACCGCTGGCTTAAAGATATGCATATTTGCACATACATGCACATGCTATGCAAATATGACCATGCAGTACACATATTGAGGAAATATAAGCAGCAGTCAACGGAAGTACAGTGGTTGAATAGGTACAGTCATGTATGTATTACCAATGCTTTAGTTCGACTACATCAACAACCAACACCGCTGACCTCAGCCAAACCAACACCTATTTTAGATCTGAGTGTGTAACAATAACTATCTTCCTTGTATTATACTTTTTAGAAATAAAATCAAGACTAAAAATGTAAGTTGTAGATTAATGCTATATTGCTAAAAGGATGACAAATCAGGAAAAAGATAATAGAAAGAATGAAATAACATTCTCTTTTTTGTTAGTAAATTTTGAGCAAAAGAAAGTAATCACTATAAAATAATGATGATTATTAATATTACTAATTAATCATTCATCATCATCATCATATCATACCACCCGTGTGGATCTCCCGCCACCCTCTCCCGCCACCCTTCTCTATCGTGCATCGCTTCCGGTAGGTCTTCAAGGCTACATCCAGTATCGGCACAAAGCTGTTGTAAGTAGGTTCTAGCTGGTCGTCCTGTCTTTGCTCATCCATGTGAAAGGGTCTACTGGAGTATGTCACTTATGAGTTCGTCCTTACTTCTCTAGCAGTGTCCAGCAAATCTAGTTCATCTAACTTGGATAGTTTTCGTGATGGGTGGGCGTACAGCTGCTACTTTGTGGGGTGCTGTTGCTAGGACTAATTCAATATTGCTCACAGCATTCTTGTGTAGTTTCCATCAAGCTTTTTCTCCATAGTTAACGTCTATATAGTGCATCTATACCGTAGTATCGATATGACCGCAGCTTGGAAAAAAACTGTGTTTCATTTTATCGGTCAGGTCTGATTTCCATATGACGGATAGCTGTCCATGCCTTTGCTAGTCGCGTGTTGATGTCAGTCTCGGTTGATGAGACACTACTTCTTAGGTAGGTCAACTTGTCTACTAGTTTCAGAGAACTACTGTTTAGTGTGGAAATGTTGCCTCTTTGATTAAAGCACATGTACTCCGTCTTGTCAGCGTTGACATGGAGGCCTATGCCAGCTGCTGCTCATAACAGATTATGTAGCAGAGTTTCGGCTTGGGCGGGTGTATTTGCCAGAAGCGCTATGTCATCAGGGTAGTCCGCGTCTGTAATTGTTTGTGCAAGGTATCTTCTGCTTCTTTCCTTTGTAGGCTTCAAACTGTTGTGCTTCATTTTATCAATACACATTCTAAGCACGTAGTCTAGACAGATGATAAAGAGGTATGAGGCTAATGTGTCTCCTTGCAGCACACCTGCTACAATGTGGAAGTAGTCTGTGTCTCCATCCGGGGAACGGACTTCTACTTTTGTGTTTCTATATAGCCTCATTATGGCTGCAATGGTTTCTTTTCTCTGTGTATAGAGTCAAAGGTCTTGGCGAAGTCGACAAATAATATTGTTGCCGTTGGTTTTTTTTTATGTACACCTTCAAGAATTCAACGGATAGTCAAAATTTGTGACATCGTGGATCTATTTCTCCAAAAGTTATTTTGGTTCTTCCTAAGTATGTTCTCAATTTTGGGTTCTATGCAGTTGCGTAGTAGAACATCGTACATCTTGGCCGCTATAGATGTAAGGGTTATACCTTGATAGTTCTTGGTTAATATGAGGTCGCTCTTCTTTAGAAAGGAGAGGATGCATCCCTTTGTCCATCTGTCTATTGTGTTTTGATTATATATGGCATGGAGCAGTATGTCGTCGAATTGCCTGGACTTCCATACTTCTAGGGGTATTTAATCAAGCCCCGCTGCTTTCCTATTTTTAATTTTTCGTACTACTGAGTCGAGTTCTTCTTGCGTAAACTGTCCTATTTTGATGTCTAATTGTTTACAAATAATTCTCGTGATTAGTTCATATGTAACTTTCGGAGGTTTTCCGAGTAATTCTTGAAATGTTGTTTCCATAGTTGTATTCGTTCTTGTTGGCTGGTAGCTTTCAGTTTAATTTTTGCAGTGATCTTCCTTCTGCTCACTTCGTTTACCGTTTGGTACGCTATCCTAGATTGTCTATCTTCAATCGAATCTCTAATCTTATTGATCTAATTTTGTATGTATTCTGTTAGTTCTTTAAGGTATATGTTAGCTAATTCCTTTTGTGCCTTTTTAAGTTTCAGGCTATTGATATTGGTTAGGTTCTTTTTTATAATACTCCGCATTTCCCAAAGCTCCAGGACAGTGTCATTTTCCAAATTTTATCTTCTTTGAGAAAAACCTATATCAAAATAGATTTGACAAAGGTCTTTCTCTTAGTAAAAGTAAACAAGTAAAATAAATTAGTATTTAGAATAAACTGTGTCCTGAGTATGACACTAAAATGCATTCATTTATTAGTATCGGATTGGAATTCATGAAACTTAAATACGTGTAAAAAATTGCTTTTATTAAACAAAATAATTAATGTTAGATAAGAATACTTGATTGGTTGGTTGGTTGGTTGGTTGTATTTAAAGAATATCAAAACTGGTGGTTTGTTTATATATATATATTTATATAAACATATAGTAAATGCAATTTACACACACACACACACACATATATATATATATATATATATATATATATATATATATATATATATATATATATAGATATTTAGTAGATTCAAATGATAGATCGTAGACACAATTTATATATACGAGGTGCCTTCAATAAGTTACCAGACTGTTTTGTGCAGGCATTTAAAATTGTCGTAGACACTTGAAAATTCAGTTTGTTATTGCTATACATCTTATGAGATGACTGACAAAGTTTTATAATTTCAGGTTCAAATAAACAGCTACAGCAGCAATTGGAATACACCCTACTAAAGCCTGATTGTCACAGCTGGTGAATTTCAAAAATTCAATCTGGACGTGAGGACACTTTAGAAGAACGATATGCAATAAAATTGTGTTTTAAATTTGGAAAAAATGCGGCCACAGAAACGTATGGAATGCCTCAGACTGCTTTGGGGGCATCTTGCATGGATCGAGCATCAGTTTTTGAGTGGCATTAGAGATTCAATGGAGGCAGGGAGTCTGTGAAGGATGATGAGAGGTGTGGGAGGAGTAAGGAAGTCAAAACACCAGAGTTGATCTGCCAAATAAAGAATTTCATGGATCAGGACTGTCGTGTGTCTATAGAGACAATAAGTGCACAGTTTGATGTCAGTGTGGGAACTGTACACACAATTATTCGCGAGAAGCTGAAGATGCGGAACTTTGTCCCAGGGGTGCCCAGAGAACATCAGAAAGAAAGACGTTGTCATGACAGCAGGGAGATGGTCGAGCTGATCAATTCAGATCCCGCAGTTCTTGATGCTCTGGTGACCTGCGATGAAAGATGGATCTACAGCTATGACCCAGAAACCAAGAGACAGAGTTCCCAGTGGAAGCATGCTGGCTCTCCCAGACTTAAGAAGACCAGACTGAGCAAATCCACTCACAAACTTGATGATCCCATTTTTTGACAGCACTGGCATGAACTACATGCACTGGGTTCCCACTGAACAGTCAACAAGGAATAGTAAGTTGAGGTTTTAAGGGAGTTCAGGAAGAGATTCCTTAGGAAGGGGCTAGCACTCTTCAAATCGGGTTAGTGGCATTTCCACCAGGAAAATGCACCAGTCCACAACTCCATCCTTGTAACAGAATATTTGACCGAGGTGGGCATCAAGACAGTTGATCACCCTCCCTATAGTCCAGACCTTGCTCCCTGTGACTTTTGGTTATTCCCTAAGCTCAGGGGCTATCTTTATGAGACAATTGAGGAGATGAAAGAGGCTGTGACGAAGGTCATTGACATGCTCACACAAGAGGACTTCCATGTGGCCCTCCAGAAGCTGTTGGAACGGTACAACAAGTACATTGCAGCCGGAAGAGATTACTTCGAAGGGGACTTGAGTTTCATGTGTGTACTATCAATAAAAGTGCCCATACGAAAAAAGTCTGAAAACTTATCTAATGATCCTTGTATATACATTTATATATATATATATATATATATATAGTAGATAGGATATATGTGTGTGCATGTGTGCGTGTGTGTGTGTCTATACATAGTAGGCGCAATATATATATATACATATATATTGCATCTCTAATATATATATATATATATATATATGCTCCTCTACCCATGTAGGGTTGAGCTCTCTAGCGAGGAAAGTAATGGTTGCCACTAGCGTAAAGCAAGGCTCTTCAAATAAATTGATCTCTCGGTAGCCGTTAGGCGGATATATGTAAAAACAAAACAAATGTGATACATAAGCGTTTAAATTTCCTTTGGTTGCGCTGGTTTCCTTGTGGGTGAGTGGTAGAATGATGAATAAGCTTTTGAATCAGCCGGGTTTCGATCCCAGCTTCGGGAATCCAGCGTGTCTAGCCACACTGAAGAGTTCTGATACAACGAAACAGTCAGTCTGTGGATGACAATATATATATACATGTATTTAAATTATATATATATATACAGTAGATGCAATCTACATATATATATTTAGTAGATGCAAATTATATATATATATGCAATCTATATATATATAGTAGATGCCATTTATTCATATATATATATTAGATATACCATATATATATAGTAGATGCAATTTATATATGCATATATATAAATTGTATTTACTATATATATATATAGCAGAATTTTTTTTTTATCTATCTATCTATCGATAGATGCAATTTATGCCTAAAATTTTGAAAAAAACCACTGCAACAAGTAGTTTTCATAGTTGATGCAATTTACCCCAAGAAAAATTCAATATTTTAAAATAAATTCAAAATGTTAAACGAAATTCAAGAAAAACGTTGAAACCAGAAATCTATTCATAAATAAAAAATAAAAAACAAATAACCATGGACAACCAAAATTAAAGGACTAATGTATTTACTTATTGTATATCGGAAGACTTTCTAAGATTATATATATATATATATATATATATCATCATCATGTCGCGCCGTCTGCGCGGATATCCCTGACCGTCTCTCGCCATTTCTCCCTATCACTCATCGCCTCCGGCAGGTCTTCAGGATTACAACCCGTGTCCTCACATAGCTGCTGTATGTAAGTTCGTGCTGGTCGTCCCACACTTGCACATCCATGAGTGGGGGTCCACAGGAGTACATCGCTTATGAGCTCGTCCTTGCTTCTCCAGCAGTGTCCCGCGTGTCTGGTTCGTCGAACTTGTATAGTTTTTGTGATGGGGGGCAAGTGTCCGTATAGTTGGAGTCTCGTGGGGTGTTGTCGCCAGGACTTGTTTAATACTGCTCTCAACATTCTTGTGTAATTTCCGTCCAGCCTCCTCTCCAGCCGCTTCGTAAGCGTCCATGTGGTGCATCCATATAGCAGTATCGACACAACCGCTGCCTGGAAGAAACTGCGTTTCGTGTGTGTGTGGTTTTGTTTTTTATATCTATATTTAGATTATAACGCATTGTATACCTTACTTATTGTGAAATGTATTCCCTGATGTTAACGGTAAAAAGAAACATATTTCTGTTAAAACCCAATCAAATGAGCCAGTTGATGAGTAGGTGAAATAAATTCATAATGTAGTATATTTATTAATTTTCTCGTTATTCATGATATATATATATTGTCATCCACAGGCAGACTGTTTAATTGTATCACAACTCTTCAGTGTGGCTAGACACGTAGGACGCTTGAAACTGGGATCGAAACCCGCCCTACTTTACGTGAGACTTAGTATCGGACCGCTCGACCAACAAGTGTACCACGTCGGCAAGAGAATTATAAGTTATTAATTAGCAACAGCAGCAGCGTTCGTTTGTTTACATTTTATACCTTACCGGATACCAGAGTGCTCAATTCGTTCGAATAGAGCTTTGCATCATGCGAGCAGCAGCCGAAAATTCCTTCGCCAGAGTGCTCAACCCCCATGGGGAACGTATATATTGTGTGTATATATATATATATATATATATATATATATATATATATATATATATATATATGATTAGGAAGCGAATAGTTTGTATGTAACTTTATTTTTAGATGATTTGTTAGATCTCTTTTGTTTGTACACAGTTAAATGGTTTCAACTGTTCCTATCTAACACTAATAATTTTATTTGATGTTAAGTATTTTTTTGCACGCAGTTAAATGGTTTCATTTGCACACAGCTGTAAGGTTTCAGATAACTAATAATAATAATGCTTAGTAAATGATTAAACAGTTTTATATGAACCATAGTGTAACATAATTAAGGATGATAATTGATTATATTAGTTAATTATTTTATTTGTAGTAATAACTTGGAAATTAGCAAAAGTTTTGAATGGAAGTATAAGTTGTGAAGGTCATATGCGTGCACTTGTCTCACACATGGCAGGATATCAAGTTGACAGGTTGTTTTGGAAATGACCTAGGACAACATATTGGCGATTTATTTTGAAATTGTTGTAATGTAGACTGGATATTAAAACGTAAATATTCTTTCAGTGAATTTAGGAAGAGGACATAACTTTAAAAGTTAATGACATGTTCTTATCATCAGCAGCAGAAGATAAGATAATTAAAATATTATATAAGTAGAGTTGTTCAGTTTTGTGAGGCAACATTACATGGGACCCTAATTGGTACAACCAATGCAGATCAGAGTGTACCTGGGAGTAATGGCAATGAAGAGGTACTCCATCTTCCCCAAAGCTCCAGAACTGAAGTCTCACCATCAAATGCTGTTTAGTGTCTAATCCAGAACACGTGTGAGACATGTCTTACCCTTCTACAGAGTCCGTGTAATCGGCAGCCCAACAGAGCAAAGAATACTTCTAACTATTTGACTGTTTGCAAATTATTTGTATTAATCATTTAAATAGGATGATCACTATTATTATCAAATCAAATTATTAATATTAGATAAGAATTAAGAATTGCTCATTGGTCTAGTGGGTAGAGTGTTCACCAATGGTCCAGGAGACTTGGGTTCAATCCCAGGTCGAGTCATACCAAAGACTTAAAAAATGGTACTTAATACATCCTTGCTCAACACTCAGCGTTATAAGGTATGTATCAAGGGTAAAGTGGAGCAATCCAGGGAAAGGAGTAATACCCTCCCCTAGATCTCAGTGTAGTAGCCATTGAAAAGGGAGCCTTTGGGTCGCCCTCGACTACAGTCGCCAACTTTACTTTACTTTTACTATTATTGAAAAGGAAAATCTTCTTTCAACCCTATAATTACATATGAATTATTAGATAGAAATACTTAATACCATATAACTATATAAAAACAAATGATTATTATTTAATGGGGAAATTTGCTTTACCAACTATAAAAGAAATTAATATAAAAGGATAATTTAATGGAGAGATTTACAATGGAAATGGAGATAGATATAAACAGACTGTGATAGTTATGTTGGATTGGGTGCTTTTTTGTTTATTGGTATATTAACCTCTATGGGCTATTTAATGCCAAAGCCATCCTTGTAGAAGAATAGTAGTGTTGCTATTTAACCCATCGCTGGGGGAATAAATAGACGCAAATTTTTGCAAAGGGTATTAGTCTGAAAGAGAATGTAATTACATGACTGGAGTTTGAACTCATTTATTGCAATGTCACTGACCAGCGTGTTCAGAGAGATATCCTCATGGTGTAATGGTTAAAGAGCTGGACTGCGGAATCATAGAAAGCAAATTTGAACTCCAGTTGTGCTATTATGTTCACTTTTGGACAAATACACTTAGGAAAGGTATGAACCACTTTATCCTCTCAGCTATGGGTTAAATAGTACCACTGTTGTTCTTCTAGAAGGAAGGATTTGGCATAAAATAACCAAAGAAGGTTGATATACCATTAAACCCACAAAAAAAGAACTAAACCAGCATTTTAGCCACTACACCACAGAGATTACTACTTAGTCAGATTGATAGATAGAAAGAAAAAGAGAGAGAAATTTATGTATGGGGATAATTCAGTTTGCAAATTCACAGTGGAAATATATATATATATATATATAGAGAGAGAGAGAGAGAGAAAGGGAAAGAGAGAGAGAGAGAGGGAGAGAGAGAGGGAGAGAGAGAGGGAGAGAGAGAGAGAGAGAAATTTGTGTATGAGGATAATTCAGTTTGCAAATTCACAGTGGAAATAGATAGTAGATAGAGAGAGAGACAGAGACAGAGAGAAATTTATGTATGGAGATAATTCAGTTTGTAAATTCAGTGGGGAAATATATATATATATATATATATATATATATATATATATATATATATATATATATAGAGAGAGAGAGAGAGAGAGAGAGAGAGAGAGAGACAGATAGACAGACAGACAGACAAAGAAATTTATGTATGGGGAAAATTCAGTTTGCAAATTCACAGTGGAGATAGATAGATAGATAGATAGATAGATAGAGACAGAGAGAGAGAGAGGGAAAGAGAGAATGGATAAGTATTGATTACATATATTTTGCCTTCAATGATGATAACATTTAAGACCTTCTGATTAAGTTAACTGTTTACAAAAACAACATGTCACAATCTTAAATTAAAAATATAGATGTTTTTTTTTCACAGATTTTTTTTTAATGCATGTTTTCCAACATTTTCATTTAAATAAAAACATTGACACATTTTTTTAAAGTTTTCACGTTTGCTTTTTTCTACCTGGAAATAGAAAGTAAGTCAAGGCAGGCACATAACATCTTTGACTCAATGTCACATTAATTATGTTTTGTTGTTGTTCTTGCATTTCTCTTTGATCTTCCAGGTCAGTACTACAACAACAACAAAAATGTCCTTAGCAATAAAAGTACTCAAAGCAGGTGTAGAAGACATTAAACCATAAAATACAGCCTTCAACTGCTTTGTTAAGAAGGCAATCAAAATTTCATACCTTCACTTTTATCATAATCATCAAGGCATGCCAATAAAATGGATTCTTTTGACTCTCTCTCTCTCTCTCTCTCTCTCTCTCTCTCTCTCTCTCTCTCTCTCTCTTGCCATCTATCCTTATAAGTCATCACCCATGATAAGTCCTTGAAATCCACTGTCCACACATAGCTGATGAATTTGGTTTGGTTGGGTTTTATGGCATATCAACTCTTGTTGGTTATTAAATGCCAAATCCCCTTTATACATATATATTAAATATATAGGATTTGTTAATACATTTTGTTAATAACATTTTTAAACAAGTCTGAGCTCACTTTTTTGGCACACAGTTAAATGGTTCCAAGTATTGCTATGTATCACTAACAATTTAATCAAACATCAGTCATTTGTTTACACAGTTAAATAATCAAACAGGTCTATTTCAAACAATTAAATTTAGCATGTCATTTGTTTGTTGTCAGTTTAAATGTCAAACACTTCTATTTGACCCTCAGATAGGACCCTATCAGGTGCTACCACTCCAGGTCAGAGTTGACCTGGAAGTGATAGCAATGACAGAGTACTCCACATTCCTCAAAACTCCGGGAAGTGTTTGCAAGGAATCAAGTTTTTCATAAAGGAATTGATGACCTAAAAGGTTTGGTAACCCCTTCTCTTGAGTTATGGTGATGATACACTGATATCTTCTGGTTAATAATTTGTGAATACAAATTGCTATCTTTAATTGATCTGATTGAGAACAGAACTTTTTTCTATTAAAAGAGAGGTGAGTCCTGATGGCATATTGGCTAATGTGCTAGACTGCAACCACAAAGTAAGTGAGTTCAAACTGCAGGTGTGCTATTACATTCACTTTTTTACTATTACCCTTGGGAAAGATATGAACCCACTTATCTTCTTGCTATGGCTTTTATAGTATCATTTCAGTTCTCCTACAAGGATGGCTTTGGCATAAAATAACTCATGGAGGTTGATATGCCATTAAACAAAGAAACCAAACCAATCTATTAGATGATTTTAATCATCATGATATGACTTTTAATATATACAGTATCACTCACAAATACACTCCTGAGATTTTTATAAAAAAACTTAATTTTCTTCTAATCTCAAAATAACAGATTTTATCATTTCTAGTGGAACATAACGCAATGTAAACAAATATTATTAGGTTTTATTTGTCACCAAAATCTTCAGCATTGAAAGTTTATATCTATAAATATAAATATCTAACAGTCTAAAAATGATTATATCTCAGATATATATTTATACAATTTGTATCTCGAAATCCCGGAAAATTTTGTGCATCTCATTTTCTTGGATGGATTCTGGATTGTGCTTATACCATTTGTTTATATGTTGAAATGTAATGTTCTGGCACAATTCCCAGTGGATAACCTTCCCCACCCAGTCACGTCTAGTCTTATACCGTCTTTGCACTAATTTACTGTATTCAATTTCCAATCATTGTGAGTTTTTCCAATCAGATTTAACTGGTGATTTTTCATTGTTAACAACATGTCTTCACAGGTCTCCAGTACCCTTTGAAGTATTCCAGCTAATCTAAATAATGTTGTGATCTGTATGGTCTTAATTCTTTCTTTAATCGCCACTTCTTCCGTTCTCCTTTCCAAGCCCTGAGGGACCATTACAAGTACACTAATTATAATTGGTATTACCATCACCCTAATATTCCACAGCTTTTTCAGCTCTCTGGTAAGATCCAAAAATTATTGTTACTATCAATATTAACTGATTTGAGTGGAATGTTTCCTTCATTAAAGAATTTGATTCAAATCAAAACAAGTTTTTGTAGAGACCCGGTATGCATTTTTGTATTTTAATAGATGAAATATTATATAAAATAGATTTATGAATCATTCATTCCTCATCATAAATAAATGTTCGGCTTCCCAAAGTGAAATACATATTAACAGATAAAATTGACTATAAAAGCACAACATGTTACATGTTGATGCAGAAGTTATTTAAGTTTAATAGCCATGCTCTTCACACAGGAGAGAAAAGTAATAATGAAAATAGCCACTTAATTACTTTAAGGATTATGCCAGAAGGCATCCATTTTAGAGATATCAGCCGTTTGCATACTCATTGGATGAAGATAAGAACATGTTAGTACCAAATGTTTGGCTGGTGTGAAGAACAGAAGACGAATTGCCTAAACTTATTGTTAGTTAATGTTAATTTATAGTCATCTTTTATCTTATTTGTTAATTTGAGAACTTGATGGCTGTTTTTCTGTTGGTTGGTTGGTTGGTTGGTTGGTTTTTACTGCATGCCAAACTTTGCTGGGTTTACAGATGTCTCCATTTTCGGTGACTTTAATATTTGTAAGTAAATGAATTTGTCTTCTTCTTTTGAGATGCTAATCATCAGAAGAATTATTGTTGGTGAGTAAATCTGAACTTGAAATAATTTGTCGTGGTTAAGTTAGTAGCTGTAAAAACAATTTATACAACTCATTATGTTTTATTGGAGTAAACTAAATAAAAAAGAGTATACATAAGGAAATGAGTCCTGTATAACATATACGTAAAAAAATGTTTATAAAATTGTTCTGAAAGTTTGTGAGAGATTTACATGTTTGAGAAGAGTTGTTGGTTATGGGGAATTCGTCTTCATGGTATGTCAACACATCAATGGTTATCCATCACTAGAGGTTAGAGAATTATGTTCATTGTATATTCATATTTACATTTTTTGTGGAATTATTTAAGTTTTTTGTGTACATAGTCTCATTGAATGCATTTTTTTTATTTGCAATGCATTCTAATGACAAGCCTTTCAAGAGCATTTTATAGTAAAATCATTTCCAGTGCTTTTTTACAGTAAAATTATTTCCAATTCATTTTATGCTAAAATCATTTCCAATGGATATTTATAGTAAAATCATTTCCGATATATTCTTATAGTAAAATCCTTTCCAATGCATTTTTATAATAAAGTCGTTTCTGATATATTCTTATAGTAAAATCATTTTCAATGCATTTTTATTGTAAAATCATTTCCACTGCATTGTTATGGTACAATAATTTCCAATGCTTTTTTCAAGTAAAAAAATATCAAATGCAAATTTATCATAAAATCATTTTCAATGCATTTTAGTACAGTAAAAATCATTGCTCTGTCAATGAGTTTTGTCTTCCATTGAAGTTAAAACTTCTCAGGATTGAATTTTCATTTTTGTCCACTAACATTGGACTTAGTTCTTCTTGAAGCATGACACAAATCAGCAGTTTTTATTACTGAGACTCCAGCCATCTGGGCTCCAGCTACTTATTCTCTTTTGAAATCTGATACACTATTCATTGTTGTTATATATCAATGCACATATTTAAAGAAATAACCTCTAAAAAACTTAAAGTAAATTACATCAGCAGTAAAAGGTCTTCAGTGCAATTTTTGACTTGTAGACTTTTCATTTTTGCATCATCCTGGGCAGAAATAAAAGGGTATTAGCGGTTGTTTCCATTATTTGGTCCAACACTCGTGGATACACAAACACACACACACACACATACACACACACACACACACACACACATATATATATATATATATATAGGTTAAGCTCATCTGATAATTGGTACCTTTTCCATTTTCTCACCACCCCAACAAAAAATAGTTACATTAAACCGACAGTTATAAGGCAGTCAGAGGGCTGGATTAATGAACAACAATTCATTTTATGTTTTATGCTACTCTGCTGGGTACTTTTGAGCACTTTCTGTTTTGTTTGTTAAAAACACTTTTTTAAAGACTCGTTCATTCAAATTATATATATATATATATATATATATATATGAGAACAAGACAGTATGGAAAATACATTGATATATTTCCCTGTAGTGAATATATATCAATATGATTTTGTATTTTGTTTTTTGTTTTTTCCATATATATATATATATATATATATATATATATATATATATATATATATATATATATATATAATAATAAACCTTTTCCCAATCAAAAGTTTTAGAACAAAATGCTAAAAATGTTCCAAACAACAACTTCAAAACAAATGCTACAAATGATTAAAACTGTAAAAACTCAACAGTCAACTCAAAGCTACACTACACCTGATGACGGCCCAGTATGGTCCAGATTTCTCGGGCAGAAGATATGGTTTGTTCGTTTACAGAAGAAAAATAATAAGGAGACTTGAAAAATTAGAATTAAAAATAATAAACAATGTTCGATTGTCTTTAACAAAACTTGCTTGAATAATAACTCTAAATCATTCTTCAATATATATATATATATATATATATATATATATATATATATATATATATTGTAATGAGGAAATATGACACCCTCTTACATTCGCTGGGTTATGAGGAAAGGAGGTGCGACTCGCCGGCCATCAGCTGACTATAGTAGCAAGCAAGAATTAGTAGTGGAAAGAGAGGCCGTCCCTCTTCAACCCTCTCTATCAGTACAAGCTGACATGGGCATGAGAAAACCTCACTCTCTATTAGCCATGTATGCGTCAGCGGAGAGAGGCAGACCTGCGACCATGATTGGTACTGAGGGATAAACGGCCAAAAAGCCAACACATGGTAAGTTTTCAAGCTACGGAAACTAAACAGTTGCCGTTTACCCGTCGAAGGGTGAAAACACATAAGCAGTTGCCTTTTGTTCGTTGAAAAACTAAGAACATAATTTGGGATACGGAAGAAACCCAAATTCCAAAGTCAGGCCACGCAGAGAACATTGAGAGAAAAGAAAAAGCTTCTCCTTTGAATGAACTCGCACTCCGAGATGGTGAGCCTCGTTAAACGAACACCCAAAGAAAAGACTTGTCCACGAGGAAAAAGACAATAATTAATCTTGATCTTATCTGTAATAAGACGAGTATCCTTCTACCAACATGTTATGGAAACCCAATAACGAGAGGAAAAAGAGAAGAGAATAAACTCCGCAGAATCCCAAGTAAGTGAACATACAATTTAAGTATATTCAAATTTATCTTGCTGCATTCATGCTGACGGGAATAAAAGACAAATTACAGGAGGAAAGAATAACTCTGATAAGATAGAGGAGAAAGGATGAGGGGATATCCCCCTAATGATTAACTTGAGATTTGGAGCACGACCATTAAATCCCAAAGTCCGAAGGAAAGCAGAACGTGTCTACCACTGGCAAACTATATTCTCACCTTCCACCATTTAGAAGAAAGACTTTCCTGCTCCTGACTTTTACCTGAATTGGTTTTTTGGTTCTTTCTTTTATTCAATAAAAGAATATTGTTATTAATTTTATTGACCCAAACACGGCAGTCCTTTTTTGTTGTGAAAGTATTGTATTTGTCGAAGACCTTGTATTTGAGGGGGAAAGCTGACCAGTTAGCTATAACTCGCCTAGTGGCTTTAAAATGTGGTTCAGCTAGGGAGGTGGTGATATCTGTAATATTAAATAACGTCGGCAAACCACAGCCAACGTGTGTGCCCTGCTTTAACTGATGGACTTGGCGGGAACGAACGGCACGAAACGTAGTTTCTTCCAAGCAGCGGTCGTGTCGATACTGGTATATGGATGCACTACATGAACGCTGACTAAACGGATGGAGAAAAGGCTTGACGTCAACTACACAAGAATGCTGTGAGTAATTTTGAACAAGTCCTGGAGGCAACACCCGACAAAGCAACAGCTTTACGGCCACCTACCCCCCATCACGAAAACTATCAAAGTTAGACGAACCAGACATGCAGGACACTACTGGAGAAGCGGGGACGAGCTCATAAGTGATGATCTCCGATGGACCCCTTCACATGGCCAAGCAAAGATTGGGAGACCGGCTCGAACCTACATACAGCAGCTCTGTGAGGATACGGGATGTAGCCCAGAGGACCTGCCAGAAGCGATGAAGAGGAGTGGCGAAAGAAGGTCAGGGATATCCGTGCTGGCGGCACTGCATGATGATGATGATATATATATATATATATATATATATATATATATATATATATATATAAACTAAACTTTAGAATTATTGTCCCATTTCACTCATTCAATCACAATCATCGGGGAGTAAAATGACTTGATTTCCGCATTTATTAAGGAAAACTGATGCAGCTATGAACACGAAAAAGGGGATTTTTATTCCATTGACTGAATAAATGATTATTTGATTCATATATTCTTGAGTTACAACATAATTATTTTATTTCTGTTATATAAGACGGAAATATTCCTGTGGTGTAATGGTTATCGTCGCAGGATGTGGACTCGGCGACACAAGTTCAAATCCTAGACGAGACTGATTGCATTTCACATAGCACTAATACCCTTGGGAAAGGTATGAATCCAAATATTCTCCCTCCATCTATGGGTAAATAGTAGGACAGACTAGGTTCTTCAGCCTTGGTGAGGTGACTCGTCTAGGAGAAGGAAAACTCTGAATTCAAACCTGTTAAACTCCGCTTAAAAATTGACCTTGTGTCATATCCTGCCCGAGCGGAGGGGTTGGTAAATAGGATAATACGGAAATATTCGAAATGGTCAATGAAATAAAAATACTATCCTTGGCCTTAATGAATAGACTGTTCACTAATTGTCTAGGAAACCGATTATCAATCCCAGGTCAAGTCTTACCAAAGACTCAAAAATGCCATCTTGCTTAACGCTCAGAATTACCAGGTAAGGGTCAAGGGTAAAGTGGAGTAATCCAAGAAAAGGAGTAGCGCCTTCTCCTCGGTGTAGTAGATAATGAAAAAGGAGCCTTTGGGTCACCCTCGACTAAGGTCACCAACTTTACTTTTGCTATATTTTGGCTCGCTTCAATAGTAAATATACTAATATTGGAACCATACAAAAGAAAATAAATGTGGCCTTTGCGCAAAGATAACACCTAATTTCTTGAAGCGGTCCGTATTTTTACCGTCCTATTGGCGTAATGGTTAGAATGTTCGCTAATGGTCCTGGAGACCTGGGTTCAATCCTAAGTCGAGTCATGCAAAAGACTGAAAAAAATGCTACTTGATGCCTCTTTGCTTAACACCCAGCTTTATAAAGTACGGATCAAGGGTAAAGTGGAGTAATCAAGGGAAAGAAGAAGCGCCCTCCCCTACACCTCTGCGTAGTAGCTATTGAAAAGAGAGCCTTCGGGTCACCGTCAACAATGATCGCCAATTTTATTTACTTTTAAAATGCAAATGACTTTTTCTACGATTTGATCTTGGGTCGCTTATTCCATTTTTTCCTATGATAACAACTATACCTCAAACACCTCCATTCCTGTATTTATTTACCGATCCGTGCGTACTAGCAAGGTGTAACTGATACAAAGTCAATCTTTTAATCGAGTTTAACAGGTTTTAATTAAGAGTCTACCTTCTCCTAGACCAGTTGCTATACCAAGGTTTGAAGAGCCCAGTTTGCTCTCTTATTTACCTGGAGGGAGAAACGTTGCATTCATTCCTTTCCCAAGGGTGTTAGCGCAATGTGAAATTCGAACAACCTTGTCAAGGATTTGAACTCAGGTCGCCATATCTGTTTCCTTTGACAATATCCATTACTCCATGACCACTTCCATGTATGAATCTATTTACCCAACCCCTCCGCCCTGAGCAAGATACCACACAAGATCAATTCTTAAGCAGAGTCTAATTGGTTGGAATTTTCTTTCTTCTTGACAGGTTGCCATACAAATGTTAAAGAGCCGGTCTGCCCTACAATTTACCCATAGCTGAAAGGAGAAATATCTGGACATTTCCCCAGAGTATAAACGCTATGTATGTATGTATGTATGTATGTCGAATGCATAATGCTTTAAGATCAAACAGAATCTACATCTAGCCCAGTCTGCTGCAGCTGTAGAATACACCGACTCCATCTCTACAGAGGGCGAAGACCGTCACGCAATGAGCATCACCATTAGATTATTTATTTATCCAGAGATAAATAATATAATGGTGCTGCTCCTGTAATGCTGGAGCTCTGGGGAATGGGAAGTACCCTTTTATTGCGATTGTTACCAAGTCCATTCCGGCCTGGAATGGTAGCACTTGATAGGGTCCGATCTATGGGTCAAATGGACATTTAAACTGAATACAAACAAATGAATTATGCTAAATTGAACTGTTAGAAATAGAATTGTTTGATCATTTAACTGTATAAATAAATGATTGATGTTTAATCGAATTGTTTGTAATACATAGCAATAATTGGAACCATTTAACTGTGTGCAAATGAATGAATAGTGTTCGATGAAATAATTAATGTAAAACAGCGATACTTGTAACCACTTCACTCTGTTCAAACAAATGATAAATGTTGAATAGTATTAGTAATGTTCGGTAGTAATAATTGAAAACATTTAACTGTGTAGGAACAACATCAACACTTGTGGGTAAATAAATTAGTTCTAACTCATTTAAAAATGAAATTACTAACAAATAATTAATAGTAAATAGAATCATTCGTGTTAAATAAAAATGCTTGAAATCATTTAACTGAGCGCAAATTAAAAAATAAAAATGAACACAGGCTCATATAAAAATGTTATCTACTAAATATGATTACAAATTTATATATATATATATATATATATATATATATATATATATATATATATATATATATATATATATTTCTAAATAGTTTTTAAAACAAAAATATATATTTTGCTCTGCTGGTATATTTTGTATTAAATAGCCGTGCACTGAGCACTCATTCTTTGGATATTCACAGTACTTATTTACTTTATATATATATATATATATATATATATATATATATATGTGTGTGTGTGTGTGTGTGTATATATATATATAGAGGATTTGACATTAAATAACCTACAATTATTGATATGCCATAAAACCAAACCAAACCAAACCAAACGCCATCTACTGAGTTTTGGTTCATACACATCGCAAAATAAAAGCAGGAAAGCTTGGTGGTATTATAAAACAGTGCTGAGGCGCCATGAGTTAATGGTAATGACGTTTTGGTTTTGCGTCATGCTTGAGCTCGAGGTCATCATCAGAAGAAAGTTTTGTTTGTACTACTGCTGCCCTTACCTTTATGGCAACATTTGTATGAATTTTATATATATATATATATATATATGTAGCCATGTTTTACAAAGATGTAAAGTCCATTTTTATACCTTACTTGTGAACGTCAAACATAGAGCTGACTATATAAAAAACATAGATTTGACCACACCCATCCAACCACTTACCTTTCATGATGTTCTGTGACTGAGAGCCTGTTTAGAAAGCATGGTTTAATGAAATAACAGAAAGATATGCCAAAGTCTTCAGCCGACAAGTGACATTATATAGATTACGATGCTTGTGTTTAAACTGTGTTCAAAATCAAAATTTAAAATCAAAATATTATGACACTTTTTATATAGACACCTTCTAACTACATTAAATTACTATGAGCCATATCAGCACGATAACAGGAAAAAAAAAAGGATATATATATATATATATATATACCTGCAATAGGTGGCGCGCTTAACACACAATTATCTTCATAGGGTATGAAATCAGCAATCCAAGTTCAACTCCGGAAAAAGTCTGTTTATATTTCACTTTTTCAAGAACATTAAACAAGACGATAGAAAGAAAAATGAACATTTTGACAATCAGCATATCCAGACATCTGTTCATGTTTTGTTGTTCCGAAAACAAAATTTCTTGAAATTCTTTAAATCTAAAATTCAAATTAAAAAAAAAATCATTTTCTATCTTTTTAGAACTTTGACCAGAATTCATCAAAAAGATTGAAAAACAAG
>OY757938.1:28556087-28573587 GCA_963585895.1 Sepioteuthis lessoniana
CCTATATCTATATTCAGCATAGATAACTAAAATCTTTCAAGAAACTAGAAAGGCACATCGCTAAATTATCAGACGTTTTTCTTTTGAATTGGTGACGCTGGGATTGAAAAGTGTTTAAAGATTAATATCAGTAAGAAATCAGTAAGAAAAAGTTACAGTATATATAAGGATGTATATATTTACCTATCCTTCCACACTACGAGCGCCTCCGTATGAATGTAAGATTAAACTCCACAAACTGATTAGAATAAAAAGGGGACAGTTTGAACTATACTAAGTTAAAAGTAAGAAATTTTAAGGGCGTAAGTATATATATATATATATAAAAACAATAACTAAATTGCAGTAAAGAATAAAATAAATCCACAAAGCTTAAATAAAATGAAAAGAGATTGTTGGACTTATAGTCACTTTTAAACTTGAAAAGCTTGATTCGAGTAACTATAATCGTACTATAATTCTGCGAAGAATCTAATCCCCCCCTTTCGCTGAAAAAAGTATACTAGCTTATATTGGAGGCGCTCGTAGTGTAATGGATATCATCGTAGGAAATTGACACCGTGACACTATGTTGTTGCATTTCACATAGCACTAATACCCTTGGAAAAAGTATGAATCCAATCATTTCCCTCCTGCTATGGATAAATAGGGCGGACAAGGCAACCTATTTAGAAGAAAGAAAACTCTGTATTGAAACCTGTTAAACCCCGCATAAAATTAACCTAGTGTCGTATCCTACTCGTACGGAGGATTTGGTAAATACATACAATAGTATATTACTGCAAGCTATGGGAAGCAGCGTGGTGGATATGAAATAAGGTGGGTGAATCCAAAATTGGGTCAACGGGGCGCTTCACTAGATGCTGAGTGGAAGAACCTCATAGGTAAACGGCCAGGATCAAATAGTTCAGTTAGAAAACTACTGCTTCCCATCTATAATATATATATATATATATATATATATATATATATATATATATATATATGACTCTAATTCAAACCGTATATCCAAACCACATCGCCCTTCGCATGAGCAAACAAGAGGAACGTTCTGCTGAAATTGGAGCTCCAGAGCCAGTGTTCAAAAAATAAGCTACAGAGCTCAACCAAAAGTAAAAATTAACTGGAGGCAAAAATACAATTGAAATAGCGACAGTTAACATTAGTGTTGTGAGACCGAAACTTACCTGCATTATGGACTCTTCCAGCACCATATTACTGTGAGATAACACTCTCAGGGCGTAGTATCAGCAAGTTTACTAATAGTACGACTACCAATATTGGACACCACCGGATAGTAAGCTCCGCTTACCCTTACACTATACTTTGTAACCTTTGTTAATAAATCTTTCTTACCTCTAACCCGTGTTCCGTGTTTTCCTTCCGTGGTACCAACTTTGGGTCCATATCAATTAGGATTATCAATATAGTAAACCAGCTACTTGATTTGACAGCGTCTGCAGCTGAAAAGAATGTAGACATCATATGCCAATAAGACGTGGATAATATCATAGTGAACAAGAAATAAAATACCAACATGCTTGTATAGGTTGGACACTTGTCTCAGCACATTCATTACCACTCCAGAAGCCCAATCGGCTGGAGCTGTTGAATACACCGACTCCTCCTCTGCAGAGGATTAAGACCCTCCAACGAGTATCCTAGATATGACACTAAACAATCTGATGGTGAGGTTCCAGTGATGCTGGAGCTTTGAGGAATGCAGAGTACCCCTTCATGGCTATTACTCCCAGGTCCACTCTGGCCCGGATCGGTAGCACCTGATAGGGCCCTATTTACGGGTTAAGTAAAACTAAACTGTGTACTTTTATTGAACTGAATTGTTTGACTTAGAACTTTTTGACTAAACTGAATAGTTTGAAATAGAAATATTTTTGACAATTAAACTGTGTACTTATGCTAAACAGAACTGCTTGAAATCGAACTGTTTTGACATCGAAACTACATACTTATGCTGGACTTTGTGTGGACAAAATGTATACTTATATTAAACTGAATTGTTTGAATTAGAATTGTTTGAATTAGAATTATTTGAGAAAAGTGAATTGCTTGAAATAGAAATGTTTTTGACAATTAAACTGTATACTCATGCATCACTGAATTGTTTGAAAAAGAACAGACTATTTGTATAAGAATAGATTTGGCGTTAAATAACCTACATACGCCATAAAACCCAACTAACCAACCTTTCCTTATCCAACTCATTCCCAAATACAACGTTCTAATCATTGGTGGAGGAGATAAGAATGCTCAAAGAGCCAAAGATAGAAATAACAAATTCTGCTAATACAACTCGTCAAAGAGAAACGGGGAATATCTAACAGACTTTTCCCTCGAGAACAAGCTAGTATGCTTAAATTTTAAATTTTAAAAAAAAGAGGGAAAACTATGGACCAACACCTACCCAAATAACTATAAAACACAGCTATATTATATGTTCTGAAACAAGAAGATGATAAATAGTGAACTGTGAACTGTGAAGCATCCTTCATTTTTGAGAATATATATATATATATATATATATATATATATATATATAGTTCAGTAGATAAGTGAGAAATGATACTCTTAGGCAGTGAAAATAAAGACTCCAATAGATTTCTCCATATTTTTTTAGACATGGAGCGTCAGAAACCAAAGTCTGAATAACATTATACATGTTTGTGTGGAATAGATGGAAGAGTGGAAGAGGTTAAGGAGCCAATAATCTTTTTTTTTACCCCAGACAGCGAGATTACAGCCAGTTTACTCTTGGTGGTAGGGTTGCATGTTGGGGGGTGTATTTTAAACACGCAGAAAGAGAAGCAGCAGATGAATTGATTGGTAGTTCTATATATATATATATACTAATATCAATGCACACATTTGAATACTTAGAATAAAGGTAATAGTCTGAGAGAAATTACATTTGTGTCTATGCGGATTTCTTTTGTTTTCTTTGATTATTTTTTTAAGACATTGATCTTCACTTTGCTTGCAAACCAAAGCAGGTGGATTCACTAAAGACTCCAGAAATGGCATAACTCTTCTAAAAGAGCATTCTATTTTACCAAAATGCCAATTCCTCTGACATTAACAACACTGAGGAGTCTAAGTACAGACCACACCATCCAAATCACAATCAATAAAGCAGAAAATGGCTTCGTCTCAGAATGGAATTGGTTTGAATATCAATGTCATTGCTAAAAACCCAATCGTCTTAACTTGGCAGAGAATTCAAAGTGCGTCTCATGATATTCCTTTTTGTAAATAACTCTTTAAATAATAAAAACCAAAAACAAGCAAATATGATAAACCGCTCACATGCAAGTCTGCTAGGCAAATCTGGTGCCATACAGTATGGCGCAAAATTTGGTGCAGCCCTCTGAACTGAATTAGAAATCTATAGATATTTTCTCAATTATGCATCTACAATAAGTTTTATTCTGTTATTTATACGGAAACACTTATGACCACTACTTTCTGCTGAGTAATGCTCCTAAAGACAACAGGTATATGTCTATTTATTCAAATACTTATGACCACTACTTTCTGCTGAGTAATGCTCCTAAAGACAACAGGTATATGTCTATTTATTCAAATACTTATGACCACTACTTTCTGCTGAGTAATGCTCATAAAGGCAACGGGTATATGTCTGCTTGTTCAAATAATAATAATAACTTTTTGCTGAGAAATGCTCATAAATGCAATAGATATGTGCGTGTTTGTTCAAAGTCGCTACTTTCTCTAGCAATTATGCATATTACCCAATTGGGAGTAATCCTGATAAGTATTTGAATGCCCAATCCACAGGGCTTAGAATAGGTTGACTATCCTTAGACTCCTCAACCAAAATCTGAATCTGAGGGTGATGTTACGTTTCTGGAGTTCTGGTGAATGTGTAGTACCCCTTCATTGCCATTACTTCCCGATGTACTTTACTGCAATGAACATGACAAGGCTTATGTCATATTTTGTGGTTCAAAATTAATATCATTTAGTAATCTAATAACTTGACCAATTTTCGTAATCCTTCAGACGATCTCAAACTTTAACTGCATGTTTAGAAATAACTCAAAATTCTCTGTTCAATGTTTTTTTCTTTTCAGGTATAGAAAAGCCATTCACTGCAACAAAAAAGTGTTTAAACATCAAGCATAGAATTCTTATTTACTGCTACAAGTATTGTTCAAATCTGAGACCATTTCAACAAGAATCAGTTAAGTTATTCGATTATGAAACGATATCAATTTTTTAAACGCCCTGCACATCTCAAAGGATATCAAATTTTTTAAACAATTATAAGTTTTTTTTATTGGAACCACCGACGAGAGAATGATCAAGCAAATTCAAATTTTTTTCAAATCTGTTTTCTTTTATAATTAAAATTTTCCCGGTTCAAATTAGAGACATTTGTCTAAATTTCTAGAAAAAGAAAATTTCAATAAGAACTTAGGTAAAAAAATCGTACCTAATAGTTATGAGTTGTACCTCGTGGGTTGATGGAGACATTAGGTTTATAAGTATTAAAACTTCAATCCGAGTAGTCCTGCAGGATACATGGTGCAATGGATGTAGGCGTTTGGTTGAAAAGTGCTTCTAAGTGAACTCATCTTGCGGTTCAATATAAACAGGTAATATTTACTATATTTTAACACTTGTACACGGTCCTCGTAAACAGAATTAGAACAATCTACTTATGTGGATTAAGTAAAGTTCTGTTCAAAGTTCTGTATGGGCTCTCGTGTTCAACCTGAAAATGGACGAAGGATGCATCAGCCGTAACGTTGTGAATATAACAATTAAGACATTAGTCTGAATATTCTAAGTGATAAAAGGTTTCTTGAAAATATAAAAGATGTTAGCCTGGAAATTTTGGGGTTTTTTAAGTTTTATAAGTTAATAAGTTTTTATGAATATTTCAATACTTAGTTTTGGGAATAACCTTTGTCATAAGTAATTGTCGTTTTCCCAATGCACACGATATCCGAGTGCCCAAAAGTTCAATTAAAGCCGTGAGAGCTTAAAATCTTAATAGTGGCTTGAGCAAGATGAGTCACACTTTTTGAGTGAGTTGATAAAAGTCGTTTTGAATTCAGAGTTTTTCCTTTTTTTTTTCTATACCAGTTACTTTTCTAAAGCTGAAGAGCACTGTCTATCCAACTATTCAACCAAATTTGGCGATAAAAGAGTATTTATGCCTTTATCAGAGTCACAAGGACAAAATGAAACGCTAACAACTTCGTCCAGGATTTGAACTCGTCTTGTCGGGTCCAACTCTTTCAACAACAATTGTTTCGCAAAGGCAATTCCCATCGATAAGTATTGACTAAACTTAACTTACTTTAGCACAAGGTACACAATGAGAATCAAGCTCAATTACAACAGCCTTTTATATTAACTCAGTTTAACTTAGTATGACACAAGGTAAACCGCAAAGATCAAATTCACCACATAAGTAATGATCTTTAAGATTACTCTATGTTAAGGCGGCCGTATTTACTAAGCTTTCCACTGTCTGGCACAAGATCACATGTATGGAGCATTAATGAAGATTAATTTTACTATTAATCTGTGAAGTTGCTCCTACATTTAATAAGCCTAACTTAGTTTTGTACATGATTCCCAAAATGGTTAATATTAACCCTAAAAAGTTGTGGAGGTTTACTTAGCATAACGGTTATCGTCCTAGGAAATGGAATCGGTGACACGAGTTCAAATCCTGAACGAAGCTGGTTGCGTTTCTCTTAACTTTAATACCAATTGAAAAGACATGAAGCCATCTGTTCCCCCACTCCCTGAGAACAATGGGTAAATAGTAAGACAAACTTGGTTCTTCTGCCTTAGTTAGTCAAAAAGAAGAAAGTCTCTGAATTCGAATCAGCTTTATTCCCGTTAAAACTTGACTTTGCATCACATCCTGTCTGTGGCAAAAGATTTGGGTAAAATAAACCCGGAAATGGGCTGTGTGTTTAATAAGATAGACTACCGATGCCAAAAGACACCCGACAAATTTTCTACCCTGCGTGTTTCCTATAATTTCATACAACATCTTTATTTATGATTCCCGCATATTTCCATCTTATTAAACATGTTTATGTTAAATGCTAGAACTATATTTTGTACATTTCTGAAAATTTCGACAATGACGCAAAACAGGTTTTTGTCCTTATATTTCAAGAGTGATACACATGGGTGACACGTCATAAAGCAATGCTGGAAAAATACATGCGCTCGTTGTGTAGCGGTTATTGTCAGAGGAAATAGAGACGGTAAACCGAGTTCAAAACCTGGACGAAGCTGTTTAAGTTTCACTTTTCAAGGAAAGGCATGAATCCTTATCTTCCTAATTCCATCAGGTATGAATAAATATTGGGTGAGCAGAAAAACACTCCTTGATTTCGACCATGTATAGAATGTAACTTTATTAGAATATTCTTACACTTTGGGGGGCGACAATTGGATATTCTCATAAAGTTTCATTTGTTATCTCTTGGAACCACATATACTCGATGTACTTCCAGGCCGTGACTCGGCAATCGAGTCGATAATCTAAAACGGTCTGAAATCTATGCAAAATATCCGGTGTGATCGAGGAGTGCTTTTGTGCTCACCTAGAAATAGGGAAGACATGGTTCTTAAGCCTTGGTAACACAACCAATATAAGAGAAGAAAAACTCTGCCTTCAGAACAAGAACGTTGTGAGGTTAGCAAAATCACCCCACAAAAATTATCCCACAAAAAACTATTCAGCTACTAGAGAAGTGAGAATGAAAATTCCAAATTCCAAATGACAGTACTCAGCAGAAAAAATGACCCTGTGTCACATCCTACCAATTGTGGAGGATTTGGGTAAATAGATACATAATTACCCGAGAAAACAGAGACGAAATAGATAATTGCCAGTTTCTTTTCCCGATGACACCTCTCCCGATAGACGTGTTTAGAAGAAACAAATAAACATTCATGGAAAAGGAATACTGAATAACAATCTGGTATAGTTGTGTATGCTGTCTCCTCTTACTAATGCAGATGGAAACTTCATATTAACCTATTTATTTATTGTAGATGTGTGCGGAAAGCTAACCTCTGGTTTAGTTATTGAGTCATATCAAGCGGTGAGCACGCTCTTTGAATTATATACAACATGATTATATGCAGTATAAAATATTTACTTCACATATACCGCTGCTACATTAAAAAAATGCCATTGAGACTCATAAGAGTTTTCAATCGTTAAGATTATATTTCATTGACCCATTAATGAAATCCTTACTGGTACAACTAATCCGGGTCAGAGTTGAACTGGGAGTAATAGATATGAAGAGGTACCGCAAAGCTCCCAAAGATCCATAACTGGAGCTTCACAATGAAATGCAGTTTAGTGTCATACCAGAGACACCCTCTTTTTTAGGGTGAGGGGTCTTTACCCTCTGCAAGCGATACAGTCAGCATATTCTAAGCTCCACCAATAAATCTGGTCATATCAATAAAAAGAGTTAGTACACATTGTGTACTGCCTCACTTAAAGAGAATGCTGCTAATGAGATTCACGAGACATTTTTAATTGATATGATTTTATTTCATTGATTTTTGACAAGTGCATGTGTTATTATTTCACCAAATTGTTTAGGGTGTGTTTATTTATGGACACTACTGTAAAATGTCCATAGATTTATCTATCACACTTATTATTGCAGCAATAGATGCATGAATAACAATGAACTAGGTTTTAGTTGGGACTTTTAATTTAGCAAACGTCATCGAAAGGTTAACGTTTATGGCACTCTGGTGACAATTGTTAGAACTACAGAGGCAAATTGAACCTCAAGAATTTTTTTAAATCTAGCTTTTCTGGTGACTGTAAAAAATCTTACGAAAAAGTAATGGAAGAAAGTTTTTGGTTTTTTGGAAAAGAAATTTTTATTCAAATGTTAAACAAAACGAAAGTAGAAAATTTGGTGGCTATAAGTTTAGCCGTTCTTCAATTATGCAATGACAGGCAGACAACGATTTTGGGGAAATATATTTCGTTTGTCTTTAAAGAAATGAGTTCGAAACTACCAACTGGATGTTAAATCGTTATGTCACACTTTCAATCTTTATTATCAACGGTGACTGAGATTTGACACACAAGAAAGAGATGACAAAACAACAAGAATAAAATTTTTGAAAAATCTACATTAGAAATTGGGTAAATGACTTGAGGATCGTTGCCATACAATAAAAACATGTATTAATCCGTTCCTATGATTATTAATGAGTATAGATTATCTTGGGAGTTTTCTTTTTCCCTAGAAGCTCTCCCATAATTACGATGAATACTCCAGAATTCTATAGAATTAACCTTTGTAGTATTTCAATAGAGAACATTTCACTATCTATTAACGATCTCTTGGGAGTTCTTTATAAAAGTTGATTAAGATTCCCCTAAGAAGCATCTTGAACTTTTCAGCAAGTCTTCACATGATTCTTGACTAATAATAACATCATTTCTGAACACTCTTCAAGATTAGCATGAATGATGAATCCTCACGAGAAATAAACTTTCATTGCATTCTGGGTAATTCTAGAGAAGTGAAGCAAAGCAAAAATAAATGTTTCGAAAGTTGGGGACAAATATTCAAGAACTGATGTATTTTCACTTGATCTGGGAAAACAGACACAAGATTTCAAAATGAAATTATGAAACACAATTGAATGTATGAAAAATTAAAAGAATTGCATGCGTAAACAAAAGGGAATACCAAGATGGCTGAAAATTTTGGAAACTATAAAAATTGATAATAACTATGACTTCATTAAGTCGGGATGTTAAAAAAAAAAGAAAACAAAAACAAAACAAAAACTAACAAACAAAGCACAAATAAAAACCTCAAAATAAACAAATAAATCGAAATAAATAGTCCCCGAAAAACAAACAAAACATTTCTCCCTTAACAAAAGAAAACAAACTAACAATCAATTTCACACTCGAATAATATTTTCTGATTCTTTAATTACACTGTAAACCATATCATTATTTCATTTCTTTTTTTAACTTTCTATTACTAAACTTATCAATATATATATATATATATCTACGAGGATCATTAAATAAGTTTCCAGACTTTTTTATATGGGCACTTTTATTGATAGTGTCACGTGATGGCTCACGTTGAACTAAAATTATCTAGCAGTCAAAAAGTGACCGTTATGAGAGAATGGGGGTCACACAGATGTTTGCACCTAAGTGACCTTGGGTCGCCGGACATCGGAAGGGGAAGGAGAAAATGAAGCCAAATGATTGGTGGGGGGACCCCAAACGGAAGTAGGGTTCCCTTCCCCTCAACAGTTTTTGGACAAGTCTCGTGGCAGACGGACGATAGCCATTTCACTCCGGGCTAAAGACAAAAGACTGAGACACGAGGGACTCCAAAGTCTCTCAAGCCAGCATTAAAAGCAATACGAAGTCTATTAGCCCGTGAAAGAAGAGAAATTCTCCAGTGGAACCCCGTCAAAAAAATAAGATAAGTAACTTTGGGACATTTTCCTTTTCACCCAAACTTTGTTTACCACTCTCTCTCAATTTGAAAAAGGATAAAAGCCAAGAAAAGACATTTATATTCATGGACTATCCTATTACATATTTTTGACACTTTGAACATATATATGTATATAACCGTAGTAAAGAACTTATGTATTTTAATTTTACCATGTGGTCTATGTTATTATTCCATGCTTTCCTTTCAGCTTCTATTCGCCCTATATTATCTTGCTTAGAACTGTCCTCTTAATTCCTAAAGTATCACACGGGAAACCGGAGTTGCCGACGGTAGCAATATTAATATTATTACAATTAAGACCTATAGGCTCACTTTCTTCCATTATCTCGGGGAAAGAAGAAAGCGACCTGGTGGGTGTGTGATAGTGTGAAATTTGGAACCCCTTGCCAGCGGCGGTCAGTCTGGCCTTACATTATTCCCTCACGTAATATGCCAGTTCTTATCTGCCTGAGAAAAGAACTCTGAACAGGACTTATTTCTGTAGGGGATCAAGTGCCAACCTGCCCCGTCTTCACACGTGCGAAAATAAAGTCCCGTTTTGGGATTTTAATCAATTTGCCGTCACAATAGTATACACATGAAACTCTAGTCACCTTCGATGTAATCTCCTCCGGCTGCAATGCACTTGTACCATTCCCACAACTTCTGGAAGGCCTCAGGGAAGTGCTCTTGTGCGCGCGTGTCAATGACCTTCCTCACAGCCTCTTTCATCTCCTCAATTGTCTCATAACAACAGCCTCTGAGCTTAGGAAATAACCAAAAGTCACAGGGAACAAGGTCTGGACTATAGGGAGGCTAAGGAACTGTCTTGATGCCCAACGTGGTCAAATAGTCTGTGACAAGGATGGAGTTGTGAACTGATGCATTGTCCTGCTGGAAATGCCATGGACCTGATTTGAAGAGTCCTAACCTCTTCCCTAGGAATCTCTTCCTGAACTCCCTTAAAACCTCAACATAGTAACCCTAACCATAACCTTTTAGCCAATGAACTCTGGTATTCTGACTTCCTTACTCCTCCCACACCTCTCATCATCCCTCACAGACTCCTAGCCTTCCTTGAATCTCTTATGCGACTCAAAAACTGATGCTCGATTCATGCAACATGGTCGAAAAGCAGTCTGAAGCATTCCATATTTTTCTGTGGTATTTTTTTTCAAGTTTAAAACACAATTTTATTGCATATTGTTCTTCTAAAGTGTCCTCATGTCCAGATTGCATTTTTGAAATTCACCAGCTGTGACAATCAGGCTTTAGTAGGGTGTATTCCAATTGCTACTGTAGCTGTTCATTTGAACCTGAAATCATAAAAATTGGTCTGTCATCTCATAATATGCATAGCAATAACATAGTGAATTATCAAGAGTCTACGACGATTTTAACTGCCAGTACCAAAAAATCTGGAAACTTATCGAAGACACCACGTATATACATATATATATATATTTGCAAGATGTGAGATAGTAGGTATTAAAATGTTCTTCATGCAGTCCCCACAAAGATGGGCTGGTTATGTAGTAAGAATGAGTGATGAGCGAATACCAAAAATCCTAATGTATATTGAGCTAAAAGATGGGAAAAGGAATACTGGCCGGGCTTGGCTTCGATACAGGGACAAACTGAAGTACAATCTTTCAGCGATTAAAATCCCAGTCGGAAGCTTTGAAGACTTGGCATTAGACTTGGAGAGCCACCATTCGGAATGGAAAAAGGGATTTTGAAGTAAATCGCATTGAGAAATTAAAGGTAGCAAGATCAGGGACAAGAGTGGGTTCGGCCCAACCATCAATTCCTTCCGACACCTCTCACTCCTGCTCCATTCGTGGTATTGTCTGCAAATCGCTAGCTGGACTGAAATCGCCATAAACATTCGAACTGATTTTGCTTTTAAACACTCATACATAGAAATCGACGGGAGAGTCCATCATATATATATATATATATATATACTAGCTGGTGAAGCCGGCATTGCCAGGGATAATAAAAAGGCGCATTTTATTAAACAAAAAATTCGCTCTTTTTGCTTTTTGTATGTATGAGTCGTATCTCATATATTTTTTCCAAAACATTCCCGTCTTTCAGCGAATTTGGTGGGTCTCCTATAGATAGCCATAATATTTGCTTCCCGGATGAATTATACCTTACTGATCATTTTTGAACGTAAATGTTCTATGTATCTCTAGGGGTAAGGGGCTTACACTTGCCAGACTCTTCCTCTCCAGATGCGTCCAAATTGCACCCTCTGGTCAAAGTTTTAAGATTGGCCCAATATCCAAGGACCATTTTGATAGAACCCTTTCAAAGTAATGTTCAATTGAAAAGTTCCTCTGCCGTTACATTTCCTATGTCTATAAAACTTTTGTTGAAAAACACGAATGTCTAATTCGTCCATCAACACACACCACACACACACACACATATACGTATTATGTATATTATTTTCATAGAGCATCATTTTTTGATTATCCAAATTCTTAACATAATGAGGTAACTATGAAATGCAAATTAAAATCTTTCACTCTTGAAGAGAAAACGTCTCGTGACGTACTGGCTTGATTACGGCCTCGAAGTAAGCGAGTTCAAGCCCTAGTCGCGCTCTCATGTTCACTTTCGAACTAACACCTTCGGGAAAAGTATTAAACCTCTTTTATCCCCCTGTCAATAGGTTAACTAGTATCATTGCTGTCCCTCTATCTCTATAAGGATGGTTTGGACATGAAATGAATGAATGTGGCACTCAGTGAGACTCAAACTCACTCATGAAGTTTTGCTAGTCTCACTTGCTAGCCATTACACCACTCGAGGCGCCCGTTTTGGCATTAAATGATTGATATGTACGTGTGTGTGTGAGTGTGTGTAGTTGGGCAGCAGTCTTTCATTAAAGCATATTTGATAAAATAATGAAGGCACATTTTGTCAATATAATTTTATTAAGATCCTTTCAAGTTTCCTGATAAGTGTATTAGTTTCAGGTTGGAATTGGTGGATGAATTTACTAAAACTGTCCCGAACGCTTTCGGACCTTTCATCGGCCATTATCAGGGGTTACTTGAATGTATAAAGAGAGTTTTTTAAAGAGTTTCTGAAAGTTTTTTTTAGAATTTTATAACATAAGAACATTACATAAACGCTGAGTCGGATAAAACTGAGAGCCTGATAATTTTAAAGACAGAACGCTATCAACAGAAATAGAATATTATCCAGAAATATGGAATATTTAAAAAATTCATCCACAAATTCCAACCTGAAACAAAAACATTTATCTGGAAACTTGAAAGGATCTTAATAAGATTAAATAGACAAAATGTGTCCTTCTTACACACACACACACACACACACACACACACACACATATATATATATATATATATATATATATATATATACCACAAAAATCATTTGAAAATAAAAAGTTAATTATCTACAAAATCAAAGATACCTGGATTTAATTATTTCTACTGGAATATTATTCAATCAAAACGCATATAATTAGGTGTTATTTTATAATTATCTAACTAGCTGAGAGCCGTATAAATTACACGGAATTTGCAAAATGTTTTTACATAATTAATTTATTTCAACGTGCATCTAAATCCATTGAAACTTATTATTTCTCTGCAAATTCTTGGTGACTGTTTTCTGGTTGGGAAAAAATTAATTACATTTATCATGAAAAATAGGTAAAAAAGTTCCTTTTCATCCACAGCAGGGGGTTATAGCGATGGGAATATTATTATTATTATTATTATTATTATTATTATTATTGGGTTTTAGGTTTAAGGTTTAAGTTGGTTTTGCGTTGGTTATGTTGGTATTACGTCGGTTGTGTTGGTATTTCGTTGGTAGCGTTGGTATTTAGTTGGTTGCGTTGGTATTTCGTTGGTAGTTATCCCCACGCTAAATGTTGATGGAAAATAAAGGTGGTGGAGAAGAACGAAGACGTTGTTACGTTTTGTATCAAGGTTTTAATGGCAGCATGAAGTAAAGGGTTTTGCGCTGGTCTACTGCGAGACTAGTAGTAAGGAAAGAAGGTAGGAAGTTGTTAGAGTGTATCATCTAATTTGTTTTTAACTAGGATTCCTTGGTCTAGAAGAATAGACCCAAGGGGTCCATTGACTAGATGGCTCTCCTCATAATGGTTGATGCTGCTACTGCTATTCAGGAACAGACGTTAAGACATCCGTTCCCGTCGAGGAAATCTGAGCGCGAGAGAGATTCGCGGACTTTCTTCAATTTTTGGTGCAGCTAGGAAATATGGTTCAGTCTGAATAGAACAGGTCATCCTGATTGGGTGAAAATGTTCGGCGACTCTAACGGTCAAATTAAATTACGCGCCAAACAAAAATTCAAGTTTCTTTCTGCTACACGGTATTTATTTAAGATAACCTTTAAAAAGCAGCAATAATTTAAATATTAGTCCTCTTTGACGATTACACTTTTGAATGTACTGGTGGCTAGAAGGGAAAGAACAATTGCTTTCTTGTGCATTATGCAATAACCGGTTATCTTTCTTAAAATTTTTCACAATGTTGACAGAAATAAAAGACCTTCCGTTCATTCTAGGAAGTCTACATTATTATTCAACTATAACAATTCAAAATCCTCTGAAAAATACTGAAATATGTTGATCGCGATTTATCTTACCTTCTTCCGATTTCGAAAATCCAATGTTATATCATATATTAAAAAATTAGAGAAGAATGAATTTACATAATAAAAAGAAATTTTATACATTGAAAAATCAAAATTATTTAATCACATCAAGGAATAAGAATCTCTTAAAAATTAATTTCTTTGTAAAATTTTTTTTCTTTACAATTCAAGAAAATATAGTAAACATTAATTTTAAAAAATCGAGTATAATTTTTCAAAGCATAATATTATGGAATTTTAGCACTTTTTCATTTTAGAATTCAAAGCCATTTTTTTTTAATAGAAATTCAAGAATTTCATAAAATTTCATAATATAATTATTCAGACTCTTATCTTTATTGAAACATTTTAAAATAGTTTGTCTACAATATATTTTGTTCAGATTTTGTAATATGAAATGAGGTCCATCAAGTAAAAAAAAAGTATTTCCCCAAATACATTCTAGGAAAAACCTATTTTGATCATATATTCATCTAAGGTGAATAAATATCGAAATTTTCATGAAAATTTGACTCTTATTTCATTTTTCATTGAATTTTTTTAAAAAAAACGACAGTACGTGTAACTTTTATGTGGCCACGTCAATTTTCAGTTGATTTAATGGTGCGAAAGAAATAAACACTATTTTCGTTCTCAATTTTCATTTTTTTTTAAATCATCAAGAGTTTTTTTTTAATTCATGTTTCTTCTTTTAAACGGTCTAAATTTTTGACGATAATATTATCCTTTATTCATATTTCGTTGTGTTAAAGATAGTGGGTAATTTTACACTTTGAATTGGATGTACTGATCGATCAAAGTTTACGATCAAAATATTTGCAATATAATGCAAAATCTTTAAATAATCATAAGGATTTTTTCTTTAAATCGAAAAACAGATAAAATCAAATATTTTTGTTGTTTTTTTAAAAGGTGGTAGGGATTCTCAATAATATCAGACTTTTTTCGTATTTACGATAGATTAATATTTTCCATTATTCTCTTTAAATATTTCTCACCAAAACAAATAAAATAAGATCTTTTTTTAAAATTATATTTTCGGCTTTTACGTTTCGGACTTAACAGTCGAAATTGTAACACAAAATTCAACATGCTTTCTATTCGGGTCGAAACTGATCAATGTTTAATTTTCGATACTATTTTCAATTCAATAATGATCTAAATAGAGGAAAATTCTTATAATTTTTGTTGTTCCGATTATTCCCACAGCAAAAAAAAATACTGGAAGGAATGCTCACACCCCTAAGGATTACAGGTTTGCGTTTAAAGTTACTTAAGGAAAACATACTTACTTTAGCCATGATGCCTAATACAGCTTTGCATAAGACGCCAAATTTGATTGATTCTTGCTAACTTAGCTTGTGTTATATTTTGACCCTCGCCCCGGCCCAAAAATGCTATTCCAAGGTGATACACCGGAAGGAAGTGACACATTCCAATGGCCAGTAATCGAAAGAGATCGCATGGGCGGATTAAGGCTTATGATATGGGACAAGGTGAAGGTCCCATTGTGCTACTAGGGTGATGCACCGGAAGAGAGTAACCTCTGAACTGCATGACAGTTATTTCCGCTTGATGACGATTAAACATTCGATTTCAAAAATCCAGTGGGCGATCGTGTAGGCGTTGAATTATTATATAATTGAGTTGAGTTGGGTGCCAAAGCAGTTGCCAGCAGACTTCCAGAGAGTTAGAGACGAGATGTGGTAGAGAAAGCCACACCCGACCGAAGGGGCCCTCAGAACCCCCCGATGGAGTTAGGGGTCCAGAGAAGATGCTGATAAGATGCCATAAAGAAAGCCAGCATCCAGCAGTGGACCCCAAGACCTCTGGTTGAGCATCTAAGAGAACAAGAAAGGCACAACGTGACGGCCATAAGTAGTGGAGGTCAAAATATGAAGTTTTTGTTCGGTCTCCAGCACCCTCTCACATGCAAACTTTGGACAACCCTTTCGAACCCTTAAAATAAAGTCCTTCCTTCCTGCGTCTTTATCATGCGTCGTTTATTCATGCGTCTGTCTGTGATGCTGAATGATGATGTAGATGACTATATAACATTGTCCGATTTGGTGCCGTGACCAGGATATGGGACCAGAGTATGGTCCTTTTAGGGTTTTGAAATTTCTTCAAGGAATTATGGTGGGCCCGCTGTGTTGAGAGGATAAAAAAATGCATCCGTATGGTACCTTGATGCACGCATGTCAAGATGGCCAACCACGCAAAGATAGTAAGAGAAATTTAGATAATAATTAGCCGGGCAAGTGTTACATAGAGAGAAGGTCGCCCTCTAAGTAAGATTTTGTTTGCTGTAGTTCAAGTGATTCTTTTTTATGTTTTCAGCCATTATTGTCCTTTGTAAATTATTCTGTAAAATATGTGTGAGGTTGATGGAGACGAACGTGAAGAAAATTCCACACTTGGACCAATTGGATTATTCTCCAAGCGTAACGGTTATGCGAACTAATAAGGGCTTATTCTCTGTGGACCCCCACTCATGGATGTGCAAGAGTGGGACGACCAGCACGAACTTACATACAGCAGCTATGTGAGGACACGGGTTGTAATCCTGAAGACCTGCCGGAGGCGATGAATGATAGGGAGAAATGGCGAGAGACGGTCAGGGATATCCGCGCAGGCGGCGCGACATGATGATGATGATGAATATTACCAAACTGCTATTGAAACTTTGTTGTCAAAAATATTAATATGTTACGGAATTTGAGCTGCGTACAACCGACCGTCAAGGATGGAGATCGACACATCGTCAGATGATTATTATGTAGGTTAACCGTACCTGTTTCTACGAGGAGTTACATCGACGCAGCCACAGGAACAGGCACGTACCCACCCACAATGAATCATAGATTTCTGTCTAATATATGGATGACACTACGAGTTCGGTCTGTATTCCCATCAATCTACAAAACAACTTCATCGGTCTACATTTATGTGAAGAAGGCCGAAGGACGCATCCGCCCAAATGTTGTGAATATATCCATGCAGATGAATACAATAGTCCGAATTCTCTAAGTGATAAAAATAATGTCATCTGTTTGAAGGAAAGAGTCATCTTCATTTCGAAAAAAACATAGTACTGCTGTTGATACTACTATAAACTATTACACTACATGGACATCTTTCTCTTAGGATATTATAGGATACACATTTCTTTAGTTTTAGAATAAATCAACTCAGAACACGTAGATAGGAATATTCAAGGAAAAAAAAAGGATCAAAATCTCACTTACATTGAATTTATACTCTTATATTATTAAACCAATCAGCGAAGGACGCATAGAATA
>OY757938.1:28578587-28965861 GCA_963585895.1 Sepioteuthis lessoniana
ACTATATATTTTAATAATAGTGAATATATTCCCAGTAAAAAGAATACTATATATATATATATATATATATATATATATATAACAATCGACTAACAAAACTACACAAATGAGTTCGAGTCTCATTGGGTGCCCTATTCATATGGCCTCAAGCCACATATGTTCTCTGACAAGCTGGAAACATACACGTATGTAAGAAGAAAATAAGTAATTCTAAAAAATACAAATCTCTTAGGGAACCTATTCATTTTGAAATATCTATTTTTTCGCTCTTTGGACCAACAACAAAAAAGAGAAAACATTTACGTATATATTTATATTTATATAAAATATATTAACTAACATATGTACACTGGATGGTTAAAAGTTCTCGGATCAATAAAATAATAATCTTTCTTCTTTTCTTTTGAATTTGTATTGATTAAAAGTGTTTTGTATTGATTAAAAGTGTTTTTCAACCGGACATTGGCGTAGCGGTTAGAGTGTTCGCCAATGGCCCGGGAGACCTGGGTTCGATCCCAGGTCGAGTCATACCAAAGACTAAAAAAAAAAGGTACTTGATGCTTCCTTGCTTAACACTCAGCATTATAAGGTATGGATCAAGGGTAAAGTGGAGCAATCCAGGGAAAGGAGAAGCGCCCTCCCCTACACCTTGGTGTAGTAAGCTATCGAAAAGGGAGCCTTCGGGTCACCCTCGACTATGGTCTATAAAAGTGTTTTTAAATTCTTGAGAAACAATATACACATAGAGTATTGTCATTTCATAAGTTTAGCTTAATTTGCCACAAGGCTTGAAACATTGGGCATCCAGTGGGAATCGAACTCACTAAAATAATCTGAGAGTCTATTCTGATAACCTTTACAAGCACGAGAAGCGGTCACGATGCCCTAAGAGAGTTGAATAACGGGATGAAGAGGTGAAATAGTATTTATGTTTCATGACCCAAGGTCATTCCTTTCTCTATCTGAAAACTCATTTTGCTTTTGTTTGTTTGTTTATGTGTGTGTGTATGTGTGTGTGTATTTCTAAGAAATCATTAGCCTTTATTTTGTAATTCTAATCCACTCATTTTCATGCCGCGTATTTGTATTGAATATATCACATTAATTTTATATTTTGTATTTTTCATATTTGAGATATAGTCAGTGCATTACATCAAATATATTACCATTACTGAATTTAGAGTTCAAAAGCTCCACTATACAATTTCAGTTTTTTTTAATGTTTTGTCTAAAAGTAATTCAATATTTCATTACCTTCTTTAGAAGAAAACACATTGAAAGTTTTCACTATGCTCTAAACTTGAATAAAATGAATTCACATTTCCTGTAAAATGTACACGGGAATATTACAACTGCATTTACAAAGTGTGATCAAAAAGTATTGAAACAGAAACTCTAATTCCTTTTTCAATTTAAAAGTTTTAATGAAGACTTGTGCCCAACCTTCGTCACAGCCTCTTTAATCTTCTCAGTTGTCTCAAAACGACAGCCTCTAAGTTTTTCCTTGAGCTCAGGGAATAAGCAAAAGTCATAGGGAGTAATGTCTGGACTATAAGGAGGCTGAAGAACTGTCTTGATGCCCATCTTGGTCAAATAGTCTCTGACAAGGATGGAGTTGTGGATTGGTGCATTGTTCTAGTGAAAACGCCACTGACCCGATTTAAAGAGTGCTGGCCTCTTCCGACTGAATCTCTTCCTGAACTCCCTTAAAACCTAAACATAGTAACCCTAACCCTAAACCTTTGGCCAATCAACTCTGGTGTATTGACTTCCTTACTCCTCCCACACCTCTCATCATCCCTTACAAACTCCCTGGCTTCCTTGTATCTCTTATGCCACTCAAAAATTGATGGTCGATTCATACAAGATGCTCCAAAAAGCAGTCTGAAGCATTCCATACGTTTCTGTGACCGCATTTTTTCCAAGTCTAAAACAGAACTTTATTGCATATCGTTCTTCTAAAGTGTCCTCACGTCCAGATTGCATTTTTGAAATTCACCTGCAGTGACAATCAGGCGTTAGTAGGGTGTATTTCAATTCCTGCTGTAGCTGTTTATTGGAATCTGAAATCATAAAAATTGGTCAGTCATAAGTCATAAAATGTATAGCAATAACATAGTGAATTTTCAAGAGTCTACGACAATTTTAAATTCTTGTACAAAAACAAAGTCTCGAAACTTATTGAATGCACCACGTATGTTCATACGTCTTAATTACTGTTTAGATGTGTGCGCAGCTAACCAATTTATATAATATAGTAATGATGTCTACACGTCCAGATAACTGTCTAGATGTGTAAACAGCTGAGCAGCTTATAAAATAAATTAATGATGTCTACACATCTATATTACTGTCCAGATATGTGCACTGCTGAGCTACTTATATAATAATATGATGATGTATACACATCTAGAATACTGTCTAGATGTGGTAACAGCTGAACGACTTATATAATAAAGTGATGATGTATACACGTCTAGATTACTATGTGGATGTGTGCTCAGCTTAGCAACTTATATGATGAAGTGATGAGGTCTATATCTCTAGATTACTGTCTAGATGTGAGCTCAGCAAAGCAACTCAAATATTATAGTGGTGATGTTTAGGCTGCTATTTAGATGATTTAGTGACAATTAAAAAAAACCTGTCTCAATACTTTTTGTTCTGTCGCCTTTGGCAAAACACAGGATTGCACAAGTACAGCAACCTCAATACTCACCAGACCTCTAGCTCCATTTAACTTTTTCTAGTTTCCTAAACTGAAAATTCACCTAAAGGGTAAGACTTGAGGATGTGGAGGACATTAAAAGAAATACCAATACCATAGCACAACTGTACGCTCTATTAAAAGAGAAGATATTTCGATCAATGAAAAACTCGCTGGAATAAAAGTGTTGAATTTCAAGGGGTTTCTCGTTCATTCCTGTCTTCGTAGATACACCTTTAATCTTTAACACGACTCATATGTTTTTATATGTAATAGGTATTCACATACACATGCATATTGAATTGATTCGTATATAAACAAATATTTTCTTTATAATATTTTTCAGTGTTTAAATTTTTTTATATGCCATTATTATTAATTATTTTAATTACCATTTTCTTTCATCTTATTTCTTCTTTGATTTGTCAAAACTTTTGTGATACAATTGTGATACAATTACAATTGGTATCACCGTCACTTTCATAGTTTTTCAGTTCTCTCGCAAGATCTTGGTATTTATCCCTTTCTTCACTTTCTTTATTTTCGTCTCGGTCACCACATAATCTACATCAGCTATTTTGTTGTGTCTTATCTATTCTCGCTTTGATATAGTTAGTCCTTATGTCGTTGTTTCGTGCTGCAATCAGACGAGATTCAGTCTCTCTCGCTCTCTCTCTCTCTCTCTCTCTCTCTCTCTCTCTCTCTCTTTCCTTTTCTAAGTCATGTTCAAGTTTTCTTGTATGATATTTTGCTCGTCTGTCGTTTGAAGTGTCCATATAGTTGTTTTTCTTCCCATTTTTCTTTTCTCGTAATTTTTGTTCTGTTGATGCTTGTGTTGTTTGTATTGTTTCTGGTCGCTGTACTCGGTCTTCCTCCTCGCTTTTTATGTAGTCTTCTTGTCGTTGTATCGATGCATCGGCGCTATCTTGAATGCTGGCAACTCATCTTCCTCTTTTTTTTCTTGACACATACAGTCTGTCTACGTCAATTCAGGGATGTAAGGCCTTATGCATCGTCATGAGTTTTCTTGTTCTCTGATTCATTTTTGAAGTTCTTCTCGCGTTCACTTTAACAATGGTTCCGTGTATCCAACGATGATCCTTTGATGAGATTTCTGCTATATAGTTTGGTTTCGAGTTATTTTCTCGTTCTCCTGATATATTCTTATTTAATTTCTTCTTTCATCCCCGCTTGTTTGATGTTGTCTTCTTCCAATTTTACCAAGTATTTGTAAGTTTCCATTTCTCCGAGCGTTCTGATTTTTCCTTGATTTGGTTGTTCTTTTCCTTCCGTCATGTGTCGTTTTCTGCTTTTCATTATTAGCAAGGCATATTTTTCTAATAATGATATAATAATAATAATATATAGTCATTATATATCCCTACTATCTGTATTAGGGTTTCCAATTCTTTTTCATTTTTGGCAAACAGTTTGCCGTCGTCCATGTACATTAGGTGGTTAATTTTTCTTTGCGATTTATGAAGTTTGTATCTACCTGTGCATTTCCTTTGTATGTGTCTCAGAGGCATCATTGCTATTTGTAATAGTAATGGTGATAGCGCTTCTGGAATTTCACCACAGCTTAGCTTTTCCTTCCTGGTGTCACTTCCACTCTCCAGTTTTCCATGATATTCTCTATAAACTTTATGACCTCACCGGATTATCATTATTATCATTTATAATACGAATAATGATACTGAGGAGAGTCCTGGACATCTGAGGAGACTTGCTGTCACTCACATTCCAGTGAAACGCTGGTGTGAAAAACTCGCAAATGATAATTCTATTATTATTAGACTCCTTACGAGTTTTTCACATCCTTTATAATTGGTGGTTTTCAATGAAGTTTAAGTCACAGCAAGTCTCCTCAACTTTCCAGAACTCTTCAAAATATTCTTGCCGATCTTTGTAATTCCGTGGTCTACACTGTCTCAGGCGACATTTCCACACTAGAGGGAACCTCTCTGAAACTGGTAGATAAATTCACCTACCTAGGAAGCCGAAAAAGACATCGACACGAGGCTAACGAAGGCATGGACAGCTATCGATAAGCTATCGATCAGACCTGACCGATAAAATGAAATGCAGTTTCTTCCAGGCAGCAGTCGTGTCGATACTGCTATATGGATGCACTACTTGGACGCTAACAAAACGGCTGGAGAAGAAGCTAGACGGCAATTACGCAAGAATGTCGCGAGCAATATTGAACAAGTCCTGGTGGCAACACCCCACTAGGCACCAACTATACGGCCACCTGCTTCCCATCACAAAAACTATCCAGGTTAGACGAACCAGACATGCAGGACACTGTTGGAGAAACAGGGACGAGCTCATAAATGATGTACTCCTATGGACACCCACATATAGCCGAGCAAAAGCAGGATTGACCAGCTCGAACATACATACAGCAGCTATATGAGGATACGGGGTGTAGCCCTGAAGATCTGCCAGAGGCAATGAACGATAGGGAGAAGTGGAGAGAGAGGGTCAGGGATATCCGTGCTGGCGGCACGACATGATGATAATGATGATGACACTGTCTCAATTCTTCTTCGGTTTTCCAGTTGTCTCATTCATTTTTCTCGGTTCTTGTTCATTGTTGATTGTGATCCGACTATGACTGGAATTACTGTCCCCTTAATATTCCATATTTTTTTTACTCTCGGCCATTATTATTATTATTATTATTATTATTATTATTGTTATTATTATTATTATTATTATTATTTCTTGCCGTAGAAATTACGCAGAATACACGCTAAGAAGACGAAGAAAACGCCTTCGTTAACAATAAAAATGAAATACAAGTTTGAAGCATTTTAATTAGAAGTGCGTGATCTTACCTTACAAGGTACTCTTCCTCCAAACTCCCTAAGAATTAGAAAAAAAGAAACAAAAACCCCAGCGAAATAACATCCTAGGAATAAAGTTTAGTATGCTGTATAGCGTTATTAAAGTATAGTTTTAACGTGTAAGATTAATCTACTAAATCAGAACTCCCACCCCAAAAATATCAAATGAAGAAATTGGATCATAAAAGAAAATCCTCCCGAATGAAACTATCCAATTAGTCTATTGACAATTTAGTTTATAATTGTACGAGTTCTTCTTCATTGAAAAGTTGAGATGGATACATTGGGTGTTTATCGATCTTCGAAAACATCTATCTAAAAAAGGTTTTGTGGTTTTTGTGTTCGATAAACAATAGAAATTATTGAATTCATAGAGATTTTAAAACTTATTCCAACAACATTATATCCCTTACCAAAAAAAAAAAAAAAAAAGACAGATTAATTATTACTTTGTATTATATATCTGATATCACATGATAATAAAGCATTTGTTCAAATGACGAGAAATATTTTCAGATTTTCTTGAGTTTGCATATTCTTCGTACGGTTTGTTAAACAATATATAAATATGTATTTCATTCTTTGCATTTATTCATTTATAGTCTTTCTTTCTTTCTTTCTTTCTTATAAATTTATTTCTTACAAATCTTTATTTGGGTTTCTTCTTTTCTTTCTTTCTTTCTATAAATTTATTTCTTCTTACAAATTTTTATTTAGGGTTCTTTTTTTCTTTCTTTCTTTCTTTCTATAAATTTATTTCTTCTTATAAATTTTTATTTGGAGTTCTTTCTTTCTTTCTTTCTTTCTTTCTTTCTTTCTTTCTTCTTATAAATGTTTATTTGGGTTTCTTTCTTTCTTTCTTTCTATAAATTTCTTTCTTTCTTCAAATTTTTATTTGGGGGTTCTTTCTTTCTTTCTTTCTTTCTTTCTTTCTTTCTTTCTTTCTTTCACGTCAGGTTTGTTCTTTTTAATGGAATGATATATGATTAATTTGAGGAGTTAACTGAGGGTGACACACACGAATAATAGGTATGTAGTTTCAAACAAGTGTATTAATATATTATTTACTTATTATATTAGTTTTGATCAGTGCTGTATTTTACTTGTTGTCGACAAAAAAACATCTAGAACGTAAGAGACGAAAGAAAACTCGTTAAATTTGTGTATAACTATAATTGATGATGCTTCATCGAAAAGCCGAAGATAAATCAAAGGTTAATTTAAAATTACAAATAAATTGCACGTAAAATACAATAAATTGAACATTAGAAATCAAGAATCGACTTCACCATATCTTCTGTTTCTTTCCCATATCTAAAGTACATTGCAATTAGTAGTCGATAATAATCTTTCCTGAGAAATAACGATTGAGGGGAGCGCATACTCAAAAGGCACATTTCAAAAAGGACTGAAATTTGCTTTATTCTCTTAGTCTACTCTCTAAGTATCTTAACGCAATTACGCCAGCAAAACTGTCGCTATGATGTGCCAACTGAGCTATGTTACGATAACGCATATACAAAAATTATACAGATTCAATGAATAAATGAAAAATTCTATGGGTGATAGAAATAACTACGTTTCTTTTCTTTTTAACAGGAATTTACTCGGATAATCAATGTACTATAGTGAGGAAATAGCAGTAATCAGAAAAAATTAAGATGAAAGAAAATCCTCGACAAAAGTATTATGGGGTCAATACTTAATCTGAAAATAAAAATAAGTAACAACGATACATATTTTATATATTTTTAAAAACTCCAGTTCTTTAAGAAGGCATTTCAAGAAATTTCCATTAACCTTTGAGTATATATTTACCCCCGGATGAGACACAAAATCAATTTTTAAGCAGAATGTAGCTGGTTTGAATTCTGAGTTTTCCTTCTCCAAGACTGGTTGTCCAGATAAGGCAATTAGTCTGTCCTACTATTTACCCGTAACTGGGAATAAGGTGGTAGAAGAAATGAACTTATGTCTTTACTCAAAAGCATGAAGGCGAAGTGAAAAGCGAACCGCCTCGCTCAGAATTTGAACTCGTGTCACCGATTCCATTTTCATAGATGATAATCGCCACACTGAGCGCGCCTTCTTGTAAGTACGTATATACTCAAAGCTTCCTCCCACATGGCCCACGTGACCCAGGATTGGTTAACAGAGAATTTTCTTAATAAGGTCACCAGCAAAAGTCAGCCTCAACATTCTTGCTTTGAATTCACAAGACAAGGGTAAGGGCGGTTCTATGAAAAAAAAACTTTTTTTTTGCTTTCTGCTTTTGAACACACACACACTAATTATTTTTCTATTGAATATCTTTGTTGTTCTTTCTATAGTAATTAGTTCTCAATCACCTGGCGCATCCAGCGCACCTTCACTCATTCACCAGAGGCCGAGGGTTGAGGGGACTTGGTAAGTTTAGAAAATAGACACTGTCTTGTTAATAGGTGACACACTTAGTGTCTACGCAGAAAAATGAGTTAGAATTCAAAAAAGAAAAAAGTAAAAACCCATTACAAACCACAAGAAAAATAGACTGAAGTTTGGAGAAATAATACAGGAGAAAATAGGTGGGCTTAAAACGATAGCATAAAATCATTTCTGGAAACCACCACCCCCTCCACACACTCACATCCGTCACACACACAACAGGAAGTGTCAACAGGTAAGTAGATAAATATGACAGATAAAGAAAACAACGTGAGAGAAATTGAAGTTGCCAACTCAGGTGTCAGTTCCGAAAAAAAAGGCTCTCCCTAGTGACAGCCTCGCGACCATGCAACTGGAGTTTGTGACTGGAGGCGGATCTAAATTACTATTAATCTATAAATATTAAAGAATATTTTAACGAGGAATTTATTATTGATGTTCAGTAATAAGGTAATTAGTAAATACAACTATTATGAGAAATCAATTATTATTGATCAGAAATAAAAGGAAATCTACCTGTATAAATCAGTCAGAAAGTAATTTCAATTTCTTACAAAAATACTTATCAAAAAAACATAAAAATAGTTTAAAAAAAGAAAATGATAATGATGATGCTCATAAAAACGATGCAAAATTTTTTTCATATATTCAATTGTGTTTTATTCAATCATGTTTCATAATTTCATTTGGAAATCTTGTGTCTGTTTTCCCAGTTCATTTTGAAATCTTGTGTCTGTTTTCGTCAGTTCTTGAATAATTGTCCCCAACTTTCGAAACATTTATTTTTGCTTTGCTTCATTTCTCTAGAATTACCCAGAATGCAATGAAAGTTTATTTCTCATGAGGATTCATCATTCATGCTAATCTTGAAGAGTGTTCAGAAATGATGTTATTATTAGTCAAGAATCATGTGAAGACTTGCTGAAAAGTTCAAGATGATTCTTGGGGGAATCTTAATCAACTTTTATAAAGAACTCCCAAGAGATCGTTAATAGATAGTGAAATGCTCTCTATTGAAATACTACAAAGGTTAATTCTATAGAATTCTGGAGTATTCATCGTAATTATGGGAGAGCTTCTAGGGAAAAAGAAAACTCCCAAGATAATCTATACTCATTAATAATCATAGGAACGGATTAATACATGTTTTTATTGTATGGCAACGATCCTCAAGTCATTTACCCAATTTCTAATGTAGATTTTTCAAAAATTTTATTCTTGTTGTTTTGTCATCTCTTTCTTGTGTGTCAAATCTCAGTCACCGTTGATAATAAAGATTGAAAGTGTGACATAACGATTTAACATCCAGTTGGTAGTTTCGAACTCATTTCTTTAAAGACAAACGAAATATATTTCCCCAAAATCGTTGTCTGCCTGTCATTGCATAATTGAAGAACGGCTAAACTTACAGCCACCAAATTTTCTACTTTCGTTTTGTTTAACATTTGAATAAAAATTTCTTTTCCAAAAAACCAAAAACTTTCTTCCATTACTTTTTCGTAAGATTTTTTACAGTCACCAGAAAAGCTAGATTTTAAAAAATTCTTGAGATTCAATTTGCCTCTGTAGTTCTAACAATTGTCACCAGAGGGCCATAAACGTTAACCTTTCGATGACGTTTGCTAAATTAAAAGTCCCAACTAAAACCTAGTTCATTGTTATTCATGCATCTATTGCTGCAATAATAAGTGTGATAGATAAATCTATGGACATTTTACAGTAGTGTCCATAAATAAACACACCCTAAATAATTTGGTGAAATAATAACACATGCACTTGTCAAAAATCAATGAAATAAAATCATATCAATTAAAAATGTCTCGTGAATCTCATTAGCAGCATTCTCTTTAAGTGAGGCAGTACACAATGTGTACTAACTCTTTTTATTGATATGACCAGATTTATTGGTGGAGCTTAGAATATGCTGACTGTATCGCTTGCTGAAGGTAAAGACCCCTCACCCTAAAAAGAGGGTGTCTCTGGTATGACACTAAACTGCATTTCATTGTGAAGCTCCAGTTATGGATCTTTGGGAGCTTTGGAGTACCTCTTCATTTCTATTACTCCCAGTTCAACTCTGACCCGGATTAGTTGTACCAGTAAGGATTTCATTAATGGGTCAATGAAATATAATCTTAACGATTGAAAACTCTTATGAGTCTCAATGGCAATTTTTAATGTGGCAGCGGTATGTGTGAAGTAAATATTCTATACTGCATATAATCATGTTGTATATAATTCAAAGAGCGTGCTCACCGCTTGATATGACTCAATAACTAAACCAGAGGTTAACTTTCCTCACACATCTTCAATAAATAAATAGGTTGATATGAAGTTTCCATCTGCATTAGTAAGAGGAGACAGCATACACAACTATACCAGATTGTTATTCAGTATTCCTTTTCCATGAATGTTTATTTGTTTCTTCTAAACACGTCTATCGGGAGAGGTGTCATCGGGAAAAGAAACTGGCAATTATCTATTTCGTCTCTGTTTTCTCGGGTAATTATGTATCTATTTACCCAAATCCTCCACAATTGGTAGGATGTGACACAGGGTCATTTTTTCTGCTGAGTACTGTCATTTGGAATTTGAAATTTTCATTCTCACTTCTCTAGTAGCTGAATAGTTTTTTGTGGGGTAATTTTTGTGGGGTGATTTTGCTAACCTCACAACGTTCTTGTTCTGAAGGCAGAGTTTTTCTTCTCTTATATTGGTTGTGTTACCAAGGCTTAAGAACCATGTCTTCCCTATTTCAAGGTGAGCACAAAAGCACTCCTCGATCACACCGGATATTTTGCATAGATTTCAGACCGTTTTAGATTATCGACTCGATTGCCGAGTCACGGCCTGGAAGTACATCGAGTATATGTGGTTCCAAGAGATAGCAAATGAAACTTTATGAGAATATCCAATTGTCGCCCCTCAAAGTGTAAGAATATTCTAATAAAGTTACATTCTATACATGATCGAAATCAAGGAGCGTTTTTCTGCTCACCCAATATATACAGAGTGGAACGATAAAATTGTCGTCCTAAAGAAAACAACACTACAACTTTATTTTAAAACTTTTATTGAAAAAATCATTTCAGGTAACTTGATTATGTAGTAGAGCTGACATCTATTCAATGTAGCCGCCTTCAGCCTCAATCACCGCCTCGATACGGATCCGGAACTGGGAGCATGCCTTTTCCACAAGCGCCGGCGGGAGCTCGGTGCATACTCGACGGATGGCGGCGATCAGGCAGGCTTTGGCGTTGCGGGAGGTCATGTTGGTGATGTTCTCGACGTATGACCAAACGAAGTAGTCCTGTGGGTTCAGGTCAGGGGAGGAGGGGGCAGTGAGAGAAGGGTACAAAGTCGTAGCACTCCTTCTGAAGCCAAGACTAGGCCTCTTTGGACTGGTGGGCCGGTGCCGAGTCCTGCTGCCACACCCAGGGTCTGCCACCGGCCACCTGATTACACCAGGGCATCACCACACTCTTCAGCACATCCAGGTACACTTTGGTGTTGACTTTCAAGCCGACTTCGAAGATGTGAGGTGGCATGATGTGGCCTTCACTTGAAACCACACCAAAGACCATAACAATAGCTGAAAACTTTGTTTTCATCACCCTGGGCATGTCCCTGTTTTTCGTGGCAATCCAGATTTGCATTTTGATGGTCCTGTTGTCATAACTTGGATCGGTAGAGACCATGAGTTGTACAGCGGCGCATCTTCGACCTTGCTCGTTGAACATAGTGTCACTTTCAGACATGATAAAAGGCTCCTATCGCTCTTGGGATTTGTACACAACTGGCCAACTAGTAGATGGTCTGCAACAAAAAAAGAAAACAGGTTATCATTTAATGGAAATGGAATCATGTCGTCTTTTCTAGGGCGACAATTTTATCGTTCTACCCTGTATTCATACCCGATGGAATTAGGAAGAGAAGGATTCATACTTTTCCTTGAAAAGGGAAACTTAAATAGCCTTTGAACTCGATTTACTGTCTCTATTTCCTCTAACAATAACCGCTACACTACGAGCGCTTGTATTTTTCAAGCATTGCTTTATGGCGTGTTGCCCATGTGTATCACTCTTGAATTATTAGGACAAAAACCTGTTTTGCGTCATTGTGGGAATTTTGCAAATGAGCAATTATGTATCTATTTACCCAACCCCTTCGCAAAGCCAAGAGCGGTCAGCTGAATGTAAATAAAACCGAGTACATGTTTTAAACAAAAAGGAGCTATCTCCACCCTAAATGGTAAGACTTTTAAATTATAAGACCAGTTCACATACCTCGACAGAAAAATCTCCTCTACTGAAATTGATGTAAACGGACTCCTTACAAAAGCATGGAATGCTATTTACAGGTCAATGATCATATGGAAATTTGATCTAACCGATAAAATAAAATGTCATTTTACCAAGCTGTTGCTGTGTACATACTACTATATGGATGCACCACATGGACGCTAAAGAAACACATAAAGAAAAAGCTACATGGGAACTATGCAAGAATGTTGCGTTCTGTCTTGAACAAATCCGGGAAAAAGCACCCCACAAAACAGCAGCTATATGGCCACCTACTTTTCATCTCATAAACCATAAAATTAAGACGTACAAACATGTGAGACACTACTGGAGCAGCAGGGACGAACTCTCGAGCGACGTTCTATTATGGACTCTTGCACATGAACGTGCTAATGTTAGCTGACCAACAAAGACTTACGTCAATTCTGTGCGGACTTATGACACCATGAGCGATGAATGATAGGGACGGATGGCGAGAGGGGGATTAAGGGAACTCCGTGCTCTCATTGTGACTCGATGAAGATGAAGATGAAGAAGTAGATATCAAACGGAAAATTTTCTAACCAAAAAAAAAAAACAAAAAACAAAAACAGTTATGGCATTTTTAGTCATCAGAATATAGAAAAACGTCTTATATGATTGTATGAAAGGTAAGATTATAACTTAGTTTTAAATAGATTCGGGGTCTTTGGAGTACCCCTTCATTGCCATTACTCCTACGTTAACTTTGACTGGGGTTGTTAGTACCTATTGGGGTCTTATTCATGGATCAAATAGATCTGCTTAAAAATTATTCGTATTCGATAGGGTCGTGGGAAAAACCAATTAAGAAACAACTACACAAAAAATATAAATATGCACGTACTATGAACATGATTCCCTAATATTTAAACAAAAGATAACCCTAAATGAACTGATATGCCGTTAAAATCAATTGATTAATCTACAATGTAATTATTGTCTTTCAACTTGAAGACACCAGATGCCTTGTCCGTCTGTTTAGCATAATCTAACTCAAGTACAACTACATTTTTTCTTCCTTGTTTTTAAAGGCATGTCAACGTTCATGGGTTATTTAATATCAAAGCCACCCATGTAAAAGAACAGTTTTGGTTCTATTTAACCAATATCTAGGGAGGAATAAGGGGGTTCATACCTTTCCCAAGGGTAATAATCTGAAATTAAACGTATTAGTGTGACTGGAGTTCGAACCTGAATACTACAATCTCGCAATCCTGCGCTTTGACGATTACGCAGTCCACTAGTACAGCAAAAATCATGACCACTAGATTTTCTCTATTTACTAATAGAATCACAGAATATCATTTTTAGCATATTAGCTTTTGAAAATTCTAGTGCGAGTTCAATTTACAATAAAAGTATAATATACCGAGATGGACACTTATTTTGCGTCTGCCGGGTCAGCTAAACTAAATCCTAATACTTTTCTTAAAACCCTATTAAGTAGATAACTAACACAGTATTTTCAAGCCAGAAATCAAAGTTCTGATCTTTTGCTACGTTCACATATCTCAGCAGCTATATCTCATCAACTGAAAGCAATGCTAATATACACCTAGCGAAAGCGTGAACCACTATCGATAGGTTATTGATCATATGGAAGTCTGATCTATTCGATAAAATAAAACGAGATTTCTTCCAAACTGAGGCTGAGTAAATATTACTAAATGGATGCACCAGATGGAAGCTAACAAAGAGGAAAAGATAGATAGGAATTACATGAGAATGCTACATGCTATTTTGAAAAAATTCTGGAAGTAACACCCTCGAAACAAAAACCATACCTTCTATCTCAAATGCAAGCACGAACTTCTATGGACCCCAACACATGGACGTGCTAGTGTCGGCTGAACAGCAAGAACTTATTTGCATTAGTTCTATGTGGACGTAGAATGTAGTTTGGAAGATCTGCCCAGAGCTATGGATAATAGAGACGGATGGAGAATCAGGGAAATATTGAATATTTTACTCTTTTGAGAGTTTTTCATGAAAGCGTTTGCTTTCACCGGAATTTGAGTGATAGCAAGTCTTCTAAAGTCTCCCGGACTTTTCCCAATATTCTGGCCGATCTTAACAATCCTGTAGTCTGGATGGTCTCTACTTGTCCTTCCCAGTCTTCAAGTCGCTTTCAAAACCTTTGGGGATTGTTCCGAGCGCACCATTTACAATTGGTATCAACATCACTTTCATGTTCCATAGTTTTCGTTCGATCTCTGGGAAGGTCTAGCCATCTATTACTCTTTTCACTTTCTTTTATTTTTATTCTGTGGTCTGCCGGTAAAGCAAAGTCCACCATTCTTTTTTTTTTTTTTTTTTTTTTTTTTTTGACTATCACTAGGTCTGGTCGTCTGGCCAAGATTAGGTGATCTGTTTGTATCTCTTTGTATCTATTTGTATCTCAAAATCCCAGTCATTATTATTATTATTATTATTATTATTATTATTATTATTATTATTTGTTCTCTTTTGGGAGTTTTTCACACCAGCTTTAGCTGATGGTTTCCCACTGGTGTTTGAGTGACAACAAGTCTCCCCAAGTCTCAAGGACTCTTCTTATTACTCTGGTCGATCTCAATAAGGCAGTAGTTTGGATGGTCTCCACTCGTCCTCTTATTTCTAAGTCCTTCAATCCTTGAAATAATCCTTTGATGACTGTACCAAGAGCACCAATTACAATTGGTATTATCGTCACTTTCATGTTTCACACCTTTTTCAATTCCCTAGCAAGGTCGAGGTTCTTATCCCTCTTTTCACATTGTGTTAATTTCATTCTGTGATCCGCCAGGAAAGAAATGTCCACAATTTTGCAAGTTCTCTTTTGTTGTTGTTGTTGTTGTTGTTGTTGTTGTTGTTGTTGTTGTTGTTGTTGTTTATAATAAGATCTGGTCGTCTGGCCGAGATTTGGTGATCCGTTTATATCTCGAAATCCCAGATTAGTTTGCGCGTCTCCGTGAGAGTTTTCACATTAGTTTTAGCTGATGTTTTTTTCACTGGAGTGACAGCAAGTCTCCTCAAGTCTACTCAAGTCTCCAGGACTCTTCTCAGTATTCCGGCTGTTCTCAATAATGCTGTAGATTGGATGGTTTCCACTCATCCTCCAACCTCCAAATCCTCCAGTCCCTTTATTAATCCTTTGGTGACTACCAAAAGCATCAATCACGATTGGTATAATTGTCACCTTCATGTTCCACAGTTTTTTCAATTCTCTATCAAGGTCCAGGTACTTATCCTTCTTTTCACTTTCTTTCAGTTTTACTCTGTGGTTAGCCGGGACAACAAAGTCCACAATTTTGAAAGTTATCTTTATTTTTGTTGATTATTTTAAGGTCTGGCCTCCTGGCCGAGATTAGGTGATCCGTTTGTATGTCAAAGTCCCATAGGAGTTTGTGTATGTCATTCTCTTGGACAGATGCTGGGTTGCGCATATACCATTTGTTCGTATGGTTGAATTTAAATTTCTCGCACATCTCTCAGTGGATCACCTTACCCATCCAGTCGTGTCTAGTCTTATACTTCTTTGCTTATTTGCTGCATTCGTTTATTACGTGATTGATCATTTCGTCTCTATCACCACATAACCTACATTTGCTTTTTTGTTACGTATTATCTATTCTAGCTTTCATATGATTGGTTCTTCTTCTTCTTCTTCTTCTTCTTCTTATTATTATTATTATTATTATTATTATTTACTCAAAACCATATAGCTATATGCAAACAAATGATAATTATCAATATGAATATTTACTTTAAACTTTATAGTTGTGTATAAATTATTAGTGTTAGATAAGAATATTTGATAGCGTATAAGAGTGCAAACAAGTGATTAATTTTGTTAGAAAAATAATCTGATACAAAAAACGATTGCAAAGAAGCGTCCAAAACATAGGTTTTTATGATTATAATCAAACATTTACTAATTAATAAAATTCTGGTGTTAAATAACCCCTAAAAAGTTGATATGCCATTAAATAAGTTCAACCAATAAAAATGCATGGCAGATTAATTTATGATGAAAATACATTGGAGATGATTTTACAATGAAAAGTTATTGCAAATGAATTTACTATAAGAATGCATAGGAAATGATTTTGCAATAAAAAGGTATGATTAATTACGTTACAATAAAATTTACTGGAGCTTTGGTGGCACTGTATCAAAATGTTTGGCTATCTCTCGCAAAGAAAGAAGCAAACTCTTTTCAATTGTTATACATTTATATATATATATATATATATATATATTACCTTGCAATCGTCGCTTTCTTTTCTAGGAACTTTGATAAGTATATAGAGAGTATGATGAACTTTCTATTTCCCCGGGAAACTTTCCATTACCTTAAATTATGGAGCTTGTAGTAAACAAAAATAGATTTATAGCCGAAGATAAGAGAAGTTTTTAAAAGATTTCCTTCTCGGCACGGGTCTTTTCGATGAAAGAGAGCGAAGAAATTTGGCTTTTATTTTCAGGTCGAGGCTCACGACACAGAAGGTCATTTCTCTATGGACCGGGTAGATATTGGAGTTGGGCTGAAAATTCATTGGCCGATTGGTCAAGTTGAAGAACTGAGGGATGGAATGACTAAGTGCTAAAGAGCAAAAGTCACATGAAAATGACGGGGGCAAGACAAACATGAGGACAGGACGAACTGGCATTTGGCCAAAGGCAAGGCATTGTCCTCAGAAAATTTAGATTGGTGATCGGGCAGACAGCTTTTGTAGTGGCCAAAGTCTAAACCGAATCGGTTGCCCATAGTCCAACTGACGTCCGTGGACAATTTATTTGATTAAGGGTCATTGTGCTTGCGGCTGGGTGTGGACTGGACAGAGTAGGTAACACACTATTTTCAACTCTCCGATCACATCTCTCTGCTGCGCCCAAACAAAGACAAATCCCCTTCCCCAAAAGAAAAACGTTGTACCGCGTAAACAAGAATCTGCGTTTCTTGGGCGTTTTTGAAACGAAGAAGTTAAAGACATCAAGAAAAAGTGAAAATACATTCTTTAGATTGTGAAAATTAATGTTTTGATCGATAAGCTATCCGTTTATCATTGAGTGACGGTAACAAGTTCAAGTGATGTATACGATCAAAAACAGATTTTCTAAGACAAGTTCTCCTTAAGAATAAGATACCCACCTCCTACAAAAATGGATAGAAATAGATACAAAAAAACTATAGAATAAAAGTTAAAAAAGAACATTTTGTCATGTACCTAGTAAGTGAATTTGTGGGTACATTGTTCAACAGTTGATTGAGTAATTTTAACGGCATGATTTGTCGTTAAAAACACGTCTATTAGTATTTTTATTTTTGTACATAACCCTTAAGTATGCTAATTAGAGAACACTAATTATAGAGTAGTTTCCCTAATTTAATCATTCGCAAAACATAATAAGTAACCAAAGGTCATCACTGTGTTATTCAACAATCATTTTACGTATGGAAAAAATAATAATACCAATATTTTTTTCCTATTTTGTATAAACATATTTTGTAATCACTCTAAATGTAAATATTTTCTAATCAGGAGTAACTAAACGAAAATCGATCTCCGTTTTATTCTGTCTCTCTTGAACAATGATAAATTATTTACGACTAACACAGAACTAGTCACGCATCTGTCTCATTTATTATGGATGACAATATTATGGCCGGCATTACCTATGGAAAATGTACATTGAATGCAAAATATTGGTTCTCTCCAGAATTATATCAGCATTATTTCCCGCTGTCCTTATTGTATGTATTATCATTAGCAGTTTCATAATCAGCATTATATCTCTTCGTACTTATATTCATTATCATTATTGGCACAATCATTATCGGCATTATTTTTCTCAGTAATAATAAAAGTTCTGTATCATCCTAAATATCTCTTTCCATACCTCATATACATATATATATATATATATATATATATATATATATATATATATATATATATATATAATAAATACACTCTTGAGCAAATTTGAGATTTGATGATATGTGTTATCCGATAAAAAAATATGAGTTATTTGTGAGAATTGGTACCTTTAGGTACGCACACACGCGCGTGCGCACACACACACACACACACACACACACACACACACACACACACACACACACATATATAAACTGTTCATATATCCTATACATTCTCAGGATTTATCACCATCTATGCTTTTCCCTTTTTTTTATTATGTATGTATAAATTGTAACAGATTTAAAAGTCATTTCCGGTTTGTAAAATATAAAATCCGAGGTCAGATATTTAGATATGGGTGTTAGGAATTCGATGTTTGTTAAAAAAAACTCTATCTAAAGAAATTGTAATCAATTACTGATATTTATATTTGTATCTTTGTCTTCCTTGTGAGGATTTCTTTTTCGATTTTTTCTTTGGCTTTTATGATAAAATATTGAACAAACTTAAGAAGAAACAAATGAAAGACAAATTTACATTTTGGTTAGAAATACAAATTTGATTACAATAAAGAAAAAGAGAATATTGAAAGAGAATACATTTAAATGATTATAATATGCACAGTGTATGAAAAATAAAAACTCAATTTAAGATATGAAAGAAAAATTTAGTTGGATTAATTTGCATAAGACATGTTAGCAATATAAGAGTAAAGACAGTGACCTAAAGACGGATTTTTAACACCTTATTATATTGAAGATTACGATCTACAATGATTTAAGAATGGTGTTCTTTTTGTTCCCTTATATATGATGTTTCATTGATAACAAAGATTACAGCTGGAAAAATAACAAGTTGAGATCCAAGCCACGTTGAAAACACGTTAAGAAGAAATAAAGAAAGACTTATTTACTTTTAGGTAAGAAATATAGATTTAATTACAATTGACAGAGAAAGAGAACATATTGACTTTATATTATATTATTACCAATTGCTACTCGTTATTACCAATATAAATGATAAATCTCTTTTCTCTTTTGTGGATTTCTCTTTTATAGAAAAGAATTAACATTTGGAATGGTTTGATATCAATATTTAATGGGCTGCAAAGATTGCATATGGCTACATAACAAGTTGGAATCCAAGTTTTCAAGACTTCTTACCTGACAATAAAGGACAATACATACCAAGCTATCATTTTTATGGGAAAATCATCTGTAATACATATATATATATATATATATATATATATATATATATATATATATATATATATATATATATATATTGTGTCTGTGGGTGAGTCGATATATTTTAACATTTTATTTAAACAAGAGAAATTACAATAATTACTTTCTAACCATTAGTTTTAACTAATTGTAAAAAAGTCATTTAAATATAATTATTTGGTGCTCGTAGAATTATCCCAAAATTTTAGTTTGCATCATAAAATTGAACTGAATTTATACTTGAATATATTGGAAAATATTTTAAAGACCGTTTCAATTTTTATGCAAACGTCTAAAATATTTAATGTGAAGATTTTTTCAGAAAAATGCAAAAATCGCATATGATAAAACAAGTTGCAATCCAAGACTCGGAGACTCCTTAGCTGACAATAGAGGCAAATACATGTCAAGATTTTCTTGTCATTCTTTTTTATAGTATGATACAGCGCTATCTATGATAGCCAACTCTAAAAAAATTTAAATGAGTGAAGTCATACAGGAAAGGCAAGGATAACAAAATGAGATATCTGAGATGTCAAATTTATTTTTTGGAGAAAGTCTCTATTGGTCGAGCTGTAAATTAGACGTCGGTCCGAGTGGTGCCCATTACTCGCGGACTGGTGCCATCAGAACGTAAGCCTCACAGTTCGCAGGCTAGGTTGCTAGGCAGTCTGAGTTGTTAGGCGTCGCTGCACTAGGCTGATCAGACTGTTACCTCAGATCTCCCTGCACCGGGCTGGTTGGTTAAGAACTCGCTGCTCCTTTAAACCAGATCGGCCAAAAAGACTTCTTTGCCTTGAAAACTGCTGTTTCAAGAAGCTGGACTGCTTGGTTGACTGGGTATTGATGGGAAACCAAGGTGGTGGTCTCTGGTTGTCTGGAATTTGAAGTGTCACTGCAGTGAAAGGAACAGTCAAAGCGGGCTACACTTAAATCCTCTTGCCTTGGACCAGACCCTGTTCACTTTCTGCTGTTGTCATCTTTGCTTATCTCATAACGAACCTGATTCCTTCTTTGCAGACTTAGAATACTTCAGATTCGGACAGGAATATATTTTTTAATGTCCGGTTAAACCGGACATTGGCATAATAGTTAGAGTGTTCGCCAATGGCCCGGGAGACCTGGGTTCAATCCCAAGTCGAGTCATACCAAAGATTCAAAAAATGGTACTTGATGCTGCCTTGCTTAATACTCAGCATTATAAGGTAGGGATCAAAGGTGAAGTGGAGCAATCCAGAGAAAGGAGTAGCGCCCTCCTCTACACTTCGATGTAGTAGCTATTGAAAAGGGAGCCTTCGGGTCACCCTCGACTACAGTCGCCAACTTTACTTACTTATATTTGTAAAAATATATAATGTATATAATGAAGCTGGTCATTATAAGACCAAGAGAAGGTAATAAATATTACTCGCTATCAGAAAAATTCTCCGAAACGACTAATCGAATAAATTTTCTCGGAAATAGTTTTGGTTTGTGATGGAAAATTACTATCGCTGACGACTCCATAATGTTTGTTAGTCGGTTACCGTGAAGCACTTATTCAGAGAATCACAAATTGAGTAGCCAAAGGCTACGATAAGTATAATAGTTTGTAGTATATATATATATATATATATAGCTGGAAAGACTTTGTTGCTAGACCGATGAATATGACGATCTTGCAGATGTTTAAAATGAATAACAACAGCTAAGGCAAGGAGAATAAAGGTGAAGTGGTTATGTTAAAAGAACCGTTTTTTTTATTTGGCTAGAAATAACAAGAAAAGAGTTTGAGGAAGGTTTTTTCCGGTTATGTCGAAAGCTACACTTGACTGTCCAAAAGTTCTTGAAGGCAGTGAGTCTGGATGATACTTGAACAGGTAGCTGGTGCAGCTTTGTAACCTGAAATGTTACCTGTCTGCCGACAGCCGGGGAGTTAGACGTGTCGAGTCGCTAAGACAGGCTGATTGACGTCCTAGTGGTTGAATCGGTAGTTGACCCGGGTTTTAGTCGGCGTTAGCTATGAGCTAAGCGGCTGAGGTCGACCTGGGCTGCATCTACTGCATCTGGCTGGTAGTCGGCTTAGGAAGATGGTCTGGACTACATCGGCTGATGAGCTGCTGGTCGTTCAATGTCCATGTCGGCCCCAGGACAGTGAACTTGAAGTAGTGGGTAGTCTGCTCCACTACTGCGTACCAATGGAATAGTGCCACATTTTAGTCTGGTCCTCTTTACTTGGGTCGGGCAGGGCTTTACTGTATAGTCTGATTTTCGGCTGTTTATTTATATCGAATCAAGGATACAACTGCGTAAATTTTTGCTCGACTTCCAGTTTCGAAAAAATACTAAAGAAACTACAAGGAATTAATTTTTAGCTACTAAAGAAACCTGAAAATTTTGATAATGCGCTAGCAAATTTGCAACAGATTCTTATAGTAAAATAATTTCCCAAGCATTTTTAGACTAAAAAGATACCTATATAAAAAATTGTAAAGAGTTTGTTTGTCAGTTCTCTGGTCACGTTATTTGACGTACAGGTATCAAATTTGGTATAGACACTAACAGAAGGATTTTTTGTTTAGTTTGGTTTTATGGCATATTAACCAATGTAGGTTATTCAATGCCAAATCCATGTTTAAATATATAAACAATTCTATTCCGAGTGGACCTAAGAGAAATCGCATTGAAGAGGTACTCCGCATTTCCCAAAACTCCAGCATTACTAGAACCTCCTCATCAGAATGCTAAGCGTCATATCAGGACACCCGTTGGGGTAGGTCTTACCCCTCTGCAGAGATACAGTCGGTGTATTCTACAGCCCCAGCTGACTGGGCCAAAACCAAAATAGATTTTAATGTTAGAATTGTTCCTCATAGAGAAAGGTTTTTTTCGAGAGTCTATCACAATAAATAATAATAACCAGTTAATCATATAATACGAAACGCAACAAATTGAACATTATTTAAATTTTCAATTCTTCAAGCTAGAGATGGGTATAACTGCATATCAATACTGTCAAACGATGGTTGAAAATCGAGACAAAAACATAAACGTTTAAATCAATAAATCTCTTCAGTATTACTTGGTTATTGTTTCTCTGCAGAACAAAAATGTTTGTAAGACAACTTTAACTTGATATAGTAATGTAAAGAAATATAAATAGATATAATGAATAAGTAAATGAGATATTGCTACCGAGGTATATGACATCTCTTTTCTTTCATGTGCATTAATCTTTTATAGAAAACAATTAACATTTGGAATGGTTCAAAGTAAATTTTAATTGTCAAAAAAGATCGCACCAGGAAAAATAACAATTTGTTATCCAAGTCTCCACGACTTCTTGTCAACAGAAGAATAAGATGCAATCAGAGATTGAGTTACAATTATTCAATAGAAATATTTGGCCAGAATAATCTACTTATTATTATAGTTATTATTAATGAAAAAGATATGGAATTACAAGAATAATATATCCAAACGAAAAAAAAAGGTTCTGAGAGATTGGCTTATGAGTCGTATGAGACATGGCCCATCATCAGGTGGGCTACACTACTAAAAAAATTTCAAGTAAATTTTAATTGAAATTACCTCAGTCATTTTAACTACAGATGACTTTACGCGTTAGTATATGCCTTAGAAATAGGGAAATGTTGAGTCTTTTTCTATAAAAAAAAAGAACCATTAAAATCTTGTTATAATATTGTTACTGATATCAATGCGATTAACACACGTTGTTGCCATGATACATTTCAGAATAATTAAAAGAAAACATGAATGCATTAAAAATCAATATATTCAAAATGAACATGACTCGTTCATCGAAGAAAAAAATTGAATATTTTCAAAATCCGTGATTCAAAATTTTGAACAAACGAGAACGAAAAAAGGCAAGCAAAATTTTGATTAATGTAATTTTCCTCATAAAATTAGGCGTATCATTTAGAAAGTAGCACTGTTCTCATTTTGATCATGGCTATGCTATACTAATACATAAAATAGTTTTTAAATTATTTCGGTGAAGTTCCCGTGGCGTAATAAGTAACGTGCTGGACTGCAAAATTGTAGTAAGCGAGTAGAAACCCCAATCTATTACGTTCATTTTCGGACAAAAACCATTAGGAAAGATATGAACCTCTTTATTACCTCTCCACAGCTGCTGCTTAAATAGTATTGCTACGAGTTTTCAACAAGGATGCCTTTGGCATAAAATAGCAACAAAGATTGATATACCATTAAACAAAGAAACCAAATCTTAAATCGTTTATGAACACTGTGAAAATTCAGTAACAATTACACTAAAGTAACCCCATGGATTCTGGAAAAAAGAAAGTAAAATATGTTACACTTTCAAGCATACTTACTATATAATAAACTAAACATTTAATTTGTTGAGTGTTTCAAAGAATATTAAACAAACAAATCAAATTAAAACAGATCATAAGAGTTAACTTGTAATTAAAAAATGACTTAAAAATAAACATAAATATTGGAAAAAATCATATTTACCGAAACAGCGAAAACAAATGGAAAAGAAGAAAAAGAAGAGAAAAGAAAAGAAAAAACAACAAAAAAAGAAAGAACGATTTAAATAGCTGAAAAAAGATTTTATCACCAACAACTTGAAAAAATGTTTTATTTGCTCTGGATTTACAATCAAATTTTCGATGATTTGATGAAATTGAATCAAGCTCATGAATCACACTGTTGCTCTTTTTGATACCAGAAATTTAATGCAATCATTGCCTTTTAAATCTTGAAGAAACATAGGGAGACTATGAATATATTCCCAGATCTCTGTGTGGGTCTGAGCAAAATTAAATGAAATAAGACTGGCAATTGCTCATGCAGCAACTACCCCCACTACACGACCCCGATGAAGACAATGGATTTTACAATTTGGCGCCCATATCTTTGCAGCAGTTTACAGAACAAGACTGAAGTCCTTAAAGACTCCAGCTACTGGTTTGAAATTCAAAGTTGACATTCTCCTAAATTGGTTGCTTCCCAAGATTGGAGTCTACCTTACTTTTTGACCCTTAGTTGGGAGAACAAGATATGGATTCACACTTTTGCTAGGAGCATTAGGATAAAGGGAATATAAGCAGCCATAATTGGAATTTGAACACGACTTATTGATTTCTATTTTCCACGACAGTATCCATTGCGCTAGAGCACTGAGGCTTAATATTTGTTTGGAGAAGTCATAGTGGTGTAATGGCTAACGTGCTGGACTGAAGCCGCGGAGTAAGCGAGTTCGAACTCTATTACGTTCACTTTCGAACTTATTCTTTTAGGAAAGGTATGAACTCTTTTATCCCCCCCCCCAGCTACGGGTTTAATATTACCACTGCTTTTCTTCTAAAAGGATGGCTTTGGCATTAAATAATGCACGAAGGTTGATATGCCATTAACCAAAGAAACTAAAGAAACCAAATCATATTTACTGAAGAGAAAAAAAATTATTGGCAGAAAAAAAAAGTTTATGATTCTTGTTTTTTTATTCTTTCGCCCCGTTAAGATACTAAAAAGAAAATTCATTTTAATGGCATTCTATTCAGCTTGCAATAATGATGTTTATGCTTATCTTTTATTTTGCTTTTATTGTAATTTGCCTGAGGTGATTATAGATCTTATCAAAATGAATCTTTTGCCCAGTCAGCTGGTGCTGTAAAATACACCGACTGCTTCTCTGCAGAGGGGTAAGACTCCCCCAATGAGTGTCCTGGATATGACACTAAACAATCTGGTGGTTAGGTTCCAGTGATGGTGAGGCTCTGGGGTTCTGGGAAATCCAGAGTACTCCTTCATTGCCATTGATTCCTGGTCCACTCTGGTCCGGACTGGTAGCACCTGATAGGGCCATATCTATGGGCTAAATAGAATTAATCTGCATTCTTATGCTAAACTGAATTGTTAGAATTAGAACTGTTTGACTAAACTGAATAGCTTGAAATAGAATTTTTTTGACAAACTGTGTATTCATGCTAAACTGAATTGTTTGAAATAGGACTATTTGTATAAAAATGGATTTGACATTAAATAACCTACAAAGATGGATATGCCATAAAACCCTCCTACCCAACCAACCAACCAACTAAATGACTCTTGGTGAATAACACATCTCTGTATTTGATCTACAAACAATAAATTACATTGTGGGTGCCTCTGGTGGTGTAATGCTTAGCAAGATAGACTGGCAAACCTACACCAGTGAGTTTGAGTCTCATTGGGTGCCCCATTTTTATAGCCTTGTGCCAAATCTTTGCAAAAAGCTTAGTAAATTACAACTGTAAATTTCATTGTTCTACACACCGTAGAAAATGTATAAAATATCTGTATCCAAATACAATGAAAGTTACACAACGATTTGAGTCACTACAAAGTAATTCAAATGTATTCATATAAAACAAAAAAAAGTTTATCTCTGTGCGAATTGTAAATTTTAAGATGATAAATAATCTTAGATTTTTTTGTTTCAAGTTGGTTGATGATATTTAGTCGAGTTCCCATTTGCCAAGGTCCAATTGTATCATTAGTATAACCAATGATGCACTAACACTGAATAAACGGAAAGAATCACAAGATAAACTCATTTACGTATATTGAACGTATATTTACAAATATACGATACATATAAGAAGTATTGCCTAGAATACTCAAACGTGATAAAATATGCGCATATTATTCAACGAAGAAGCAGTATATGAAAGAAGTACATAAAATTGTAAATGATTATTTGGTGTAGATGGCTAGTTAAATAAATTATTACTGTATTATGGCCAGAAAAGAGTCATGTCCCTAGTACTCAAAGACAGGAGCAAAATGAGAAGTATTTACTGTTCAAAGAACAGAGACAAAACTTAATGAAATGGATTTTGGGTTTCTTATATGACCACGTGGTTTCCAAAGAACTTGCCCCCAGTATCAAAAAGAAATAATCATTTATCGCTCTTCTCGGTATGTATTTGATCTACAATTAATGGAAGTCACGTTGTTCTTCACACTGTCGATAATCTCATGAAATACTAGGATGAGTCAAAAGTTTTGCAATATTTTGGTAGTGTGTGGTAGTGTGTATATCACGTGACCAAAGCAGTTCAAGGCCTATTAGTTAGGCACTGTGATTGATATCATCGTGGTAGTTGGTGCGCTGATATGTACAACTGATACATTGCTGATATGTACAACTGATATGTACAACTGTACATTGCTTCACTTCTTGTGTGATTTGAAAGCTGCACATATAAACGTGTGACGTAGTCTAATTCGGCAACTTATGCTTTAGGAGTTCGAACTGGGCCATAATGCAGCGGAAACAACCAAAAATTTGTCGTACAAAAGATGAAGGTGCAGTTGGTCACAAAACAGTAACTAGATGACAAAAGAAATGTCAATCAAGTTGCAAAAACCTCTTCGATCAGGAAAGGTCAAGTAGGCCTAAAAGCGTGGGTTCAAAGGCCGTGCTCGAAGCCATAGAAGCTAACCCGGTGAGCAGCACTTAGAGAGTATTAGGCAAACTCGACATCTCACAGTCCAATTTTTCTTTTATTTTCACAATCTTGGTAAAAGAATCCAGAGCTGCTGTATTGTACTTCATGTTTCTAAAATATTGCGAATTTTTTGACTCACTCGAGTATTATTTCCATCGTTTCTGAAATCTGAAAGTTTTACAATTTGCTCCATTTTTATTTTGTCGACCTTCATGTCCTTTAGCAGAAGATACATTTTAAAGAAGCTGAAATATGTTTTTTGCAATTTTTTATTTTTATCTACTGGTGTTTTTAATTCCTTTGTCCCCATTAACACACCGTACTGTGATTAGACTAGTTGAACAAAAAGTTTCAGAAGAAGGGTCGACTTCTTTGATCATTCAACTTAATTGGCAAGTGTTTGCGTGTACGTAATAGACAAACAACAAAACTCGCATAATATGTACATGTTTTTCTTCGTTTGGCAGTATACCTCGGACATCTGCCAATGAAAACATTGTGGCTGTCAACTCCAAGATAGGCACACAGCCCAACTAACAAATTTTCTATTATGCAAAAGATTCGTAACCTCAAATCAAGCTGTGAGTCTCAATGCCTGCTCAGTTGGCAGTTGGCTCGCTAGTATTTTCCGGACTCACTCTTGAAGAGTTCCGCTGAAAGGACAATGAATCGAAGAAAGTCGTGCCAACAAGAACTAAATTGTTACTAAAGAAAGTGGCTACGCTGTTCGTGCAGAAATCCCAAATGACGAATGGTGGGATATTTTTAGCCAAATAAATGCACAATGCAAATTGCGGCTTGTGAATTTAGTCTGCTGTGTTACGTTAGCTCTTAATAGTTGACGTTACCTTCTGGTTTTATTGTGGGTGTTCGACTGTACACAGACTGAATTTCGAATTCTGATTTTAACACATACCCGTCACATTTGGAAAGTTAAAGCAATATAATCTGTTTACATTTATTATCTCCCCCTCTTAGTTTTGTGTCACAGTAGAATAAACCTCGTAATTAACCATACAGAGAAGCAGTTTAAGTTGATGTTTATTAGATTTTAAATTAATTTAAATTAGAAAATATCTTAAAAAAACATTTAAAGAATATGTGGTACTTTCGCAAAAACTAAATTCCTTTTCTTTATCTCTTCTCACTTTTCTCTCTCTCTCTCTCTCTCTCTCTCTCTCTTTAAATATTAACGTACACTCATGTTTGTAGCAGCTTTTTAAAAACAGCTTCTTTTTTTAGTTTAAAACCGAACAGTCTTCCTCAGCGTTTTAAAATTACTGCCAATTTCCTGATGGTGAATCAATCGTCAAATGCTTGATTAGAAGGTGTGTGTTTTCCTTTTTTGTAAACACCAATTTGTAAGCACCGACTTTGACTCTCACTTCCTCCACCTTAATGGTGGAGGCAGAAATTGTGTCAGTTGGAGCTTACAAAACCCTAAATATTCATTTTTTTTATTATTTATGAAAGCCTACATTTTCTTCTAAGATTTTTTAAAAGTCGGGTGCTAATTGACACAACAGATACCTATTTTTGTGCTTGTATTTGCTAATAAGCTTTGATTGCTTACAGAGAAGACGGTTTTATTCGAGAAAAATAATGATATTTTATTTATCCTCTAACCATAAAACACAATTCCATAAGCTTGCTCGATATGCTTACGCCCTTTTAACTATTTCCGATTTGAAAAGTGGGTATTTACTAAATTTGTCTTTGCGATGCGATTATCACTTAGCGTTTTTTTATGTGTGTGCGTGTTTATTATTTTTCTTTTTCTTTTATTTATCTATTTATTTTTTGACATGGTATCTCTGCTGAAAATATGTTTTATGGTTTTAAAATCTGTTTCCTGGGTCTTTCGGTGGACACTAAGTATACCATGTTTGGCTCATCATCAGTTTTCGCAGTGGCTTGATATACCAAATACTAATCGTCAATTTACTGTCAACAACCAAACATTCATATCTACGTCTACGATTACATGAAGCTTTCACAATTATTCTGGCAAATTTTTCACACCAGCTCTAATTGATGTTTTTGCACTAGAGTCTGAGGGACAACAACTCCCGTCAGGTCTACAGGATTCTTTTAATTATCCTAGCTAACTTTAATAGAGCTGTGGTCCGGGGTGGGGTTCAATTCCTCCTCTAATCCCCAGTTCACAGAGTTTCCTTTCTCGGCCTTTGACGACCGTTTAAAGCACGCCAACACTTATAGGTATTACCGCCATCTTCATTATCAACAGCCTTTTTCAGCTCTCGAACAAGATCCAAGTAGTGGCCTATCTCTTTGTTTAATTTCATTTTCACTACATAGTCTGCTGTAACAGTAAAATCCATGAGATGGCGAGTTCTTTTTTTGGGGGGTGGGGTAGGTCAGGTATTCTGGCCGGGATTGTGTTTATGTCTCAAAGAACTTTATGAGTCTCTTTCTTATGAACAGATTCTAGTTTGTGTACATACCATTTGTTAGTATGGACGAATTTTAATCTCTTGCACCTTTCCAACTCAATCGTGCCTCGTGTTGTATTCCTTTAGTGCCAGTTTGCTGTATTCGCTTATTATCTAATTAACCGTTTCATCTCTGTCTCCACATAACATAGATTTGCTATTCTCTTGATATATTATCAATTTTTTGGGGATGCAATTAGTCCTTATGGCTTTATTTTGCTCTGTCATTAAAAAAGATTTAGTTTCTTTTTTGAGGTTTCCCCTATTTAGCTATTTCCAGGTCATCTCAAGTGTAATTTTCTCATTTTGTCGCTTGAGGTAGGTTTTCAGATTCGGTTTTTGTACTGTAAAATATTTCTTTATTAATAAGAGTTTACAGACCGTATTTTACAAATTGTTTTAAGTATTCGTTTGAAAAAAGACGGCAGATGATTAAAAGTTATGTTAATGTTGCATGAGGTATTGTTATGTTTTCTGTATGGTGATATCGTTCCTTGTAGGAAGTTAAACCTGACCTTCAGGTAATCTACCATCTAGAGATGAGTTTTGACCTCGAATGTAAATCCAGATTCTTTGGAGAATTTTTGTTTGTTTTTTCTCTCATAATGTCGTCTATTGCACCATTTTTGGTCCAAATTAATTCGTTTTCTCTGTTTAAATTCACATATCTAAGACTCTTCATGGCTGCTGCTTGTTTGATCAAAAATACATCTAACTCCCTTTTTATCCAAATTTTTCCTTAGAAGAATAAAATTAACATTATGTTTGTTTTTATAATGTCGATTTGTTCATAAGATATCGTAATGTAGTATCTTGTAATATTCAAAGTTCTGTCTAATGTTTCCTCTTTCATAGAAGGGTAAGTCTTTCATATCCAACTGAACAAACATATTTTTATCTTTATCGGCAATGCTATGAAGCCAGTTAATTGCTGGTTTTGTGTTTTTCCATTGGTTGACTTCAAGCGTTTCACGAAAAATGTTGCATGTGATATTTCTCGCTAGTTTTTCCGAATTGACTTTTTATAGGGTTTATTACCGTATAAACTCGAGTAGAACCCGATCTTGCGTATCTTGTGACCCCTCAAATTTGATATCTAAAAGGTGATTTTATCACATATCCCGTATATCATGGAAGTTTCATTTAAGGTAAGCAAGGCTAAGGCTCCTATATTTTGGGGAAAATATATTTTCTCTGCAGCTTACTTGATTATCTGCAAATTTATAAATTGATTTTAACGATAATACCACACTACGGCAATATGGTGAAAGAAGTATGGAAAACGATGCAGCTATTTTACATGAAATGGGACTGTTTGTTGACTTTTGCTGCTGGAAATTGTAGGGGTACCAGTTGGCCTAGGCCTATCCTTAGCCAACAATTTCCACACACAAAGGTTTGTATCTCAGGTGTCAAGCGTCCTTCTAATATTTTGCCAAAATTTAAGTCTTAGAAAGTCACATAATACGCTAGTGTATACGGTATGTATATTTTTCTCTGTGTATCTTGGGAAAAATTATAGAATTAATATGAATGATTAAATTTAATTTGTTTATGATGCATTTTATGAAACAAGAAAAATCAGATATTAAATAAAAAATATTTTGCCTCTTATCTGTAATTTGTTTATTTACTCCAAATTAAAAATAAAGAGGAATATTTTAGTGTGTTATTTCCATAGTTAATGTTAGGATGAAATCACAGAAATGGGAAGAGTGTTCGCCAATGGCCCGGGAGACATGGGTTCAATCCCAGGTCGAGTCATACCAAAGACTAAAAAATATACTTCATACCTCCTTGCTTAACACTCATCATTATAAGGTAAGGATCAAGGGTAAAGTGGAGCAATCCAGGGAAAAGAGTAGCGCCCTCCCTTACACCTCGGTGTAGTAGCTATAGAAAAGGAAGCCTTCGGGTCATCCTCGACTATGGTCACCAACTTTACTTACTTACTTTACAGAAAGTTTATTTTCATATATCCTGCATGCTATTTACTCTTTATTGGGTTTAAAAGACAGTATCTAAAAAACAGTCGCGTATTTATAAAGCTTTACGCAAAATTAATTTGGCAATACTGATATTTTTAGGTAAGTTTTGTATAACACAGAGCCACTCTTGTAAACGAGGAAGACTTGTTTGCCTGAAAAGTCAACATTCAAAATTATGTATTTTAGCTGGACTTATACAGTGTCGGTATTGCAGTATAAGAGAATCCGATTGTATCTTGCCTGTCTGGATCGAACTCGCATTCTTCAAAATTCAGAAAACACGATTTAAACGTTTTGTGGTACATGTGGTCTGATTCCAACGCCTGGATGTATGAAAGGTTGCGTGGTCTCTGGGGTGAATAAATTGAGAGGCCTGGCATTCGTGCAGGGCAGGTGTTGTTGTTGAACTGAATCACCAGGTTCCTCCCCCCGGATTTTGGCCTTACATCCTTTGTAGGGCTGAGTTTATTGCTTGTCGCCTAAGACGCTTCAATATAGGGAATGCCGTAGGGACCAAACATTTCTTTTGACGGCCGTGCATGAGTCTCGATTTGTGCTTGGCACCGGCTATAAAATGGCGTATAATCGCGGCCTGACTTGGTGGGAAGTCAGTTAAATACCTTTTTTTTTCAGCAGGTGTCTAGTGTTGCGGATCGATCCTCATTTTTGAGGATCGTTTGCAGAAGACTGAATGGTTGTTGCAGATTTCAGTGTTGGGATTCGTCTAAAATTGATTCCCTCAGTCACTTCTCAAAACAAAGATGGTTGTTGTTACCAACCATTTATATGGATGTATCTAGACTTGAAAATCCCAATCCTGAATTGATGGGAAAAAATTATCTATTTCAGCTAATAAAACTCGGTATTAAGTTATCTTTTATCAAGCTTGGCTAAGTTGAGGTACAAGGTTAGAAATATGGAACACCCAGTGAAAATCGAACTCACGACTAATGGTCCTCTACTCTAGCTCACTGACCATTACATACGTGAGTTACCCTAAAACACTAAACATAGTTTAGAGTTGGCACAAGGCCACAGGTATTGTTAGCACTGTCGGTGGGACTTAGAATATGCTGACCGTATTGTAATTGCCCAGTCAGCTGGGGCTGAAGAATACAGAGACTGCACCTCTGCAGAGGGGTAAGACCCCGCAACGAGTGTCCTGGATATGACACTAAACAATCTGATGGTGGGGTTCCAGTAGTGCTGGAGCATTGGAGAATGCAGAGTACCCCTTCATTGCCATCGCTCCCAGGTCTACTCTGGCCCGGAATGGTAGCACCTGATAAGGGTCTTATCTGTGGGTTAAATAGAACTAACGGCATACTTAAATTGAATTGTTTGATTAAACTGAATAGCTTGAAATAGAAATGTTTTTGACAATTAAACCGTACTTACATTTAAACTGCGTGCTTGTGCTAAACTGAATATTTTGAAATAGAACTATTTTTTAACATTGAAACTGTATTTACACTAAACTGAATTGTTTAACGTAGAACTGTTTTGACATTTAACTGTGTGTAAACAAAATCTGTACAGATACTAAACGGAATTAGCTGAATTAGAATTGCTTGACTGAATAGCCAGAAATAGAAATATTTTTCACAATTAAACCAACTGTGTACTCATGCTAAACTGAATTGTTTTAAATAGAACTGATTATTTACATAAAAATGGGTTTGGCGTTAAATAACCTACAAAGGTTGATATGTCATAAAACTCAACAAACCAACCAACCAACCATATTGTAAGCTGAGAGCTAAGAACCCCCACCAAAAAGTGGTATTTGGGGTATGAAACTAAACGGCGTCTGATGGTGAGGTTGCAGTTCTGGAGATATGGGCAGTGTGAAATACCTCTTTATTACTGTTACTCCCAGGTCCACTCGAATCTGAAGTGATAGTACTTGTTAGAGTATCATAACTTTGTCAAACAGATCTGATTAAAAATCATTCCTAATCGATAAAACCATTTGCAAAAAAACTCATAACTACACAAAAATGTAAACATGAACGTACAGTGCACGCGATTCCTGAACCTCTAAGCATAAACTAACCCTAAGCAGGTTGACATAGCGTTAAAATCATTCAATCAATCAGGTGCTGTGCACTTCCAGAGGATCGAATTGACTACTTAGCAGCAACGATTAGCTTGTTAACCATTACATCAAGATTATTTAAGACCGTCATGATACAGCATTATTTTGTCCTACAATGATTATTATAATCATTTTGTCCTACACTGAGTGTTATAATTATTTATTCATTTATTCACTTTTGCCATATTGTGAAACAAACTCAAGACATGTGACCGTCGCTGGAACATTTGTTATTGAAGAAAAAGAATAAAAAACTTTTCAAGGAAAAGACTTCTCGAAAGTTACTGAGGACAGAAAGTCAGTTCTTAAGGCCACAAAAAGTTGATTTTTTTTTTTTGTTTTTTGCTTTTTGTTTTTGTTTTTTGTTTTTTGTTTTTTGTTTTGTTTTTGTTTTTTGTTTTTTTGGCAACCAAACAAGTTTTTATCACCGTCCAAAAAAAAAAAGAAAGAAAGAAAAGCCGGATATATGTCAGGCGGTATCAATGTAGACGTTGATGCATCTTATCTCCAGAGATTCTGTTAATCAGTTTGGATTCATCGTAAAATCATTTGAATCATTTCCTGGTAAATCTGGACAAGACGGGCAAACAATTACGATTAAAATCGACTTTTACAGAGAGCTCCATATCTTCTGTCCTTGTGCCAAACTGAGTGAATTATTCTGTCATCGTTAGCAAGATAATTGATTACTGAGTAGTTACTTCAAACCTCACTGGGTGTCCCACATTTGTGCCAAATATAAACCAAAACACGTTGATTAGTTTTTTTTGTTATTTTGGGGGCTTTTTGTTATTTTTTTGGTTATTTTTTTAAAATGACTTCCAATGCAACATCACAGTGTGCGAGTTTCGAACGCTGTTACTTTAAATATCATTCGGAAATGTATGAATTACGTACCCCCCCACACACACACACAGCAATGGGTTGAATAGCACCACTGCTCTTCTGCTACAAGGATGACTTTGGTATTAGATAACCCACGAAGAGTGATGTACTATAAAAAAAAAAATAAATAAAAATTTTAAAAAATCAAGAAAAAAAGTATTGAGTTTGTTTTCTTAAACAATTAATGGCATATCAACCCCTATGGGCTATTTAATACCTTTAATATGTCAACTAGGGCTGTAGAATAAATACGCTGACTGCCCGACTACTGAGAGGTAAGACCTGCTTTCTTCAATGGGTGTCTTGAGTATGATACTAAACTGCATTGGATGGAGAGACTCCAGTCCTGGAGCTATGGGAGATGTGGAGTTCCCCTTCATTGCCGGTTCCCTCTAACTCTGTATGATAGTACCTATCAGAGTTCGATCTATGGGTCAAATAGAACTGTTTATTAATTTATTAAGGATTATTATTATTATTAGTTATTTGAGACCATACGAGTATGTGCAAATTATTTACCTTAGGAATACGTGATAAACTGAATTACTAATATTAAAATGTAATACTTGAAACCATTTAACAGTGAGCAAAAAATGTGCTATAATATGTTTAAAAAACTTACCTTCAAACTATACATTATTCATTTACAAATCATATATATATATATATATATATATATATATATATATATATATATATAATCAGGATTTGACATTAAATAACCCACATTGCCATAAAACCAATCAACCAACCGTCTTTTATTCGTCTATAATAATGATTTGTTAGCTCACGGCTATGTGCTATCAACTGTTCTTATCCAATATTAATTATTTTGAAACAGACCTATGCGACCCGATACTATCTATATAGTATCCTAAAAAGCATTACAACCCCGGAAGCCTAGTCAGCTGCAGCTATAGAATACACCAACTGCATCTCAGCAGAGGAGTAAGACTTCCACAACGAGTGTCCAAGATATGACACTAGACAATCTTATGGTGAAGCCTTAGTAATACTAGAGCCTTGGGGAATGCGGAGTACCCATTCATTGCTGTCGCTCTCAGGTCTGAAGTGGTAGCATCTGATAGGGTCCTATCTATGGGTTAAGTAAACATTTTGACATTTAAACTGAGAGCAATGACTTTTACTAAAATGAATTGTTCGAGATATAACTATTCGATCATTTATCTGTGTGGAAATAAATGACTGATGTTTAATTGAATTGTCTGTGATGCATAACAATAATTGGAGATATTAAACTTTGTTGACTAATATATATGCATAAACCGGATTTGGCATTAAATAACCTACAATGGTTGATATGGCATAAAACCAAACTAAACAAAACAAAACCACTCCGGGTGAGAATGGATTAGGGAAGAATGGCAATGAAGAGGTGACACCACTGTCCCCAGAGCTTCATAACCGGATGCAGTTTAGTGTCATAACCAGAATTCTCTATCAGGTGTTGCAGTTGGTGTATTCTACTCTCCACTGACAGTGCTGAGTTGGTTTTTCAAATCCTGGACGAGAATATCCGTGTTTCACTTCGCACTAATGCCGTAAGGAAAGGCAGGAATCGATTTGTTTCCCACCATTAAGTATGAGTAAATATCAGATGCAGTTTAGTCTCATATCCAGGGCACTCGTTGGTCGGGGGTATTACCCCTCAGCAGAGATTCAGTCAGCGTATGCTATAGCCCCCAGTCAACTGGGCTAGGATTAATATGTATAGGCAGACAGTGTGGCCGATTCTATCAGTGGATTTGCTAATGAGGAACAATTCCTCAAAAGATGTTGCCTCAGATCCATCACAAAATGTGACAACGCTTTGGTGACTAGAAAAGTAATAGCTTCAAAAATATATTTTTAAAATCATTCAATCAATCTTTCTGTGAGGGATGATGAGAGGTGTGGGATGAGTATGGAAGTCAGAACACCAGAGTTGATTGGCCAAATAAAGAATTTCATGGCTAAGGACCGTCGTGTGTCTATAGAGATGATAAGTGCACAGTTTGATTTCAGTGTAGGAACTGTACACACAATTATTCGCGAGGAACTGAAGATGCGGAAGATTTGCGCGAAGTTTGTCCTAAGGGTGCTCAGTGAAGATCAGAAAGAAAGACGTTGTCATGAGAGCAGGGAGATGGTCGAGCTGATCAATTCAGATCCCGCAGTTCTTGATGCTCTGGTCACACAAGAGGACTTCCATGGGGCCTTCCAGGAGTTGTTGGAACGGTACAATAAGGACATTGCAGCCGGAGGAGATTACTTCGAAGGGGACTAGAGTTTTATGTGTGTACTATCAATAAAAGTGCCCCTACGAAAAAAGTCTGGAAACTTATTGTGTGCTCCTCGTATCATGTCTCCTTTGGTCTTGTTACAATCAATGTGTTTGACAATTTCTTTTCTACCATGTAAAAACAACGATTCATGGCTTTTGGAACAGCTAAAATAAAGCGACAAGCAGTGAGTCCCCGACAACCTGACAATGTAATACGAACTTCTGGAAGTTAATTCAAACAAAGTTAATGGAACTCGATATCACGTTTTCTACGTCTGATAATATTGGTTTTATTATTTAGATTCTACGGGATTTCTTTTTTTTTTTTTTGTATCTTCTTCCCGGCCGCCTTTTTTGCCTAATTTTAATTTTGTTTCGTACCGCCTGGATCTACCGACAATCCTCTTTACACGTGGAAGATTAGCAAAATCCATTTTGATGTCTGTTCGATGTAAGTGGACAAACTCCAGCCTCATAGTGATCGGAATAGACAAGCAACTGACGTAATCAGATTAGAAATAGACGTCCATCTTGTTTCTGCTTTTTTTAAACTATCGAACAACAATTCTCTCTCTACTTGTTCCTCTCTCTCCTCTCTCTCTCTCTATTATTGCTCATCTCTCATTGCCATTCTCTCCTCGCCTCTCTATTTTTCCTTTTCTTTCTCTTTTCTTTGTCTCGCTTGCCTCTACCTCTCTCTCTTTCACCTTCTCTCTACTCTTTATATTTGCTTGTATCTTTTTTCGCTTTCTTTTCTTCCTCTCTCTCTCTCTCTCTCTCTCTCTCTCTCTCTCTCTATCTCATTCTCGTTGCTTCTCTTTTTTTCATTGTTGTTCTCACCTTGTCTCTCCCCCCGTCTCTCTCTCTCTCTCTGTCTTTTTCTCCTTGTATGTCACTTACTTTTTCTCGGTTCACTCTTTTTCTTTTCTCGTCTCCCTCCCTCTTTTTCATTCTTTCTCCTTCTCTTCTCTCTCTCTCTCTCTCTTCTGCCCTTCGTCCCTTCCCTGTGTTCCTCTTTCTCTCTCTCTCTCTCTCTCTCCCTCTCTCTCCCTCTCTCTCTCTTTCTTACATCATACATAAAATAAAATAATTTCTATTCATAGCTTTTCTGGGCTTTCGACAATTAAAAAAATCCATTTATTTAAATTTTGCAAATTCATTTGTTTATTTCTCATGATGCCATATTTTTCATGAATGAGATATTTATTAAAATAAAGCTGTATTTGATAAAACAGAGTTCATATGTTTTAATCAAGATGGTGATATTTCTTCATTAAATAACAAACCTTTGAAATTAGTAACTAGTTTATATCCCTCGGTAGCCATATCTCATCTCCTGAAAGCGATGTGAACATACGCACAGGTAAACCATGAACTGCTATCGACTGCTTAATGGCCATATAGAAATCTAATCTTTCTGATTAAATAAAACGGGAATGCTTCTAAGCCGTAGGCGTGTCGGTACTTCTCTATGGCTGCACCACTTGGACTTTAACGAAACACTTGAAGAAAAAACTTGATGAGTACTGAACAAGGATGCTGCGTGCTGTTTTGAACAAATCCTGAAAGTAGCACTTTACAAAAAAGTAATTGTACGACTTCTAACTTCCCATCTTACATCGGGTGGTGCAATGGTTAGCAAGCGAGACAAGCAAAACTTTCACGAGTGTGTTCGATTCTAATTGGGTGCTTCATTCATACAACCTGAGCGGTGTTGGTGAAGGGTCAACTCATGTTTGGCGTTCTCTTATGGACTCCAACTCATGAACACACCTGTGCTGACCGACCAGCCAAAAATTTACGTTCATCAACTCTGTGGAGACACGAGATACCGTTTGGAAAGTGAGCTACTTTTTCTTTTGTGATACATCATACGAGAAGGCAATGAAAAGGTCTAGGCACAACCAAGAAGGGAATGATTTGATCAGCTCTTCCACGTAGGCAAATACATTGGGAAAAAGAGATACACATTTATATAAATGAAATACCGTTAGCTACAATTAACAGAGTAAGAAATTTATGCTGAATGTTCATTAGAATTTTCAATTTTCTCAGGAAAAATCCAAATACAGACACGATTATTGATTAATGCTCATTATATGCTCATTTTAAGAGACTTAAGAAAGATTTGATAAGAATAATTTACCTATAACTCGAATGCGACTGTAGAATACACCGACTGCACCTCTGCAGAGGGGTAAGACTCCCCCAACGAGTGTCCTGATATGACCCTAAACAATCTGATGGTGAGGTTCAAATAGAACTAAACTGTGTATATATGCTAAACTGAATTGTTTGAAATAGAAGTGTTTTTTGCATTGAAACTGTGTACTTATGCTAAACCGAATTGTTTGAAATAGAACGGTTTATATATAACAGGGCCATTGACCTAATGAGTAGAGTGTTCGCCAATGGTGCGGGAGACCAGGGTTCAATCCCAGGTCGAATCATACCAAAGACTCAAAAAATGGTACTTGATGCTGCCTTGCTTAACTCTCAGCAGTATAAGGTAAGGATCAAGGATAAAGTGGAGCAATCCAGGGAATAGAGTAGCGCCCACCCCTAAACCTTGGTGTAGTAGCTATTGAAAAGGGTGCCTTCGGGTCACCCTCGACTATGGTCGCCAATTTATATGTGTGAAAATAGATTTGCCATTAAATAATAAAACAATGGATGATAAGCCATAAAACCAAACCAAACTAAACTAAAACTAAGTTTTTATCGAAATGATTTGATTCAACATTAAATGATCCATAAAGGTTTGATATGCTGTAAAACCAACCAACCAACCAACCAACCAACCTATACGCCGAATGAAAAGAAGATACATATTAGTGCGAGAAAACAGATTACTCTTGAGAAACAAAAAGAGAATATTGAAAGGGAATTTACATGAAGACTTGTCGTATGCCTAATATATCGATAGTGACTCGGTTATAACTCAATAAAAAAGATTTAATAAGAATAATAAGCTTTTGACATGTTAGAAATGTAAGATATGGAATTATTACAATTATTTTTCCAAATGACCAAACTTCTAAAAAATAGTAGTAAAGTTGGCGACCATAGTCGAGGGTAACCCGAAAGCTCCCTTTTCGATAGCTACTACACCGATGTGTAGGGGAGGGCGCTAATCCTTTCCCTAGATTGCTCTACTTTACCCTTGATCCGTACCTTATAATGCTGAGTGTTAAGCAAGGAGGCATCAAGTACCATTTTTTGAGTCTTTGGTATGACTCGACCTGGGATTGAACCCAGGTCTCCCGGGCCATTGGCGAACACTCTAACCCATAGGCCTATTGGTCTAAAAAATAAGCTAACAAAGGTAAGTGTTACTTCTTACCTGACAATAGAACACATACCAGCATTTAATCATTATTATTGTTATTATTACCATTATTATTATTAACATCATTTTATGGTACAGTCATATGTAGTTTATATATATATATATATATATATATATGTGTGTGTGTGTGTGTGTGTGTGTGTGTGTGCATTCAGGCAGCATTTCTTCGTTAATACATATTTGATTAAACAATATTATATTAAACAATATAGATACCTTTTGTCTTCACATTTTTGTATTTATCCTTTCGAGTCGCCGCACCGATTTTATGATATCCAGCGGGAATTGGTTAATACTTCTACCGTGATTAATTAGTTCCCTTGAACCTTTTGCTCGATCTTGGGCCATCATCAGGGTTGTGTATATTGAAAAAGCGATGTGACCTGTGCATCTACATCTACATCACCACTTGGTAAGTATTGAGCGTTTATTATTTATTCTAGTTTATAAATTGCTGAGAAGACTGTTTTTGCTTATAAATAGTCAAAAAGTTTGTCTCGGAGCAATCAAATTTGCTATAGATTCTTAAAGTAGAATAATTTCCAATGTACTTCTCATGTAAAATCTTCTGCAAGACACCAAAATTAACAATATGCTACCACTCCGGGTCAGAGTGGACCTGGGAGCAATGACAATGAAGGGGTACTCCGCATTCCCCAAACCTCCAGTGTTACTGGTACCTTACCATCAAATTGTTTAGTGTCTTTCCTGAACACTCGTTGCGGGGTCTTACCCCTCTGCAGAAGGACAGTCAGTGTATTGTACAGCCCCAGCCGACTGGGCAATACACAGAGTTAAATGTAAAAAGAGTTTTATTTCAGATAATTCAGTGTAACATAAGTACATAGTTTAAATATCAAAACAGTTCTATTTTAAGCAATTCAATTTAGCATAATTACGCAGTTTAAATGTCAAAAACAGTAAACTCTCGAAACCACGGTTTTGTTCTATTTAACTCATAGATAGGAGCCTTTCAGATGTTACTACTCCGGGCCAGAGTGGACCTGGGAGCGATGGCATTCCCTAAAGCATTATTGAAGCCACACGATCAGATTGTTTAGTGTCATATCTAGGACACTCGTTGATAGGGGGGGGTCTTACCCTTCTGCAGGGGTTCACTCGGTGTATTCTACAGCCCCAGCCGACAGGGCAACCAAAGGAAAAGTTTAACGTTAAAATTGTTCGTCCTAGATAAACGTTTTAATTGAAAGTCTATCTATAACAATTACAAAAATTACCAGGAAACAATATGATACAAAAGGTAACTAATCGTGAATAATTCACATTTTCTAAAGAAAGATTTGGTAAGAATAATCTACTTTCAACATGTCTGTGATCTATGGTTGGTTGGTTGGTTATGTTTTACGGCATATCAACCCTTGTAGGTTATTTAATGCCAAATACTGTTAAAATATATATTGGCCTGATGAGTAGAGTGTTCGCCAATGGTCCGGGAGACCGGGGTTCAATCCCAGGTCGTGTCATACCAAAGACTCAAAAATAGTACTTGATTCCACCTTGCTTAACACTCAGCATTATAAGGTACGGATCAAGGGAAAAGTGGAGCAATCCAGGGTATATAGTAGCTAATGAAAAGGGTGCTTTTGGTCACCCTCGATTACGGTCGCCAACTTTACTTTAATTATATATATATATGATTTGTAAACGTATAGTTTGAAGGTAACAATTTTTTAAAAGCTAGAGCTCATTTGTTAAATGATTTCAACTATTGTTAAAGATTATTATTTATTTTTGACTCATAAATGGGACCCTATCAGGTCAGAGAATATCGGGGGGGGGTAATTTCACAAAGCTCCAAGACTAAAGCCTCACTATCAGATGTTTAAGGAGGTGCCCGTGGTGTAATGGTTATCGTCGTAGGAAATGGACACGGCGACACGAGTTCAAATCCTGGACGAGACTGATTGCATTTCACATAGCACTAATACTCTTGGAAAAGGTATGAATCCAATTATTCTCCCTCCAGCTATGGTTAAATAGTAGGACAGACTAGGTTCTTCAGCCTTGATGAGGCAACTAGTCTAAGAGAAGGAAAACTCTGAATTCAAACCTGTTAAACTCCGCTTAAAAATTAACGTTGTGTCATATCCTGCCCGAGAGGAGGGGTTGGGTAAATAGGATAAGATATTTAAGAATCGTATCCAGGACACTCGTTAGTGGGGAATCTTACCCCTCTACAGAGATTCAGACGGAATATTCTACAGCTTTAGCCAAATGCGCTACTAGGAATCAGATTTTGTTGTAAGAAAAACTTGGATGAATTTGTAAAATTTCCCAACATCGATTAGTAATTACCAATTTTCTTACTAAAATATTACAAAAGCAAAAATGACGAAGTAAAATAGTGTATAACGTGCGGGCATGTTGAAGTAAGTAACTCTTTTCCAAAGTAATTCACACTTTTATAGAATTATAAATCTCTTCATCAACCGCACAAAAATCACCTTATATCTTCCTATTTATGACCCTATCCAAAAAGAACTTGTAAAATCCAGAATAAATCTGATATTTTGTAACAACGTGTTTAGTGTTCTTTTTTTCGCTTGGGATCAAGTGACAGCCTCATCGACACCTTGTTCCACATTTTTTCGTTTCTTTGAAAACCATCGAGTCAGCTAACAATGTTATTCTTACAAAAGAACTCCTGCTGCCAAGACGCCTTTCAAAGCCACATTGCTTACTAACTTTCTAAGCTTGGCGCTGACTATAGCAACGACCGAATTTCGTAACTAAAAATTCAAACAGGCAAAATAAAGAGCAAAGACGTGTAACAGCAATAACACGGAAACCAGATAAATAAAGCTTAAAAACAGGAAAGAAAGGAACGTCTCTGTCTTTATTCAAAGTGAACCTTGTCTGACAGTTCAAAAGCAGCAGGAATTCGAAAATGAAGCAAATACAGGAAGTACATAGACACACGTATAAAGATTCCACAAGAAAATGTGGTTCAAAGAATAAAAACAATAGGAAAAAAAAAGCTCAGAAAAAAATGCGAAAACACTTTTCCGGATCTTAAACTCACTCTTTTTGTAGAACGATCTCTACTGTGTCACGTCTCAACTACCGGCTTCTTCCTATTGTTCTTAAAACACCTTTTTTCCAGTGTTTCCCAGTAAACCACTTTTTTTCTTTTTGAAGGCTGATATCACTCAGACGCCTTTCCCCTTCCTCCAGTGTCGCAGTTCTTGCCAATGGTAGGATCTTCTAATTTGTGAGGGTAGCCCATACAAATTTTATCTTATTGAAGTTTGCTTTGAAAACGACAGCTTCGTAAAGACGGGAAGGGATAATAAAAGCTTTAAATCCTAATCGAAAAAAAATTGAAATAAACGCATTGTTTCTGTTTTGTTCATAAAAAGACTTTTTACTTATTTATTACTCTGATAGCGGGACTTGGAATGCACTGACTGTATATTATGCAGAGAAGTAAGACCCCAAAATTGAGGCGTCCTGTGTATTACACTACAGCTAATGCCCAATCTATCATTACTCCACGAGAAACAAAAGAAAAAGATATAACCTGTAACCTGTTTTTTTTTTAACATTAAGCCGCAACGTATGTAGTGTGTCTTCAGTCACTAATAGCCTTGCAAAACCCATCCCTCTCCAAGTCTGGTTTGAATTCGCTTATACGGGTTGCCATACCAAGATTACAGAACCCAGTCTGATCAACTGATCATAGCTGGGGGGAGAATAGTTGGATTCATACTTTTCTTAATTGTATTAACACTATGTGAAATGCAAGTAGCGTCGTTCAGGATTTGAACTCAGATAGCCGAGTCCACTTCAACGCTGATAACCGTTACATTACGAACGAATCTTTAGAAACAAACAATCAAACAAATTAAGTTTCCTGTTTTTTTTTTTTTTTGTTTTTTTTTTTTTGCTGAGTTTTTTTGTTGTTGTTGATGATGAATCATTAGGAATCATTTTTATTAAATATACAATTATTTTCTTTCACCTTAGAAAACATTCATTGTTTTTTGTCCTTTTTTGTGGGGAGAGTATCCGAACTCACGATCAGACACGAACACAAGTCTTCTTTTGATTTAGGGGGACCCTGACACTACCCCATTTGATGCAATAAAGAGGTGCTGCTGGAGAGAACGGTCCTCTAAAAGTAAATTGTGAGATTTTTGAACTTCGACCGAAAAGACCAGAAAGAATCAAAACAAAAACTTAAAGTGAATCTTCTTGTACAAATTCAATGTTATCGACGCCAGTTGTTGCAGCAAATAATGTCTCTGTTACATCGACTTCATTGTTCTATCAACCTTCGTCAAATCCGTAAGTTCAGTAAATGCCGGTTCGTTCTGTTGTTTACGGAGAAAGTGAAAAGATGCTAATCAGTATCTGTTCTTTCATTAATATTCATCAATCCAAATATGGGATATCGTCGATTGCCCACGCTTTTGTTGTGTGTGCGGTCGTCGATTTAAGTCTCTGGAAGTCCGTCTGTAAAATTTGCGCGAACTGACGCGGGAGGAAAATCTATTCTGCTTTGCAGCGATATTCCAGTCCGTGACTTTTGTTCTGCTGGTATTGGAACTTTGTACGAAAACGACAAAGATGAAACAGAAATTGGAATAACAATTAGAATATAAAAAGATTAAACGTGCACATTACAGATTCACAGGACAGACGAACAGGGCAATTATAGAATTGTAAAGACCATCAAGATAGTATCTAGTTTTTCATCAGATGTACGTGTGCTTAATGGAATAGAGAGAGTCTATGAAAAGGAATTGTTTGATGACTACTTGAAAAGGATATTCAAATGAGAATCTGATTATTTCAGATTGTATTGAGAGTAAGAAACCAAGAATACTTTCTATATATTCTCGTCAACATCTCTGGTAATTCGGAAGCAGCTAAACAACGAAATACCCGTTGATAATTTAAAGCTATGAACTAAATTGATTTTAAAATGATGATCAATTTTATGAGATATTTAATTAAAGAAAAGGCCATTATTTTCCGACAACATTTATAATAATATAAATACTTTTTTCACACTACCGACGGGGCTTTGAATATGTTGACTGTATCTTTTGTAGAGGGCTAACACACCCCACCAAAAAAGGGGTGCCCAATGTATGACACAAAATTGTGTCTGATAGTGAGGCTTCAGTTTTGGAGATCTGGGGAGTGTCGACAATCCTTTCATTGTCATTACTCCCTAGTCCACTCTCACCAGGAGAGGTAGTACCTGTTAGAATCCTATCTATGAGACAAATTAATATTTAAAAACGGTTTGTATTCGATAGGAATACTTAATGTTATACAAGTAAATTGTTCGTATTAAGAATGGTTACTTGCAATTATAATTGTTTTCTAGGGATTATTATTCGTTACTTAAAACCATATAATTATTAGTATTAGATAGGAATACTTGAAACCATACTACTGTGTGCAAATTATTTGCATTAGATAGAAATACTAAATATCATATAACTGTGGGGAAAATGTATATATAAATGTATAATGAACGAGACTCCTTAACCTCTAGGGATAAAACAAACCAATCGGTCATAAGAATCAATATCACTCAAATCTTATAAGTCAGGGTTCTATAACGTTTTTGGTTCTCCCAAAGTTGTCACTGAAAGGTTGAGTAGACAAAGATGTTGTCACTTGATGCTGGCAATAAAATAATAGACAAATATGCTGTTACAGTTGGGTTTAATTTTTTAATCAACAGGCCGGAAATCTCCGTGAGTTTCCAAACCATCTTTCCTGGAGAAGAGAAAACTTCCTGGATCTTGTCAGGAAAATATCGAAATCCCTAAAAAGGTACTTCTTAAAATACACGTCCCCTCTATAGTACTAACTACTAAAATTCGAAACGTAGATTTTCTCATCGCTTGTTTCAATGTAAGTTACCCGAAATCCCACCAATCGATCAAATCCTCCAGAGTGATGATGCGTGGGGCATTGCATAACACAACCAGGTAATTTCAATGGTGCGGGTGTCTCTCGCTATGACTCTGAATTGGATCTTGAAATAACGTCCTTACACATTCAATCGTTTTCCCAATGAATAAATTTGACAAAAATAAATAAATAAAACGACTCTTTTATTGTTCCCTTCTTCACCTCTCCGAGTTTGGTTTGAATTCAGACATTTTTCCTTCTCCAAAACCAGTTGCCATACCACAGTTAAAGAGCCCAGTCTACCCAATTATTTACTTATAACTGGTGAGAGAATTGTTCGATTCACACCTTTCCCTGTGATATTAAAAGCACGTTCTCATCGAATGTACCGACCTAGACCATGTAAGAAAAACTTTCTATAGTGCAAACAATATAAAGGAACTGTCCCAAAACACTGAAATAAACAATGTTATATCATTTCCAAAAACAGTGAAGTTATACACAAAAATATAAAGAAATTTACAATAAGACCAAATTACTTCTATAAAGCCTTTCTTTGCTAGATATATTCTAACAAACTGATCCCTTCCCCAACCTGTTTCACGGTTTTGTTTTTTGTTGTTTTTTAAATTTCATGATTCCCTACAAATAAACTCCTAATAAAAAAAAACACCAACTGATTATCTAAAGTTTATCATTAATTCCAAAGACCTCTCCTTTGAATTTCTTTTCAGACTTATTTTCTTTAACTTGATTCGGCATTAAATGACCGATGAGGTTGATATGCCGTAAAACAAAACAAAACAAAACAAATGAAATGCAAACAGCCTCGTTCAATCTCACCCTTCCCTATGTTGTATATCGTACCAGCTTAACGAAGAAGAAACATGACACTTTCTTGACGAAAATATATATCTCTTTTTATTGCTTCTCGAAAAGTCCGAAATTCTGTCAGTGTGAGAGAGAGACAGAGACAGGGACACGAAGGACTTGGACACCGGCTGGTGGAGAACTGCTATATTAACCCTTTCTTTCCCACCTTGTGAATCCATTTTCAGATGTCAACGTCCTTGCTTCCTTGATGAGAAATTCTCAGCCGGAGTACGCTGGAGCTGTTGCTTCACAACCCCGGGTGGCGCCTTGCGCGGCTGACCGTGACTCTCCATAACTCCGTTACTGACCGTTTGACGTGGGTACCCGTGTATAAATAATTTCATAACGCCAATGCGTTCTTCTGGTTTGTAATTAATATGATTCGCTTACACCCACGCATCGTTTGTCTTCTGGTAAACACTTTGTTTACACTGCTGGAATCCTGTCCCAGAGACCCCCTGATTGACGGCTCTGCCAAAAGTCAATATGCAATACCTACGACTACAACCATAACGCAACGAGCGCCTCTTTTTTATTTTTAAACATACTTATAAGTATTCTGACTACATTTCTATCTTATAAATGTTATAATAACTTGAATCAAGATTTCTATACTACTAATAATAACTACTTAAATATTATTATTATACTTAAATAAATATTACTACTATAATAACTTGAATCAAGATTTCTATACTACTAATAGTGTTGAGATACTGCTAAAAAGATAAACTAAAGTAAATATATTTTTCGAAAACCAGCCAAAAGGAATTATAAATCTGCCAAGAACTTTTTTTTTCTTGAGAATTTACTATTTACGATTAAATGTCCTTTCCGCTTCTTTGAGTTTTTCACTTGATCAAAAAATGCTACATCTTACTTTTTCGTTATTTGGCATTTCAGCCCAAAATGATTCATTTCAGCCTAAAATGGCTGATCTCTCATTTCTTTCTCTCCTTGACAATCCTTTTATTTTTGTACTTGGAATGAATGTGCGTCTTATATAAGTTACATGATGAAGAATATTGAAAGTATCAATAAGGAGTCAACAAAGAAACGAAAAATAATCTATGTTCGTAATTGTAAATGAAAATAACCTGACATATACTAAAGTAATAAGATTTATTGGGGAGTGCAAGGTAAATAGATATGATACTTTTTAGATAATTTATGTTCAACATATTGACCTACAATGAGAAAACAGTGATACAGTTTTTTCATTAAATTGTAGATTGAGTGATTGATTAATCTTAATGGTATCTCAACCAGTCTAGGGTTATTTCATGCCTGGAGGTTAGAAAATTATATTCATTATATGCTTATATTTACATTTTGTGCAAAGTTGTTTCTCAAGAATATCAGCCCTAACGAATATGAACAATTTTGAAACAGATCTATTTGACTCATAGACGGCACCCTAACAGGTGCTACCACTCCAGGTCAGAGTAGATCTGGAAGTAACGGCAATGAAGGGTTACTCAACACTCTCCAGAACTCAAGAATTAGAGTCTCACCATCAGATACAGCTTCGTGTCATACCCAGAATACCACTTCGTGTTGGGGTCTCCTTGCAAGCGATCAAGTCATCGCGTTGTAAATCCTACCGACTGGGTACACAAACATGCCAGGCATATGTTCAAAAGGAAAATAACATTGAAACAGAAAAAAAAGGATGTAAAAAAGGTTTTTACAAACCCTGATATGGTAAATGAAAGGTTGTGCTTTGGTATCGTATCAACCAGTGAGCAGAATGATTCTAAAATCCCTGTTACTTAGGGTGGCTCCATTTCTCATAAAGATATAAATGATTGAGGATAATTGGGCTTTTTTTTTCTGTTAAAAAATCGAACGCGTGGACATTACAGTAGATGCTTTTAGTAGAATATCTGGTCAATAATTTCTTGCCAACTGGATGTGAAATTAATGTATTTTATCAGCGTTTTAATCAGAGCATGACGCAGTTTTAAACAAATAAAAAATATACAAATATCAAACTACCTCCATTATTATAACGTAATATGATTTGGCGACTGTTCAGTTTATGAGGCGTGAACATGAACTTGGGCGTAAGCTTTGGCATAAGCGCGGGCTGAGACCGTTCGTACACCGGAACCCCTGGTAAATAAGGTATCAATTGTGATTGAAAATGGTAATTCAAATTCAAATAGTAATGATCTATTACACGATCTTATAATGATTCATCGAAGGTCTGTCTATCCATCAGTACATCCATCATTTTTTGCCTAATTCTAACTAAACCTTGCAGGGTTACAGTCATGCTTGGAAATATTTTGAATTATCTGAAGAAATCTGGCTAAGACCCATTTTAAGGTGAGATCTGTCTTTCATTTTCTGTCTCACTTCCTCCCTCGGTATAAAAGGCTATCCATTTCACAGCACACACACACTCTCTCTCTCTCTCTCTCTCTCTCTCTCTCTCTCTCTCTCTCTCTCTCTGCGCACTTAGACACTCTCTACCGAGAACACCCATTTTTGAAGGGAGGCCCTTGCCCTCTACAATCTATTCTAAATCTTGCCGCTAAGGGAAAATGCAACGCTCAATTTAAAAAAATAGCTCAGAAACTTTTTAAAAATTTAATACTACCCTCCAAATCTGGGTAATAACAAGATAAAATATTTATTCGAAATATTTATTAACTTTTACGTATTTTTGAGGTTATTTGAGATCTCTGAATGAACTCAATATCCGTCTTCAGTATGTCATACTTGACGTAAACAAGACAGTATTCTATGGTAAATAATAAAAGCAAATGAAACGACTTTAAATATGAATAATAATGCTAAACATTAATAAAAGTGAAAGTTTGGGAAAGTTCCGTAAGTTTATTTAATAACAAACTGATGGGAATATGTTTCTCGCCAAAGTCAGTTCAAAAAGAACACAAAATAAAATGTACAACCCAAGTGACTCTCTAAATTTTACCTTTCCAAGCAACACTAAGAAAATCAGCAAAAGAATGGTGGTGATTATGGTGTGATGGTGGTTTTGATTCAGTTTCCTAACTCTACGATCATCTCAGTGTTGATTTATTTCTCAATGACCGTCGAAATGTTGTCTCGTGACTTAGGTATGACACTAAGCTGCATCTAATGGTGCGACTCCAGTTGTGGAGATCTAGAGTACGTGGAGTACCTCTTCATTGCTGTAACTTCCAGGTAGACTCTGACCCGAAGTGGTTGTACCTGTTAGGGCCCCATCTATGAGTCAAATAGATCTGTTTAAAATTATTCGTATTCGATATGCAATAAAAATCCTCTTAAGAAACAACTACACAAAAACTACAAATATGAACATACAATGAACGTGATTATCGAAACTCTATGAGTAGAATAACCCTAAATGAGTTGATATGTCTTTAAAAACAATCTTATCAAAGCTTGTCCCAAAAGAGTATGAAAATTTTGTGGATATGGGATTTAGGGCGAGTTTGCTTCATTAGGTTTTAAACTGTCTCACTGAAAGTATTTTAAATGAGTAGTTTTAAAAATGTGAATACTATGATGACTTCTATTCCCTTCAGCTACGTTAACCCTTTTAAGCAGCAGTAGCTACTGTCAAAAGCTATATTATTCAAAAGAAAGTCATTGGGAAACTAATTTTTATAAGACGTTGGCTTTCACGTTCAGCCAAGGTAGTCGCACGCAAACTTGCTAGTTAACGGAGGATTTGGTAGTTTAAATACAGGCTAACATCATCATCATCAAGATAACCATGGTGTGCGCACAGTACGGATTCTTTTCACTTTCTCTCACTATCCGTACCTATCTTGGGAAGTTCCCAAGACAGCATCCAGTATTTGCACAGAACAAATGAATGTTATTTTGGCTGGCGCGCCAATATTGGTGCGTCCAAGTGTAGGAGTCATTCGGATAACGTCGCTCATGAGTTCATCTTTACTTCACCAGCAGTGCCAAGCATGTCAAACTCGTCTTTCATGTTTTATGAGATGGGAGGTAAGTAGGTGTACAGCTGCTGTTTTGCGGGTTGATGCTTCCAGGATTTGTTCAAAACAACATGAAGCATCCTTGTGTTGTTCTGATTTGGACTTTTCATCCAGCGTTTCATCCATGTGCTTCAACCATATTCACTAAAAAATAACGACGGAAATTTTAACTTAATAAATAAATGCAGATTTTATTTTAGGTAAAGTTTTAGGAAACATTCATTCTCTGAATGTCTGAATGTTCATTTCTTGGAAGAATGTCTGGTATCTGAAGATTTGGTGATTGTTAAGTTAGATGATCCATTCTGAAGTAAAAAGTCAAGTGATTTTTAGAATTGACGACTGAGTATAAAAAGAGACTCAGTGCTGGTCAGTTTATTCTTCGAATCATCGTTAATTTCCCACCTGAATTGTGGGGTGTTTGGCGGAAACCAAGCAAAATAAGACTATTATATGTCGAATCTGAGGACAGAAAAAAGACAGTTTTCAATCACGTTTTTGTATGTCATGAAAACGAGGCTAAATTTTTTTTACACAGTTAGAGGCATATAATCGTATATTTCTTTTTTCTTTTTTTTTTTTCATTTTGTTGTCATAATTCCCCATACTTCAACGCCCCTGTGTAATAGACAAACGTGAACATATTTTCAAAAGTCAGCACAATTTATACTAAAAGTAGTTTTAGTTTTGGCTAAATCTCAAGATTTTACTTGGACATCAAAAAAGAGTCAGAAATCTCATCAATAAAGGACTTCTTGCATCCATTTGTTGCACTCTTTATTTCTAGCGGAAGGCAAAGTCATTTCTTAAGTATTTTGTTTCCAATTGAATTTGTTCCTACATCTTGTCTGATTAATACCCTTTGAACTTTTCTTGAATTTAAGTGGTTTTCTTTGGCGCCAGAAGCACGTCGGCAATGAAGAAGAAGAAGAAGAATCAAGGGGAAAACGGTTGAGACAGAGTGGAGGAGGAAAAGAAAAGAGAAAAAATGAATACAGGATGGTGAAATAAAAGTAAGCAAATATAAAAGAAATAGAAAGGGTAAAGAAAAGTAATAAAAAAAACTTTCAAATAAAAAGAAAGAAAGAAACAAAGAAAGAAATACGCATTGATACTTTAAAAAATAAAGAAGAAGAAGAAGAAGAAGAAGAAGAAGAAGAAGAAGAAGAAGAAGAAGAAGAAGAAGAAGAAGAAGAAATGTGTAATTAGAAAGAAAACAAGAAAGAAAACAGTGTAGAAGAAGAACGAAACAGGAACAGTTAGAAAGAGGAATCTAAAGAAAGTGTCGATGTAGAAAAAACAAAGAAAGATAAAAAAACAAGAAAAAAAAAGGAAAATGTGAAAAGTGATCTTTGACCGCTTCTTCAAATTTCGACAGTCCTACTTGACACCGAGGTTTTGTCTGCAAGAAGGTGAAGTATTATTCAGTAGTGCCAAGTTGCAGACGATAACAAGGTTGCTTTCTACCTTGGAAATAAAGAATCTCAGAAAGGGGACAAAAAGCAATGATAACAGATTTTTTTTTTTCTGGCCGGGAGCCAGTGCTACTCGGCGACTGACTATCTCCAGTAGAATCATTTTAAAGTGGACGAAAGAATTTAGCAAAGGAACGATAAGGAGTAAAAATTAGGGAAAACATACCAGAAACAATTAAAAGATTTCCCCCCCAAAAAAGAAAAGAAAACGAAAAAGAAAGGAAATAAATAATGAAATAAGCGAATAAAGTCAGAAAGAGAGATAACTCCAAATGTATTCCAAAAGATTCAAATAATTCGATGTCCACGAAAAATAAATATAGGAAAAAATTCAAAGAAAATATTTAAGTTTAATCATTTGAATTGATTGATAGATTGATTGATTTTAACATTATATCAAACTGTTATTTTGCGCCTCGAGATTTGGCGATCGTGTTCATATCAATTTTTTTTTTGTGTAGATGTTTCTTGAGATTTGTTTTACACACGATCATATCAGATATGATTTTTTTTAAAACTGATTTATTTAATCCATAAATTGGATCCTAACAGGTACTAGTACACCGGTTCAGAGTGGACCTGGAAGTAATGACAAAAAATGGGGATTCCACAATCCCCAAATCTTCAGAACAGATTCATTTAAGTATTATACTCAGTACACCCTGTTTTTTAGTGGGTATTACCCCCTGCAGGAGATACAATCAACGTATTCTTAGCCGTACCGATAGGAGGACTTGATTATTTGAAGTTTGATCAAGATTGCAAACATAAAAGAGATATGAACATTTTCTCAGAAGATAATTTTTTTGGTTGATTTGTTGGAGTTTTATGACATATCAACCTTTGTGTGTTATTTAATATCAAATCACAAGAAATCACAGAGAAAGAAAAGGATCTACACAAAGAAAATAAAAATAGAGAGGAGGGAAACGAAAGAAAGAATGTTTTGATAAAAAGAAGAAAGTCTCTGTTTGAGAAAGAAAGAAAGAAAGAAAGAAAGAAGATCAAAATAAAGAAACAAAAAAATCAAGAACAAGATGAAGAAACAAAAAAATGAAGAACAAGATGAAGAAAGAAGGAAATGAAGAACAAGATGAAGAAAGAAAGAAAGAAAGAAAGAAAGAAAGAAAGAAGTTATTTCATTACATTTTATTGATTTTAATGGTATGTCCTACGGTCTAGGGTTATTTTATGCCTAGTAATGGCAATGAAGGAGTATTCTACCTTTCCACGATCTTTAGAATTGAAGCTTTGGCATCAGAAGCATTTTAGTGTCATACCTAAGTTTTACCCCTTTAGGGGAGTCTTACCCCTCTTTCGGGGAATATAGTCAGCGTATACTAATCTCTGCCGACACAGCATATGAAAGAACAATGGTGAAAATGGAAAGAAAAACAACGAAAGCGGGAAAATTACAAGAAATAAATGAATAAAGTTGTCATAAAAATGGGATTGGATTCATGTAAGGATTATAGAACAAAAGAAAATAAAATTTAGAGAAAGACGAAAATTAAATAAAGAAGTAAAGAAAATATTGACAGAGTAAAAGAAATGTGAGTCATGTTCGTCTAAAAAAAAACAACTTTTAAGCGAGTTTACTTTGGAAAGAAAATAAAGATATCAATCAGTAGGAGTTTTACAACCTGATGGATTGACTTCTGGGAACTTAGAGTACCATTTATTTCTTTGGGATGTATCTGCTATGGCTAGAATAGAATAAAACATGTCATATATTTTAGGGGTTGGTTGGTTGGTTGGTTTTATGGCATAACAAAACTTGTTTATTTTATGCTGAGGTCAGTTTTTGATGCAATTCATCTCCCCATTAGATAACAAGACTCTGAAACTAGTATGCTAGTTCGTATACCTTGGTAGCTTAATCCCATCGACTGAAAGTGAGGTCAGCATACACAAGTAACTATTCGTATCAAATAATAAGTATTCGTTTGCTCACAGTTATATGCCTTCATGTATTCCTATTTGATAAAATAATTTGAATATGCGCTCCTGGTCACAGTGGCCTGAGAGTAATGGCAACGAGGGAGTGATTCCACATTCTTCCCAAGTACAAAAGTGCAGCCTCATCACCAGATGAACTTGGATGACCATGTATTTGTCGCTGCCTCCCACCAGACACGACTTGACACAAGGTCAAAAGCCCGAAGGCCAATTAAAGTGGGGATAAAGGGGAGGGGAGGTCGGGAACGAGCCGAGACTCGAACCCTGCTTGTCAGTGCTGCTCATCGGCTCACTTAGTGCAATGTGAGCCTGATGAGGCAAGCAGTTTCACGAACCCAAATGTGGGTCCGGGCACGTATGCCAGTTTACGGCTTAAACTAGACGCTTGGTCTAGTGCCGTACAAAGGGGACAAAAGTGCAGCTCGCCCACCCGAAGGTTGCCCAGCCGAAGCTGGGGGCCTATTCGGCCCCGAGTCTGCTCTTGGTTTCGAGCACCCATCCGGCACGAATGCCAGACGGCCCAGCTAAAAAGCCGAGAACTTGGATGACCATGGTTCTTCACCGTAAACTGTAAATTACCATGCTTGCTAATCAGAGAAATACTCAACTAGTTTTCTGTTGTCTCCTCCATGTGTTGAATTTACAATTGTCCTTCTCCTAGACTGGTTGCTTACTCGCATGGATAAAAAGCATAGAAATTCCTTCTATTTTACCGATAGCTGGGAAGAAGTGGATTCATGCCTTTCCCTCGGGCATTTATGCTAATTGATCACAAACCAAAATACGAATAACCAGTTCATTTTCTTCTTCGATAACCATTTCTCCAGTTCTACTTTCAACATGCATGGAACAGAATATGCAAAAATCTTTAAACTTTACTCGAACACAGAATGCTGAGGGAAAATGGAAATTCACTAACAATGTGCCCATTTCGGAACCGTTACAAAGTCGGTCAATTTAGTAATCAACTGTAAAAACTTTTATTATCAACTTATAGAATTATACAAGAATTCGATAAAAGACCTATTAAAGAGTGTATAATGAAATGCAATTATGAGAAAGAAAGAAAGAAAGAAAGAAAGAAAGAAAGAAAAGAGATGAAATTCAATAAAGAAATGATGAACAAGACGAAAAAAGAAAAAACTATAAGAAAGAAAGAAAGAAAGAAAGAAAGAAAGAAAGAAAGAAAGAAAGAAAATCGTTCTATCTAGTATTTAGATATTGAGGAAAAATTGATAAACAAAGAAATCCAAGAAGAGGAAGAGTTTAATGAGAAAGAAAGCCAACGTTATAACGTTTCAGTTCTAATGAACCATCATCAGGATTAGGAAGGATGATATCAAGTGATGTTAAATGGATGTTTATCAACTTGAATACGAATAAACTCTATCTCCCTCTGAACAGTTCCCGAGGGAAATCGTAAATCGACAAAGTCGTTGTTCTAACTCATGTAATAGTGTTGAAAATCTTCAACTGACACGACTTTCCGTTGTTTCATCACGTTCCTTTTTAAACGAGGCTGAGCTCATTTTTTTTTTTTTTTTGCACACATTTAAATTGTTATTTAACACGAATAATTCTATTTAAAATTAATCATTTGTTTGCATACAGTTAAATGGCTTCAAGTATTCCAATGTAACAGTAACAATTTAACATCAGTCATTTTTTCACAAACAGTTAAATGATATGTAAGAGATTAGTTTGTTGGTAATTTCATTTTTAGAGTTAATTTGTTTGCACACTCGTATTGCTAATGTTTCTACAGTTAAATGGTTTCAATTATTGCTATCTAACACTTATAACTGTATTGAATATTAATCCTTCGTTTGCGCACAGGGAAGTGGTTTCAAGTATTGCTATTTAACACTAATTGCTCAATTCAACATCACTCATACGTTTGCACACAGTTCTAAGTATTGCTATGTATTACTTGCAATTTAATTAAACATCAGTTATTTGTTTACATACAGTGGAATGATTGAACAGTTCTATTTTGATTAATTCAATTTAGCAAAAGAAATTTTCGGCACTCAGTTTAAATGTCAAATAGTTCTATTTGACCCATAGATAGGACTCTACCAGCTGCTACCACTCCTGTCCTGAGTGGTCATGAGAGCGATGGCAATGAAGGAGTACTCTGCATTTCCCAACGCTCCAGCATTACTGGGGCTTCACAATCAGATAGCTTTATGTCATATTACAGGACGCACATTTGGGGAGTCTTACCTCTCCGTAGAGACACAGTCGGTATATTCTACTGCCCCAGCCGACTCGGCTGTTCCTATTTACCAACCCCTCCGTTCGGGCAGGATATGAAACAAAGTCAATTTTTAAGCGGAGTTTAACAGGTTTAAATTCAGAGTTTACCTTCTCCTAGATTAGTTGCCTCACCAAGGCTGAAGAACCTAGTCTGTCCTACTCGGCTGTTTGTGTATGTGTGTGTGGAGACTTTAGACAACATGGGAGGTGATAAGAATGGTGCTATGAAAGAAATTATCTTTAATGGCTTTCGTTGGACATGGTTTTGTGGCGTTCGGTATAAGTGAAGGCCAGTATATCAAAGTTCGGCCCTTTTTTAATGCCTGGCACTGTGTGATCTACGATGAAGGGGGTAGGTGGGTGTAATATTCCATATATACTTGCGAGAATTGAACCCCAAAATAGAGTGGCGAGCAATAGTTGAGCCCGAAAACAATGTGAGACGAGAGTTTGCTGAAACTCGACCAGTTAGTTGGCAGTAATCAGAGAAAACAGTTCTGCCTAGTTGGAGTTAGACTCACGCTAGAAGATGAGGAAGTGCCCCTGGGCCATCCCAATAAAGCAAAGTTCGAGGCAGGTAGCTGAGTATCACACATACTCCGTTAAACAGGTTGTGTCCCTCGAATTCTTTTCTTTTTCCTTTGTAGTACCGTCCGAGCTTTATGCAGCTTCGATAGGCAATCTGGGGTCGACTTTATCATTATGCTGCAAACTGTGTACAAACCAAACGCTTGCGTCATTTTACCAAAGATATTTCTGTTACATTATCCCGAGATTTTATGTAGAATTTGACATGCATGTATTTACTAACCTATACGCATGGGCAGGATATGACACAAGGTCAATTTTCAAGCGGATTTTTCTTCTCCTTGACCAGTTTCCATACCAAGCTAAGAGAACCCAGTTTGCCCAACTATAGCTGGAGGAAGTCTAGTTGGATTCATACCTTTCTCAAGGGTATTAAATATATAAAATGCAAATAGTCTCGTCCAGGATTTGAACTCTTGTCGCTATGTCCATTTCCTACAATGATAACCACGACACAATTTGACTTTTTGTGTTCCATTTTCTTTGTACGCTAAACCAAAACATAATTAACGAAAAATACTTGTAATAATCCAAGAATACAATGGTGAACGTGAATTTTGAAAGGCAAACACGAAGTGGATGTTTTAACATGTGCTCAAGGTCATAATTGATCTGTTGATTTTTCATTCAGTGTTGCCTACCTGAAAAATAAAAATTTAAAAAAAAACAAGAAACAGTCTCATTTCTTTCTAGACCAATCTCATATTTACAGATGAAAAATGAAAGTATAAGATTAAGAAAGACATGGAGAGAAAAGAAAAAGAACAGGTTTTTCAGGTAGAAGAGATGAAAGATATAAAACTTAGAAAGTCAGTAAATTGTGAGTCGTCGCCTTTTGACAAAGAGCCAAGTAAGCACTTGGGAAAGACGACGAAAAAGCCGGAGAGCAGATTTCCTGGAAATAAGTCAAAAGCAAATGGCAAGAGAAGCGAAAAATCAACAATATCCCAAAGCGAAGACAATATTTATGGACAATCTTTTGGCTGAGTTGGTCGACTGAGACAAGGACATTAAAAGCTGAAACTTGATAGACGGAACGCATGTTGGTGTATAAAACTTTGATAGCAATATTTATCTACACTCCCAATGGTGCAACGCTGACATATGATTGGTTATTAAATGTGAGATTTTATTCCTATCTTTATTTGATACTGAACACAACCCCCAGGTTGCTTCCTCAATGTGTTATTAGAAGAAAAAAAGGCAGCCAATCAACAAATGCCCTTAAACTATAAAGAAACCTAAGTTGCGGTCCAGTGATTAGTAACCAATTTTTTAATGTCCTCACAGAGTACCCTGTTTCCAGATTTATGCCAAAACTAAGCTAAGCTTAGTGTCAGATGTTTGTTTATAGAATCACAATAGAAGAGAGGAGCTGGTTGTTACCCTTTATAAACGAATGACTTTGTCGAACTATTTTGAAGGAAGTAGAATTGATTCGTAGTTGATCATAAAAGTTTTTACTCTTTGAGTATTGCTTGCTTTTTTCATTCAATCGCTATGGAAAAATGTATATTTTTTATCCACTCTCATTGAAAAAGAAGTGCATTATTTTCCCAATATAGTCTCTAGGGAAAAGTAATCCATATTTTTTTAAATGCAATCTCCATCAAAGAGAAGTGCAAGCTTTTTTTTTAAATAGTCGTGAAAGAAGAGAGGTGCATGCTTTTAATTTTAAATACGATCTCTATGGGCGAAAAATGCCAGGGTTTTTAAATGCAATCTCTATGGAAGAGAAGTGTATGTTTTTTTAATATAATCTCTATGGAAGACGATCAATACGAAAGAGAAGTACGTGATTGTTTATTACAATATCTACGGAAGAGAAGTGTATGCTTTTTTAAATATAATCTCTATAGAAGACGATCAATACGATAGAGAAGTACGTGATTCTTTATTACAATATCTATGGAAGAAAAGTGGATTCTTTTTTAATATAATCCCTCTGAAAAAGTATATGCTTTTAAAATTACAATCGCTATGGAAGAGAAGTATATGTTTATTGATTAAAATACATGCCATCTCGACTAGCAACGTTTAATGTGTGAGGCTTTAATGACAAGAGGCAAAAAAATAACTCAATTTTAATAGGACTTACAAAAATACGAACTTGACTAAATATACTCGAAAGAAATGAAAATACAAAAGAAAAAATTATATAAATATGGAGAAACCGAATTAGGGTTATTTTACGCTGAAATGTTAGGATATTACATACATTGTACGTTCATATTTACATTTTGTGCCCTTTTTCTTGAGTTTTTAAGAAAACTTTTTTTTTTAATTCAATTTAATTTTATTTTATTTATTTATTTATTTATTTATTCATTATTTCTTTTATTTTATCCAACTGAATGTGAATGACTTTTAAAGAGACCCTTATATGATACCCTACCTAACAGGTCAGAATATTGGTAATGAGCGGTTACTTCACATCTTTCCTATATCTAATTAGGTCAGTCCAGGTCAAAATATCCCGAAATTCTAATTAGAATTCTTCGTTCCTTATTAAAAGAAAGAATCAATATAATACTGACTCACTTTTATACCGGGAACCTAATGCTTCCTCGGATCGTCTCGGTGTCCTTAATTGTATGGAAACACACTATGACCGAAACAGTTTTAACAATAAGTAAACAAAATTCAAGACCCTGATATTTATACTCAGTCACATTTTTTTTTATTTGTCTTGTTTTCCACAAGCTGAGACTATGTTATTTTATTTTTTTAAATTTTATTTTATTTCATTTTTTAATTTTTTCAATTTTTTCATCTTTTTATCGTATCTAATTTCATTTCATTTTATTCTATTTTATTTATTTTATTTTGTTTCATTTTTTTTTTCATCTTTTTGTGTTATTTAATTTAATTTAATTTAATTTCATTCTATTTTATCTTATTTCATTTCATTTCATTTTTTCCTTCATTATATTCTATTTGATTTCATTTATTTTAATATAATTTTATTTTATCTTATTTCATTTCTTCTTTTTTCATCTTTTTATTTCATTTTTTCTAATTTTATTTTATTTCATTTCATTTCATTTCATTTCGTTTTATTTTATTTCGTTAATTTATTTCTTTTTCTTTTATTTTTTTTTCTATTTCGTTTAATTTAGCTTAATTCAATTTAATTTCATTTTATTTTAGTATACATTTTGGTTTGATTGGTGACCTAAGTTGATTAAAATACAAGAAATACAAACAACTAATTCTTATAGTTATCATTCTAGATTTTCTTTTTATAGCAGAAGGCTTATACAATTTTCCAAACATCTCAGATTTCATATATATATATATATATATATATATATATATATATATATATATATATATATATACTTCATTATTCAGAATCCTTTTGAAAAATTCGTATAATACTGAATAACTAAATTCGCATATCTTCTGTCAACAGGACCCAGGGCTTAGTTTACGTGGTAATATTTTTTAAAGCCATCTTCACGCAAATATGTTGTTGCAAATAGTAAGAAAAACGGCTAGTTTTGATAAATCTGGATATTCATAAAACATATTGTACTCCTTCAGACTAATCCGAGGCTAATTCATGATTCCCATCCAGAGATAAACATTAATCATATATATATATATATATATATATATGAAAGAGTAATGTTTATATATAAAATGAATCGGGAAAAAAGATGATACAATCATTTTCTCAGCTTCACTAACAGAAGATATTCCAGCAGTACCACTTTATCCAAACATGTTTGGCATATAAAGGATGTAACGGGAAAATTTTCTGTAATAAAATGGTATATTGTGAAAAAAAACAAGCTTATAAAGGAGGTAACTATACCTGCAGATTGTATCTGGAAGAAAAATTATGCATTCTAGAACATACTGAAAACAAATTACTGAACAAAGGAAGCGAATTAATATTCAAGTGTAGACATGTGATTAGGTTCTTCCTATGTTATTTACCATCTAGTCCTGATTAATTCAATAATCTATTCTCGATTTTAGACTTCCAAAAGAAAAGGTTTTTTTCTCGTTTGAATGTCACGTCTATTAAGACCAAATCACATTATTTTTTCGAGGAAAGGTCTCGTGAACTAACATCTTATCCTGTAACTATACCCTCGTTATGTAGACGATTAACAAACCACTTTTTTTACACTCCCATCAGAAGATTGAGTAACGGACTTATTATGCCCGTAATTCTAAAGTGTGTGTGTGTGTGTGTGTGTGTGTGTGTCCACGCTCGTTGATTGGATTATTTCCCCCGTCTATATTTTCTTTTTCTTTTCTTACGACGTTTCGACCATGTACACTTTTTTCTTCTTGTGGCGTTAGATTTATTCGACTGGTGGTATTTGGTGTGCAATATCCATTAGATTGATTGACTGGTCTTAACGGGATTTAGACCTGTCTCGGGTTATTTCATGCCTAGAGGTTAGGTGATTGCGTTCTTTCTACGTTCATATTAACATTTATGGGATTTTTTTTTTTTTGCACACGATCCTATCGAATGCGAAAAAAAAACAACTTTTAAACGGATCTAGAAAAAGTATTCGACACTCCACAGATCTTTAGAACAGGAGCCTCACTATCTGATTCAGTTTGGTAACATGCCCAGTACCCCCACTTTTTTAGGCGGGGATCTTAGCCCATCAACAAAAGAAAATACAAGGATATCAGTACATGCAAAATATTACAACGAAAAATATTTTTAAATCGCTAACGAATCAATTATGTCAACTGATGACACCTTAGATTTGAAATTCACCCTTCTTTTTTTTTTGCAGCGGGGTGATACTTATCCCTCAACAGGGGATAGAATCAGTGTATTTTAAGCCCCATCGATTGGATGAAATGTCCATTTGGATTAAAATATACAAACGATTTTTATAGATTGAAAAAAACTGAACTCTCGTTTTGAAAAACTGAACTCTCGTTTTAAAAACTGAACTCCCGTATTCGTGAGAGTAATGAACGTGAAACTCATTTACATGAAATCTTTTACACGAAGAAGATTTTAAAAAAAATCTTTTTGATCACGGTTTTCAAATGTCGTCTATACTTACGCCCTGTGAGCACCTCACGTGATGTAATGGTTGCAAAGATAGATTAGCAGATCGTTGGTTGTGAGTTTGATTCTCACAGGCCGCTCCATATTTCATGCCTTACGCAGCAGCTAAGCTTAATAGATAATCATACCAATTCTCCGTTTGCCGAGGAAGTCAATTGGGTCCAGAACTTCTTGTTTGCTCGTGTTTCATCCTATCATTCACACCTTATTCGATAAGGGTAGATGTCTGCCTACTTTTTTCCTCCATGCATAAGTAGAAAAGTTAGTGACCGTAGTCAAGGGTGATCCGAAGTCTCCCTTTTCAATAGCTACTACACCGAGATGGGAGGACGCTACTCCTTTCCGTGGATTTCTCTACTCACCCTTGATCCGTTCCTTATAATGCTGAATGTTAAGCAAGGATGTATCAGGTACCATTTTTTGAGTCTTTGGTATGACTCGACCTGGGATTGAACTCCGGTCTCCCAGGCCATTGGCGAACACTCTACCCACGAGTCAATTCAGTTATATCAGATTAAAAAAAAAAACTGCACCCTATATTATGGCTTTTTGTAGGTACTTTTTTTTTTTTCAATGTTTAACAAATTTTAAGATTGTCAAAGATGCAGTCAAAAATGATTCATACTATTCGGCAATATATATTCATATAAAGATGGGCTGACAGAATGGCTGCCTTAGACCCTCCTCTCTCTCTCTCTCTCTCTCTCTCTCTCGCTCGCTCTCTCTCTCTCTCCCTCTCCCTCTCTCTCTCCCTCTCTCTCACTCTCGCTCTCTCTCTCTCTGTCACTCTCTCTCTCTTACCATCCGTTTCTATTGGCCATCGCTTTTGGTAAGTCCTCTAGACAGCACCCAGAGTAAGTTTTTGCTGATGGGTCAACACTGGTGTGTCCATGTCTAAAAGTGCACCGTAGAACATTGCTTAAGAGTACATCTTTACTTCCCCAACATTGCCCAGCATGTCTTGGTTGTCTTAATTGGATGGTTTGTGCGATGGGATGTAAGAAGCCATGCTCGTAGGGTACTACTTTCCGGATTTGTTTAAAACAGCATAAAGCATCCTTGTGTAGTTCCCATCATAACTGATACTGTTTTAAATATCTTTTATTAAATTTTATTCAAAAAGAAGAAAAACCCACCTTATATCGTGGAAACCCAGATTTTTTTCGTGGAACACTGGAGTTCAATGAACTCAAACATGGAAAATATTGCTTTTGCTTAAAAATAACAAGTTATACTTTTGAATTAAGTTGAATTATCCTTTCATTAAACTAATCAAACAATCTTCTACGAATTTGGGTAACGACTAAGCTATTTTAAAATCATCTTTTAAAACGATGTAGTGGGAGAAAAGTAATTCTGCAGCTCTATGGAGTCTCGGAGTGTTCGCTGGAGGTATAAACTTGATGAATGATAGAATCTGCCAAGGGTCCAAAGTGGGTGAGCAAATGAAAAGGTAATAAAACTTACAGAAGTTTCAAGTGCTTAGAGGCAGACAACTGATTAATAATAGGGTCTCAAAAGGTGAAAGAACTAGATATTTGTTATTTGTTTCTTTGTTTCTATGTTTTTGTTGTATGTCATTAGGGCATTTCAAGTATTTTTATCTAGTATTAATAATTTTTGCACAAATCTATTTTGTTCATAAATGGGACCTTAACAGCGACTATTATAACGAGTCAGAGTGGATCTGGGAGTAATATCAACAAATGGGTAATTCTACACTCCCATTGAGTTCCAGAACAGAAACCTTACCATCCTGATACTGTTTAGTGTCACAGTATTTTGGTGGAAGTGTCTTACCCCTCTACAGGGAATTCAATTGAATTATTTTATATTCCACTTACACGGCTGGTGGCGGAGAAGCTGACTAAATACACACAAGGGCGAAATAACAAAGAAGGCGAATTAAATGAAACAAGATATCCCGAAGAATTGATAGTGGAAAGAGAATTACCTACCCCCACCCCTGAAGATGGAATAAAAACTTCGGTTTGAAATTTATTGAGGGCTGCAGACTACAAAGAAAACAATCGAAGACGGAGGGGGGTAAGCGGCCAAAACGTTGTGAATATAGCATTTCAAATACACGCGATGTGTGTGCTGTGTAAATAAAATACCAATATATTGTATAGTATTAATTTGTTTTTTTAACTATTCAGGCCATTTCACCATTACCATTCTTGTAGTATAAGGGGAGGTGATCGTGGTTTATTGATTATTGTCGTATGAACTGGACATAGCGACCCGAGTTCAAATTCTGAACGAGTCTGTTTGCATTTGACATAGATTTAATATTTTAAGGAAAGGTATGAATCTAACTATTCTTCCTCCGGATATGGGTAAATAGTAGGGCAGACTTGGATCTTAAACCTTGGTATGACAACCAGTCAGGGAGAAGGAAAACTCTGATTTCAAACCAATAAACTCCGCTTTAGAAATTCTTGAAACCATTTGACTGTGTGCAAACAAATGACTGATGTAAAATTGAATTATTGGTATTATAAAGCAATACTTGGAACCATTTAGCTGTGTACAAACGAATAATGTTGAATAGAATTACTAGTGTTAACTAGCAAAAGTTTAAACCATTTAACTGTGTGCAAACAAATGAGCTTTGGGTCGTCAAAAAATTGCTACCAACAAACATATTTACAAATCATATATATCAAATATATATGTATAAAGAGGATTTGGCATTAAATAACCTACAAAGATTGATATGCCGTAAAACATAATCAACCAACTAAGAAAAAATATTTAATAAATCTACAATCAAACAAAACAAATCGAATAACTTATATTGTTGTTTCGTTTTTGATTTTATAAAGAATATTTTTAAGATATCCATTTCAAAAATGAACTTTAATATTTTTCAAATTTTCAAATTATTCTAATAAAAAATCTCACCAAATGCTTACTTCCCTTTAAGGACCCAAGCTGTGATCTAAAAGGTCAAGGTCGTAATCAGTTTTCAGGATAAATAATGGCTTTATTTGAAAAAAAATAAGCAATTTAATTATGAAAACGATCAACAAGATAATTACTTAGTTAAGAAAATTAAGAAAGTCCAGAGATGTATAACAAAAAACACAGTTATTTGTCACTATTTTATTTTAGAGTTGAAAGTGCAGATTGTTAATCTCATTAAACCAAGAAATATGAGGCTGGCCATGAAATTATTTTACGTAAATTCATCGCGGAAAATTTATCGCCACGAATTTATCGCAGCAAAATTATCGCTATAAATTCATCGCATGGTAGATTTATCCCCAGTAAATTAATCGTATCAGATTAATTGCTTTTATAATGCAGGCTTTCCCTAACCCTAACGATAACCATTTGACTTGTTTTATAAAATTTTTAAAAGCTATGATTAAATTTTAAATTCAGTCAAGAATAATTTATCTGCGATATATTTACCATTCTATGAATTTACTACACGATGAATTTACAGACAATGAATTTTCTGGATACGCCAAGATATTAACAGGTACACTGCTAAATTTAGATGTTGTGTCAAAGTGGCAATATATATATATATATATATATATATATGTGTGTGTGTGTGTGTGTGTGTGTGTGTGTGTGTGTGTGTGTGATTTAGGATAGTGTAGACGTGTGATCATCCGTGGTTTGAGGAAAATTTGAGGAAAAATTGACAGTCAACAAGTAATGTTTTAATGGATTTTTTTTATTGCTTGTTTATTTTTTTTCACACAATCATATGATTTCGAGTATTCCTTGTGTCCCGTCCGGCTCGTAGCGGCAGAGGATGGAAAATAAATTAAGATTTACATACTTAGATTTCTCGCATTTTAATCTACATAGGCAACCAATCAATCTAGGTGCCCTTAAAAGCATAAATAAAGTGGTCTCAGTTCCTAGACGTATACTGTATATACCTGCCTGGCACAGGACCAATCAGGTGGGTTAGAAAACAATATTAGGTTGGTTCTAAGAAGCCTAACTTTTTGACAATACCTGCTTAGCAGAGCTGATATTATCGCTCGGCGCCTGAAGCGCCTCAAAATGTGAATGTCGACAGGACCAAACATTTTTTGCAGAGTTTCGATTCAAGTGTGATTCCCCATTATAAAATGCCCCTATATCAAATCTGATATGGTGGAAAGTGAGATAAATAATATACCGTTTATTCTCGCGTATCATGCGTATTCAAAAACTAAATTTTTGGTTTGTATTCGGTGGTCACACCGTTCGTGAGATACAAACGTTGTGTGTAAATAGTTGGCCAAGGCTGGGCCTAAGCCAGCCGGCCTACAGTTTCTGGCTGCAAAAATCAACAAATCATTCCGGATAGTATCGGATAATACTCGAATTTATAAGGTACAAAAAATCAGCTTTGAAATGAATGTTGATAAAAACGAAAATTCTTTTGATACACTCTAATAAGTAAAAGAAAGAAAAATGCAACAAGAAAGAAAAAATAAAGAAAAGAAAAACTTAAGTGTGAATGTAATATCTGGTCTTGTATAGAAAAGTCGGTCCTTATCACATTTACAAAGTGGTCAATCACTGCAGCCTCTTTTGTCCACTACATGATCCCAACTCTCGGTAGATGCGATCCAATAAATGTCAACGCCACTGATTCTTATGCGTTACAATGCCAACGCAAAATCTGTAAAAATTTCCAGGATATAATGTGGCCATTCAGCTTTTCCACGCCATTTTTACTTCACTTTGCCCAACTTTCCCATTCTATGCTACCTATGTCTTCCAAAAGAGGCTTTTATAGCTTCTCAAAGAAAGACATTTCTTTGTATATCGATCTGAAGAATATTGATTCGTTCTTTTCTTTTCTATTTTCCTTCTAGCTTCTCTTTTTAATCTCGTCATGAGACCATCTTTGGAATTCTTTGAAGGAATGGCCACTTTTTAAAATGGTTATCCGTCTCATTCTCTGACTGACAAAAGACTCAGATTTTATTATTTAATATTAGATTTTAGGAATAATAAATAACTTTGAACGAAAATCAAAATCATTTTTCTTAATCTGGATAAATGTCATGCCCCATACGATAGCTAATAAATCGGGTAGAGTTTTTCGTATTACTTCATTGAATTACTTCTTTCTCTTTATTTCTCTCATCTATTATAAATTTTCCTTTTGAGTTTTCAGTTGAAGAAATATTACTACCAAGGTATATCTCATCTACTGAAAACGATATCACCATACGCAGAGGTAAGGCATGGACTCCTATTGACAGGTTATCGACTATATGGAAATATGATTTCTCTTATAAGATAAAATGGGAATTCTTTCAGGTAGTAGCGGTGTCAGAACTACTGTATGGCTGCACTCAAACTTTGATAATATGCATGAAGAAAAGCCTTGATGGGAACTACGCAAGGATGCTGCGTACTATTTTCAACTAATCACGGAAGCAGAATCCAACAGCAGCAGTACGGCTACTTGCCTACCATCACACACAAAACATTCAAGTAAGACGTACAAGACATGTTGGACACTGCTAGTGAAGTAAGAACACACTCATAAGCGACGTTTTTCTGTGGACTCCTACACATGGACACACCAGTGTTGACCGACAAGCAAAAACTTACATTCATCTGATTTTTGCAAACACCGGGTGTCGTCTTGGGGAGTTATCATGAGCGGTGACCAATAGTGACGGATGGCACAATAGAGTCAAGGAAATCCATGTTGCTGTACGCCATTATTATTATAATTATTATTGTAAATATTCGTTATGTAAATCTGTGAGTGTGTCCCCATTTTGTATTATCGTCAACAAAACAGTTTAGGATTTGAATATGTGATGATACTTTTATACTATTTATTAACTCTTAAACGTAATCTATTGTTACTAACGAACAAGCTTTATCAAAGTAATTAATTTACATAAGGATTTTTCAAAGCAGGTTTTTATAAATAATTACGCTGCTCATTTTGATTTGATTTTCATTTTCATTTATAAGCAACTTCTTATGATAAAATCATTGTGATAAAAGCATAAAAAGAAATAGTAATTTCTCATTTAATCCCTTCGGCTCTTGATACGAAAAGACTGAAATAGACAAGTAATTCGCAACAAAAAAGAGGGCGCATACTTGTAATATAATGGCCGAGGGATTTCTTTTTATGCCTTTGGCAAACGACATATGACTGACGGAATGGAAATACCAAATCAAGACAAGATCAGAACACTCGGAGAAAACGAAACCTACAAATACTAGAGGCTGACATCATCAAACAAGTGGAAATGAGAGACAAAATCCAAAAAGAATATCTCAGGAAAACTAGAAAACGACTCGAGACAAAACTCTCTAGCAGAGACCTTATCAAAGGAATAAATACCTGGGCTGTGCCCCTCGTTGACAGACTATATATATCAAAAACAGAGGGAGGAAGAGGACTTGCCAGCTTGAAGACAGAGTTGACGCATCGATACAACGACTCGAAGACAACACAGGAAAACATGAAGGACTGATTACATCCATCAGAAACAATACTGACAACACGATGGACAACAGAATGACAATAACTAGGAAACAAAAATGAGAAGAAAAACAACTCTATGGGCATTTTAAACAACTAATAAACAACATTTCACACCAGAAAACTTAGCTAAGAAAAGGAAACTTTAAGAGAGAAACAGAATCTCTTCTAATAGCAGCACAAAACAACGTCATAAGAACCAATCATATCAAAGCAAGAACAGATAAGACCCAACAAAATAGCAAATGACAGAGATGAAACCATCAATCACATAATAAGCGAATGCAGCAAATCAACACAGAAGGAGTATAAGACTAGACACAACTGGGTGGGCAAGGTGATCCACTGGGGAGATAAGCAAAAAATTTAAAATTGACCATACGAACAAATGGTATATGCACAACCTAGCACCTGTCGTAGAAAATGACACACATAAATTCCTATGAGACTTTAACATACAAACGGATCACCTAATCTCGGCCAGAAGACCAGGCCTTATAATAATCAACAAAAAGAGAGAATTTGCAATATTGTCGACTTTGCTGTCCCGGCTGACCACAGAATAAAGCTGAAAGAAGTTGTGAAAAGAAGGATAATTACCTCGATCTTGCTAGAGAATTGAAAAAACTATGGAATATGAAGATGACAATTATACCAATTGCGATTGGTACTTTTGGTACAGTAAATAAAGGATTATTAAAGGGACTGAAGGACTTGAAAGTTGGCAGACAATTGGAGACCATCCAAACGACATTATTGAGAACGGCCATAATGATGAGAAGAGTCCTGGAGACTTGAGGAGACTTGCTGTCACTCAAATTCCAGTGAAAGACCATCAGATGTCGCTGAGTTGAAAAAACTCTAAAGGACTAAATAATAATAAATGTAACAATTATGATCATAATAGTCTTTGACATTACTGATGGGTATTTATAATGCAATAATATGAAAAAATAGTGCTTATAATTATTCACAATACTAAAAATATTACTTAAATTTACAAGTAATACTTGTGGGTGTTCATAATGTGATAATGTAGCAAAAATGGTACTTACTGTCGGTGGTTCAGTTGTATAATTAGCATGCTTTCCATATTTATATATATTTCTACCATCTATAGTCACATCACCCACTAAAACTTCTTCCTTGTCTTTTTATCATATCCCACCTGTTTTACCAACAACTTCCTTATTGTCACACAATCCTACACCAAAATAATTATTATGATCATAATTGTTACAATTATTATTATTATTATTATTATTGTTATAGCAAAAGCTACCCAAAACTTAACATCATTTTTATTATCTTCCAATAAATACTTGACCAAATAACCCTTGAGGACACAATAATTATATATATTTTTAAAAATCTTTCTAAATAAAAGCAACGTGATGATGATTTTAATTTTAATCATCATCATCACTCAACAGAATTCACTACAAAACAACCATTTCATATTCATATCAAATAGAATTTTAGCTATCATGAAGTTAGAAGGGATTAAGAGAAAAAGAAATCATTCTGATTGCAACAATCTATTTCCAACCCTCTCCTCATCCACTCTTCCCTTCTTACACTCTCTTCCTTCGTCTCACCTCTTCCAATCAAAAGACTGCGGAAATATGTGTACATATATATATCATCATCATCATCATCATGTCATGCCGCTGGCACGGATATACTTGACCATCTCTCGCCACTTCTCCCTATCGTTATCGCCTCTGGTAGGTCTTCAGGGCTACATGCCGTATCCTCACATAGCTGCTGAATGTATGTTCGAGCTGGTCGTCCAGCTTTTGCCCGGTCATATGTGGGGGTCCATAGGAGTACATCACTTATAAGCTCGTCTCTGCTACTCCAGCAGTGTTCTGCATGTCTGGTTCGTCTTACTTGGATAGTTTTCGAGATGGGAGACAGGTGGTCGTATAGTTGATGCCTTGTGGGGTGTTGCCGCCAGGACTTATACAATATTGCTCGCAGGATTCTTGTGTAATTGCCGTCTAGCTTCTTCTCCAGCCGTTTAGTTAGCGTCCAAGTAGTGCATCCATATAGCAGTATCGATACGGCCGCTGTCTGGAAGAAACTGCGTTTCATTTTATCAGTCAGGTCTGATTGCCATATGATCGATAGTCTATCGATAGCTGTCCATGCCTTCGTTAGCCGCGTGTCGATGTCCTTTTCGGTTGATGAGACGCTACTTCCTAGGTAGGTGAATTTATCAACTAGTTTCAGAGGGGTTCCGTCTAGTGTGGTGATGTCGCCTGTTTGATTATAGCACATATATTCCGTTTTGTATGCATTGCCATGGATGCTAATGCCTGCGGCGGTTCGTTCCAAACTATGCAGTAGTGTTTCGGCTTGGTTGGGTGTATTTGCCAGCATTCCTATGTCATCGGCGTAGTCGGCGTCGGTAATTGTTTTTGCGGGGTGCCTTCTGCTTCTTTTCTTTGTCAGCTCGAAGCTGTTTTCTTTGATTTTATCAATCGATGTTCTAAGCACGTAATCTAGACAGATGATAAAGAGGTATGGGACTAGCGTGTCTCCTTCTAGTACTCCTGCAACAATGTCGAAGTATTCTGTGTCTCCGTCTGGTGAACGTACTTTCACTTTGGTGTTTCTATAGAGAATCGTTATTGCGGCTACGGTTTCTTTAGGTAGGCCGTATGCTAGTAGGATTTGTTCCATCTTTCCTCTGTGAATGGAATCGAAGACCTTGGTAAAGTCGACAAATATTAATGTCGCTTGTAGGTTTTTTGTCCGTACACCTTCAAGGACTCTACGGATGGTCAATATTTGTGAGGTCGTGGATCTATTTCTTCGGAAGCCATTTTGGTTTTTCCTAAGGATGTTGTCGATTTTGGGTTCTATGCGGTTTCGTAGTAGGGTATTGTAAATTTTGGCTGCTATGGATGTAAGTGTTATGCCTCGGTAGTTCTGGGCTTATCCGAGGTCCCCCTTTTTAGGGAAGGGGAGGATGCATCCCTTCATCCATCTGTCTATCGGATTTTGATTATATATTGCGTTGCAGTGTCGGAGCAGTATGTCGTCAAATTGAATTATAGACTGCGTTGCAGTGTACGCGCGGGCAACATCACATACACACAAATACCTTCCCCCTTTTTCGATCAAAAAATTAGCATATATAAATCGGCTCTTTTTTTTTGAAAACCTCTACTCTGACGAATACGGAAAACATGAAACCCAGGGTTACAGACTCTGCCATGTATTATATATACATATATATACATTTGTGTGTGTGTGTGTGTGTGTGTGTGTGTGTGTGTGTGTGTGTGTGTGTGTGTGTGTGTGTGTGTGTTACTAATAGAGTAATACGGTTTTTTAATCAAATTCCTAATCAGATTAAGACTATTTTAGTTTAGAAAATTTCTTGATTAAATGGGGGATTTCAGAAATTTAGACAAGAAAAGGAATTTTAGAGGTCATTTTTTTGGAAAGTGCAACATGAATTTCTTAACAGAATTTTGTCTGTATATAGATATGTTAATAGGGTATATGTTCCGTGCAAATATTTTTTAAGGTCGATATGAGAAGATAGTAAACAGAGGAGATGCCCAAGGAGGCACAACAAATAAATTAGCAAGTGATAATAATAATTGTGTTTAATCTCGTTTTTAATAAAGAGTTTCTTAAAAACCAATGTTATAGATGAATAAGAAATATTTGTTTACATTACAAATATTACAATATTTCATTGAGAATTATTACATAATTTTTAGAAATCTTCCCATTCAATCTTCGATTTTTCTATTCACGTTTTTTAAGGTTATACCTCATTTATTTTTCTTAACTATATTTGTTGGTATTAAATCACTAAATTTTAAAATAGAAATAGAAATCAAGAACAATTTATCTTAAAATGTTATTTATAGTTTCAATTCGTGCAATTATTATGCAGGTATGACATCGTATTTGCACGAATTCATGTGTGAGTATATATATATATATATATATATATATATATATATATATATATATATACTCTTTTAGTGGTTACGATTGTGTATGTGAGAAAAGATGTCTGACAGAGACAGAGACATAGAGACAGTGAGAGATACAGAGAAAGATAGAGTGAGATAGTGTGCAAAGTTGGTGTTTCTTTTTATTACTTATTTGACACTTTGGACAAAAAAAAATGTTTCTTACGTGTCTTCGTCGCCATTTTTCTTTCACTTTCCATTATATACTTCAGCTTTATTTCATTAGCAAAAAATAAATGAATAAATAAAAATAGAAAAAAAGTAAAAAACAAAACAAAAAAGAAGCATTTTTATTTCCAAATGAATTTTATTTTCCTGATTATTTACCAGTACGTTAATTTTATTTTATCTTTTTTATTTTTATTTTTTTCTTCAATTCAGAAATTTATTTCGATGTCAATTTGTTTTGCGTGATGCTGAAAAATGGCAGCTTCTCACGGAATCTTTTGATTTGCGCAGTTAAAGCAGAAGGAAATGACGCGTTTTCTTCAACTTCCGGTAAATCTGTGGCGCAAAAAAGATTTCCAAAAAAAAAAGTAATGTAGTTTCTTTCCTTTTCAATATCATTATAGCTATTACTCTTCTTCTTCTTCTTCTTCTTCTTCTTCTTCTTCTTCTTCTTCTTCTTCTTCTTCTTCTTCTTCTTCTTCTCAAGCATTCCTTCTCTCTGCCTCATCTAGTCTCCTGTTTTCTATTTTCTTATTTTTGTCACCTATTTTTTTAATCTTTCACTTTATTCTACTTATTAATTTGTATTTTACATCCCCTCTTTTTCCATCTTTCGTTATATTTGTTTCCTTTTTTGTGTTTTGTTTTTTCTTTCATTTTTTCTTTCTATATTTGCATTACTTTTTTGTTCATTCCTTTCTTTTTATATTTGCATCACTTTTCTCCCCTCCTTTCCATGCTCTCATTAACTTTCTACTTTCAAAATTCACGTTAATTTCCCTCTTTACTTCCATTATTCCTTCCTTCCTTCCTTCCTCATTCTCATAAGTTGTCTTCCTTCACTTGTTCATTGATTCCTTCCTTTCTATATTCTCATAAATTTTCTTCTTTCTTTCATTGTTATCTATATTCACATCAATTTTCTTTCTTTCCTTCTTTACTTCTAATATTCCCACCACTTTTCTCTTTTCTTTTTTCCTTCCATCCTTACTACCAACAGAATCATCTCTTTTCTTTTTTTAACTTTCTTTCTTTCTTTTTTCTTTCTTCCTTTCTTATTTTTATTCCAATCATTTTTCTTTCTTTCTTTATCTTCTTTTTGTCTTCCTCCTTTTTTTTCAATCTTTTTCTTTTCTTTCTTTCATTTGTTCGTTCATTTGTTCTGTCTTCTATATTTCTTTTTTTCATTCATTCTTTCTTCTGTTGTTCACTTGTTTTTTTTTTTTTTTGTTTTTTTTTTTTGTTGTTTTTTTTTTAAATTCCTTTCTTAGTTTCTTAATTCCTTTCATTCTTGTTTCTTTTAAACATGTTTTTTTAATTCTTTTTGAATAATTTTCTCATCTTCCATCACTTTCCCAATATATTTTTTTCTTTTCTCCCTTTGCATAGATTTTTCATTCTACTATTTTTGCAAATTTTTCTTCAACCCGTTCTTTTAATTTTTCTGTCTTCTTAAAAAAAGAAGAGAGAAAAATTAAAAGAATATGTTTTTTTCTTTCTTTTTCTTCTTATTCTCTTTTTCTTTTTCTTTTTCATTTTTATTGGTGGGGGGCTATTCTCTTTTCAAATTAAAATTTATTTTTTCTCTCCTTCTCCAACTTTCTTCATTCTTTTCTTTTCTTTCCCATTTTTCCCATTTTGCCTCATTTCTCTCATTTTTTTTTTTTTTTTTGGAGGGGTTGTTATATCCCTCCTACTCAAAGTCATTTTTTAAATTCACCTCCATTCATTCATTCTTTCCTTCCTTTTATTTTCAGTGTCTTATTGCTATCACATTCTTTCTCATTTGTTGTGTATGATTCACCCAGTGAGAATCGAATTCACTCATAAAGATCTCTTAGCCCTGCTTGATAACCATAATTTCACCTGAAGTACCCATCCACGAAGAGTTTATTCATTTACTAAGCTTAACTTAATTTAGCACGAGATCAGATGAATGACGCACCCAATGAGAATCAAACTCACTGCTAACAGCCTCTTTGCCCAATTCGATAATCATGACACCGTTGTTCGTAGAAGAAAATGAAAAAAAAAAAAAAAACAAGCGAAAAGATTAAGAAAATAGAAACCACGTGAGAATGAAAAATACATTTGATTTCACATTTTCGTTCTCAGTTAACGCACTTGGTGAAACCATTTAACAGTGTGCAAACAAATAAGCTCTTGCTCGTTTGAAAATAATAATGTTGCCTACTAAATGTTTAATTAGAAATCATATATACATATACATACACACACATATATATATATGCATTTATGTATATGAAATATATAAATATATGAAATATATATATATGAAGTATATACATATTTAATTATATATATATATATATATATATATATATATATATATATATATATAACCTACAACCAAACTAAATCAACACCCTTGGCACTTTTTTGATTATTTATTTATTGTGAGACACAAAGAACAGATTGTAAGAATACATAGGACTTTGGAAATCAGAATTTAAAAAAGAAGAAAAATTTACAATAAAACTAATCAGACAGATCAATATATTAATTCTTGATTTGATCCATTTTTATTCCTTTTTTTTTTTTTTTCCTATCACTCTAACCTTTCCTCCGCACCAACCTCATAATATCAATCAAACTTTGAAATAATACCATTTTGTTTTTGGTTAAGCTCCAACATTCCAGAACATCTTTATATATATATATATATATATATATATATATATATATATATATATATATATATATATATATATATATATATATATATATATATATATATAGGCTCTCTAAAGAAAGCAAGAAGCTAGAAACATCTGTAAGAGCAAAATAAATAATTAGAAAAAATGTAAATCTCTTTGTGGACCTATTCATTCTAAGATATTTTTCTCTATTTGAACCAACTAAAAAAGCAACAAAAACAAATATATATATATATATATATATATATATATATATATATATATATATAGACAGAGAGAGAGAGAGGGACCCTGATTATGGAAGTGGCTACTCCCAATTACTCTACGAAAACATTCCCACACCAGATGAACACCAATACAAAATCATTCCATTGAACAAAGTTGAAAGACTAATTAAATGCATGTAGTGGAAAATTTACAACGCTTCATCTGATGATACTAACAAAAAAGTCATCTCTTATGATTTTAGAACGACTAAAAGTCCTTCATAACATCTTGATTTGTTACCTTTCGAAAATATATGTTCAATATTGCAAATAAGTAAAAATTTGTTAAACCTAATCACAAATTCTTAAAGAAATCACAAGACACAAAGACAATCAGAAAATCAAGAAATATTTTTGTGAAAGCTGATAACTCCAATAAATCTTTCAAAATGGATAAAAACAGCAACGAAAAATTAATGAATGATTCAGTAACAAAATTATTACAAAATATCCAAGTAGTTAGGAAAATCTTTCAAACATTTAAGCTAGTAATATCGTGGTAACTGACGATAACTGCAGATTGTGTCTAAAAGAAAATTATGTATCCTAGAACAAACTGCTCACTAAAAGAAGCGAATTAGTATCTAACTGTAGACATATCAACAGATTTCTCCAGTATCATCTCTCACCAGACACTGTTTTAATCCCATGGTTATTCTCTTTTTTACTCTCGGAAAGAAAAAAAGAAAAGATTTTTTCCTTTTAATGTTAGATGTTCAAACACTTTACCACATTATTCTTTCGTGTAAATGTCTTGAGAAATAACAACATATTATGTGACTAATATAGACGCTAGACTGGCCACACGACCATCTGAATATTATGGAAACCACATAAAACTTAAATAACAGACTTATTGAATCCACAATTCGAATATTTTTAGGTATTACCTGCTCTGCTATGAAGGTATCGAAGTCTCTCTTCCAACAAATTTTCTTATTTGCTGTTTATATATATATATATATATATATATATATATATATATATATATATATATAGTAAGATTGTTTAAAAGAATTCGTCTGCAGATAGAAATACTTGAGAGAAATCTTAAATTATAAGCAACACCCTAAAAAGGTCAGTTACGAGGTACCGTAGTTTACACTAGAAAATTTACAGACTGTTCATTGTGGGAGGATTCTTTTAATTGTTCACGTAGAATCGTAGAATAAAAAGGATGTAATATCTCAACAGGGTCAGGGAAGTCCTCTTGGTGCAATGGCTAACGTGCTGGACTGCAACATAGCAGTCAACAAGTTCGAACTCAAGTCACGTTCACTTTCAGACTAGAACCTTTGGGAACGGTATGAACCCTCTTATCCCCCATCTATGGGGTAACAAGTACCACTTCTGTTCTTCTACAAAAATGGCTTTGGCATTAAACAACCCACGAAGGTTGATATGCCATTAAACAAAGAAATCAGACTGAAACCATCAAAATAGGTAAGAAAAAGTGAAACGTGGATGACGAAATCCATAGTGTTTGTTATCATTTTTCTTACATCTAAAATAACAAAATATTCAATAATTGTTAATTTCATTATTAAGTACTGTACCAAATATATGACAAAAATAAATTCCTTATGAGAAGAACTGATTATTATGAAGTTATTTAAGAAATCTAACCGTTTGTGGTTTCCTGTACTAAACAACTTTCACTTATATAAATATATATATATGTGTGTGTGTGTGTGTGTGTGTGTGTGTGTGTGTGTGTGTGTGTAAGCTTGACTCGATTTAAAAATTTGCCAACATTAAATAATCTCTCATCAATAACAACTGGCCAAACCACATTGTTGACGAATAGATGGAATGGAAATAATACTAAACAAAAGACAGAAAGTACTTCGGAAAAGATGGCGCCTTCTTGAATTCATTCCATCCAGAAGTCAAACGACCCATCCGAAGATCAACAATAAAATAGGTAGATATAAAGCATCTGTCCTATTTACTCAAATATGCCTACAAATGAAAATGTTGCCCAAAGATAATGCTGCTTATATATATATATATATATATATATATATATATATATATATATATATATATATATATATATATACACATATATGCATATATATATATATATATATATATATATATATATATGCAGCATTATTTTTTTTAGACATGTTTGATTAAATAGTACAGACACTTTGTGTCTGTCTGTCTGTCTGTCTGTCTCTGTACACACACACACACACACACATACACACACACACACACACACACACACACATACACACACACACACACACACATATATATATATATATATATATATATATATATATATCCCGAACGGCAAAAACATGACTGAGGAGGGTTATATATTTACTGTAAATTTTCCATCCACCAATTAAAGGTTGAGAAAATTGGTCAGGTGTTATTTACTAAACTTATTAAATAACTTCCGACCATTTTTCATACCGTTAAGTATCGAGAGACGTATTGGGTACCCAGTGAGAATCAAACTTCCCATTTAGGATCTGCTTTCTTACTTCACCAAGGACCTGTTCACGCAATACTGTCGATACATAACTGTATGAAAAAAACAGCCGTAACATTTCTTTCTCGGATCAACAAGTTAGGAAGTTTAGCTGAATAGGGTAAGTCTTGCTGCATATAATGCTACATAGAAAATATGAATTATTTATAGACTCTATTTGATATCAAGAATAGTCTTTCAAATGCGTCCATTTAAAGTAACCAGAATCGCTATGATAACGGAATCGAATCCAGTCGATCCGGTTTTGTTGTTGATTTCAATAAAGAACATGAATAATCTACAGGACTTGTGAAAAGCTGCAACGCATCTTTAGAAGAAACGAACACAAAGTAATTCATAAAATAATCAAAAGGAATATCATACATACTACCCGACCTCCTGTATAGGTCGACCCTTGGTTTATGTTTACAAAATGATAAATTTATGGAATTAAACCTTAGAACTCTGAATCCCCCACCCCGACTCCCGTGTGCCCTTCCGACTGGCCTCCTCTTGGCTGTCCTTCTCTTCATTGAGCTCCTAGCTGAAAAATGTAAAATGTTGTAATCAGGCTGACAGACAGCTAATTAAAGCCAATAGTGATTTAGAAAATATTATTATAGACATGACTAGGTGAACAAGGGGATCCACAGGGAGTTGTGCAAGAAATTTAAATTTGATCTTACGAATAAATAGTATATGCACAACCCAGAATTTGTCCTGGAAAATGAAACGCACAAACTCCTCTGGGATTTTGAAATACAAACGGATCACCGAATCTCGACCAGATAACCAGACCTAATAATAGACAACTAAAAAAAAGAGAACTTGCCAAATAGAAAAATTTATCCTCCCGGCTGACTACAGAGTAAAATTGAAAGAAAGTGAAAAGAAGGATAAGAACCTGGGCCTTGCTAGAGGATTGAAAAAAACTGTGGAACATGAAAGTGGCGGTGATACCAATTGTAATTCGTGTTATTGGTACTGTCACAAAAGGATTGATACAGGAACTGAAGGACTTGGAAATAAAAGAACAAGTGGAGACCATCCAAAGTACAGCTTTATTAAGATCGGCCAGAATACTGAGAAGAGTTCTGGTGACTTGATGTGACTTGCTGTCACTCAAACTCCAGCGAGAAACCATCGGCTAACGCTAATGTGAAAAACTCTCAAAAGAGTAATAATAATGATAATAATTAAGGTGAGAAGAAAAACAATGGAAGGAACAGAACGACAAAATCAGAAAAACATCAGAACTCGGAAATATTGGAATCGGACATCATCAAACAAAGATGGGAGAAAAGAGTATCCTAGAAAAAAAGAAAAACTTCTCGAAACTTCTGCAACAGAAATCTCATCAAAATAATACATGGACAGTGTCTCTTGTAAGATACTCTAGTCCATTCATTAAATGGACAAGAGAGGAATTTGGATAAATGGACGAAAGGACAAGGAAACTGATGCTGATACACAAGAATGAAGAAGAAGACTCGTCAGCATTGACGACTGCACATATGCAACCATTTCAGGACTTAAGGAACACTAAAAGAAAGAGCAAAGAAAGACTCATTACAGCTGTCAGTATCAGTAATAAAGAATATCAACGTAAGTGCAAACTGTAAAACAAAAATGTGAAGAAAAATAACGGATACTTCAAGTGACAAATTTGGGAGATTGTATACAAGAAGATATGACCATGACAAAGAAGGGGAAACCTCAAGAGAAAAACAGCGCAAAATAACACGAAAACTAATTGCATGAGAGAGAATAGCAAGTGTTGATTATGTGGAGACAGAATTGAAACTGTTAATCACATGAATGAATGTAACAAACTTGCTCAAAAGGAATACAATACTGAATAATACTGAGTGGGGAAGGTAATCCACTGGGAATTGCGCAAGAGATTAAGATTTGAACATAGTAACAAATCGCTGATGCATAATTCCGTCCTTGAAAATAAAACGCATAAAATTCTCTGGCATTTTTAGATACAACCGGATCATTCAATCCTAAAAATTTATTAACAAGAAAAAAAGAATTTATCTAGTGGAGTTTGATGTTCCTTAGTGAACCATTGAGTGAAAATGAAAGAAAGTGAAAATTCTTAGATTTTGGCTGAGAAATGAAAAGGCTGTGGAACATGAAAGTGATGGTGATACCAATAATAATTGGAACACTAAGAACAGTCCCCCAAAGGCTTAGAAAAGAGACCAGCAGAATAGGAAATCAGAGAAAGAATCGACACCATACAGATCATAAGATCAACAATAATACCAAGAAAGACCAGGAGTCCTGAGTTGACTTGTTGTCACTCAGCCTTCAGTGAAAGAACACCATCTGATGCTCGTGTGAAAGACTTTCAAGGAGTGAAATAATAATAATAATAATAATAATAATAATAATAATAATAATAATAATAATAATAAGAAGAAGAAGAAGAAGAAGAAGAAGAAGAAGAAGAAGAAGAAGAATTGCTGGTGCACTGATTCAAGGATTGAATTATATGTAGCACAATATAATATAATCAAAACGGGTATTATTAGATATTACATATTACCAAGATAATATTGTTTCGCATTTCTTCCAACCTGGAGACCTGATTTGACTTGTCACTTTAACTCCAGTAAAAAACCACCAGTTAAAACTGTTGTGAATGAGTTTTAGAAAAATCATTTTTTGCATTCTCTCAAGATAACATTGATCGGCTGATTTTCAAATAAGATTGCCTACCTGTAAAAAAAATCAGTCTCATTTGTTACTTTCTAGATCAAAATAGATTCTGGTTAGGCTGTGAACTTTTCAATTAATGCACGTGAAAACGACTGTGATAACGATGCTTCCTGCTCTTGCTCTCTTTTTCTCACTAAAATCCGTGTTCTGCCATTGGTAATCTATTAAATACGTATTTTAAATGAGTCTATTTAATTTCAGTAAACACCTGCTTACAGTTGTATTCACCTGTATACAAGGTATGATGCGATGTTTTTAATGAAACTTTTCCATGAAGATGCCAAAGAATAAAAGAAACTGCATGTGCGTGCAGAGGTGAAATCAAAATAGTAATTAAAGAAAAAAAAGCAAAAAGTTTCTTTGCCGAAAGCAAAATGCCAATCAGACAATCAAGTGGGGAATGAAACTATAAATGCTAGAAATTCTCCTTTGAGAAAAAACAAAAATAAAAGCCACACTTTATGCAAAGATTGTAAGAAAGAAGTCTTGAAGAACAAGAGGATAAAAAGAGAGATTCAAGAAACTGTTATAATATTTGACTTGTGATCCAATGGCTGCAGAGAACGTATTTCAAAAATAAAAAAGACCCAATTCTTCTAAAATCCTTTTCACCCTTGCGACCCAGCTTAGACTATGTTTTCTGTATCTCCAGCAAAGGGGCAAGACCCTATAAAGCTGAATCTAATGGTGAAGTTACAGTTCTAGAGATCTTACGAAGGTGGACTACTCCATTATTTTCATTACTCCCAGGTCCACTCTGACTTGGAGTGGTTGTATATGTTTAGGTCTCGGCTATGAGTCAAAGAGATCTGTTCTAAACTTATTTGTATTTGATATGACCGCAGGTAAAACTAACGCCTCTGAAGAAAAAAATTCACTAAAATTGTAAATATGAACGTACCATGGACATAATTTTCTTATTTATGCACATAAAATGACCCTAGACAGTTTGACGAGCCGTTAAAATCGATCAGACAATCAAAAAAACTTTGTGCAAGAAAATGTAAGAAATATAGAATTAGAATTTAAAAGAATATGTTAATGAAAAAGCAAAAAAAAAAAAAAATCTAAATATACATCGTGATATCTGCTAAGCTTAGCTTAGTTTGGTTCAAGGCTAGAAATATGGGATATCTGATGTTTATTTATTAAGCTTTGCTTAGTTGCGGCACTAAACCGAATAAATGGTACCATCCAATAAGAATCGAATTCACATATCATATTCTGTCAGCCTAGGCGCCTCTGGTGGTGTAATGGTTAGCAAGCTCGACTAGCAAACCTACACGGGTGAGTTCGAGTCTCATTAGGTGCCCCTTTCATATGACCTTGTGCCACATCTAAGCAAAAACTTAGTAAATTTCCATATTCTGTCAGCCTAATCTACTCACTATTACAGTGATGTCTGTAATTTATATCAATCAGTTTTCCATATCATGTTTTTTGGTTCTAGTAGCAAATTTTAATCCGAAACTAAGGGCTTCCGTCTCTACAGTGATGAGTGTGACATCACGGCTCCGATTTCCACAAAGGCTTTGTACAAGGCATAATCGCTGCTCCTACCAATTGCTAAACTGATGAACCGATCCTGCCAAGGAGATATTTAGCAGCCTTAAACACTCTATCTTCTAACAACAATATCATGTTGCCCTCTGACAAAGGAGGTGATGTTGTTGTTATGGATTCTTCTGTCTATAACCAGAAACTATTTGATTTACTTGGTGATAACAACACTTATGAACAGATCTCCGCACAAATTATTTTAAAACATAAATGTTGATGCGAGCCGAGTATATAAATGTTTATCCACTTCCTTCTGATTTTTTTAAGTGAACATATCCGCAGAGAAGGAAAGCAGAAAATAATGCGTACCCTGGCCCACCACTCATAGTATGCTCTTTGTGTGCCAGTCTGGAAGAGTACTTGAAGCCAACAACATTCAAGCCTTATTAAGGATATGTCAGATCTTCAATTTCAGTTTCCTTTCTTTCAAACTAAAAGCGCGCTTTAGCCTTTTGTTTGTACGACTATCGTCATAAGACATGGAATCGGCGACTTGACTTCAGTTCTTGGACGAGCCTGTTTGCGTTTCCCCATAGCTCTTACTTCACGCTAATGCCCTAGGGAAAGGCATGAATCCATATCTTCCTCTTCTCCAGCTATGGGCAAACTAGTAAGACAAACTGGTTTCTTTAGCCTTGGTTCGACTACCCGTTTAGGAAAAAACTGCACAAGAATGCTACGAGCTATACTGAACAAATCCTGGAAGCAACACCCTTATAAAACAACATCTATTCGGCCACTTACCTCCCATCTCTAAAACTATCCAAATAAGACGAACCAGATATGCTGAACACTGCTGGAGAAGCAATGACGAACTCATAAGTGACGTTCTCCTATGGACCCCGTCACATGGATGTGTCAGTGATCACTGACCAACAAGAATTTACCTACAACAGCTCTGTGCCGGGAGCGATGACTGATAGGGATGGATGGGGAGAGAAAGAAAGAGAAAGAGTCAGAGTCAGAGAAATCTGTGCTAGCAGTGTGACTTGATGATGATAACCTTTATTTTTAAAATGTTAACAATTAAATGTTTAGGTGTGTATCTATTCCTTGCCGATCTAGTACATATATATATATATATATATATAGTCATTCACAGACAGACTATTTCGTTGTATCACAACACTTCAGTATAGCTAGACCCGCGAGACGCTCCAAACCGGGATGTAAACCCGCCTAATTTTAGGTCAGGCTGATAACATACCTCTAAGCCAAGCCTGCAACTCAACGTCATCCCTGGAATTAACGCATATGTATTAATTTTTGTTTGTTTACATTATGCGATTGGATATCGAAGGGATCAATTTGTTAGAAGAGTTTTGCATGACGTGAGAGGTAACCGTATTCAAATATAAAAAGATGAATGCAAATGAAAAAGTTTGCTAAAAAGATGCACGACTTTGAGTAGTGTGTGTGTGTGTGGTTAAAAAAAACAGACAAGGAAAAATGTATAAATCAAGAAATAAACTTTTTTCTTATTTTCAAATAAGAAAACATAAATCCAGATGGAATGAATGTAAAAATTGCCCCCCAAAATACGTCAACTTTGTTAAATTAGGACAAAAAATAACAATATAAAAAGTCACTTAGCACCAATCATTAAATGGCTTCAGACAACAAAAATTTACCTTGTGTAAATCCTACAAAAAACGAATTTTGCCATTAATGAAAATGGTTGAAATACAAACGAAAGCGCTCGAAACACCAAATTTTTCGGATTATTTCTATATTTATCCAATCCGGATTTATATAAGTTAATTAGAAAACCTTTTAAAAAAATGAATTCATTCTTTCTTATTTTTTCTTTTTGATCAAATACGCATAAACAAAAACCTGCTGCCTAAGTATAACACGAGAATTATTCAATAATTTAGAGAATTTTGTTAAAAAAAACAAAATATTTTATTAGTCAAAAAATGTTCAATAAACGAAAAACTCTGAATTGTTTGGAATTGGTTCATAGCAAAAATTATTTTAATCTCGTTAAAATATTTGTTTTGAGGCTATTCAAAATGGTGGCAAATCAAATAGAATGGTCTAGACTTGAACAGAGATCTGTCATTAAATTTTTGGTAGCTGATAAGTGCAAACCAAATGAAATTTACTGAAGAATAGTATGTATATAGAGAAGCATGTTTTGGTTAAAAAATAAACTCTCCAAATTGGCTAAACATGGGTTTTCTACGACAAACCTGAGTCGAAAAGACTGTCTAAAGAGTAGAAACATTGACTTTTCGGTAAATAAAGGGTTCTGAGTGTAGCAGTGAGTGAAGAAGGTCACGCTGACAGCCTTCTAGAAAATGAAAAACACATTATTATAGATTTCCTTCAAAATGGTGCAATTATAAACAGTGCTTCCTAAAGCCAAATTCACCTTATTCATTGAATGACCCGCGTATATATATATATATATATATATATATATATATATATATATATATATATATATATATATATTTCAACAATATCCATGTAATTCAAAATCCAAAAGAGAGCTTAATGTAAAATAATAATTAATCAAAGTACAGAGCAAATAATTCCATTATAAAAGGAAAAACCTTTAAAAATTACCCATATTTTTGTAATGATATTTATTTCAGCACACCCTATATTTTTTTGAAATGTTAGATCTGCATCTTCAGACAAAGAAATAATGAGAAATTTCTAATGAAGATTTTAAAACACAGACGAAAATTTCATTTTCTTTTTATTATTATTATTATTATTATTATTATTATTATTATTATTATTATTATTATTATTATGTGCAGCCCAGCCGATTTGTTTTTCCTGTCTGGTTGACAAATGACATTCAATTCTTGTATTAAGATGTATCAATTTTTGATTTCTGTTTCTTTTTCACCCCTTTTTTTATCTAATGGCAAACAAACTTTTAAAGCCAAATGAAGGAAATAAGTAAAATAAATAAATAGATAAATAAAGGAATAAATGGATTTTGGGAGAGAAAATTATCTATTATATACAACTTACATGGGTATTAATAACCTCTAAAAAATTAAATTACATTATAAAATATTATATTGTATATTGCCACTATTTTATCAAAAAAACTAAGAAAATTGTCATGCCAATATTTTTTATACTAGTCAATATAATTGATCACATTAAAAGTGAAAATAAAAAATTATACCAGTTACTGTTAAGACTATCATTTAAAATTATAAGCAAATGCAACATATATTATATATCCTCAAGATTAGAATTTTATCTTACACATTATCATAATATTCATATTATTGCTAAACATCAAATCCTTAAATTCATAAATAAGATCATAACAAGTATTATAGATATTAACATATTAAGATTTATCATCACTATTAATATTACTAATACAATTATTACTACTAATCGTCAAACTTATTAATATAAAAACTAATCATCAATTCATTATTATTATTATTAATATTAATAACATCAATGCCAACAAAAACAATTACAGACATCAACAAGGACCACAATATGATATTACTTAATATAATAATAATAATAATTTACATTTTAATAATTAATACCAAAAATAAATCATTTCAATTATTATTAATAATCATTACTATGTTCTACAACATTATAACAAAAATATCAGTCGTAATAGGCACGCAGTAATCAATACAATATTATACCCTATATCGCTTATTACATAATTAAAATAAATTAAGACCAGTTGATATAAAAATTAATTTAGATCATCTTATAGAATATACATACTCAACTCCAAAGTATATCCACTTTAATTAAATTTAAGATTATATATATATATGTATATATAATGATTTGTTATTGGCATTAGTTATTAAATGTTAATTATTATATTAAGTAATGTCATATTGTGGTAGTTGTTGATGTCTTTTGCTAAATTGAATTGTTTGAAATATACCTGTTTGATCATCGAACTGTGTATAAACTGATATATAACTGAATTGTGAGTGTTACCTCCTAAGGCCTCCTTTTCAACTTGGCCTTGGGAGCTGACTTCATGTCTCCTCTGTGAACTAAGAGTGAACTTTTCCTTGCCTTTTGATCTGGGTCATTTTGAATACTATCTTGCACGGCTCATTGTTTGTAGTTCTCTCCCCGCCCCTTTTGGCCTTGTCGTTTGAGTCAAGACTACTACTATTTTGGTCAGGTGACGGTGGTGTCTCTAGCAGTTTAGTTAGAATGATTCCAGCCTCTGACAGAGTAAGACATCGCTGAGCATTTCTCCCGGAATAAAGAAACTTACCGGTAACCTTTTTACTAGCTGTATTCAACTTTTTATTTAGGTTTTTATTGTGTTTGTTTTCGCTGGCCAGACTTTGAATAATCTTTTAATTCTTAATCTAAAGTACATTTCATGTGGGTTATAGCCAATGTTTTTACTTTCACCCCCTTTTTGCCCGCGTGTTACTATTTTTGTTTTTTTGCCTTTGTATGCTGTCCTCCCCTGTACATTCCCTGTAAATAAATTTAGGTTAGTATTCACAAACCTCTGTTTTTATTTGACTATTTTGCGCTCGACTTATTTTTGTGTTATGACAGCGTAGGACCAAGTCTACCCCAAGACACCTCTTCTAAATTCACTGTGGTTGTAACATGAGTGATGCATACTTGGCACCATTCACCTTTGAAACGAATGAGTAATGTTGAATTGAATAATTAGTGTCAAATAGCAATACTTGAAACCATTTAAATGTTTGCCAAAAAAAAGAGCTCAGGCTCGTTTGAAAATGTTATCAACGAAATGTGTTCACAAATATTATATATATATATATATATATATATATATATATATATATATATATATGGTGGATTTGGCATTAAATAACCTACAATGGTTGATATGCTATTAAACCAAATCAAACCAAACAATAAAAGTTCAACCGAAATAAAAGTGATTTAAAAAATAATTCTGAAACTCACACATCATTTCAGGACCTTTCCTAGAAAGATTTTATTGTTGGTGGGGGAAGCTAACAGAATCTCTAAAGTCAAAAGAGAAACTGTAAAACAGCGGAAATAATAGAAAATGAGTAGTTATTTACTAAATATGACTTAGTTACGACACAAGGCCAGAAGTATGGAGTACCCAGTGGAACTCGAACTCGAACTCACTAATAATTATCTGTTAGTTTATTTTGCTAACTATTACGTCCAATGCTTGAAAATAAATGGTGGTAGGAAGTTTATAAGGAAAAATGAGAGAACAAAACGAAAATTTTGAGTTGTAAAAAAGTGTGAAGACGTATTGGCTAAACATTAAAAATAATCGAGTATTTAGCAGTATATCCACTTCCCCCTTTTTTTTTATAAGTTAAGATATCCTCTGAGTGGTTAAGTAGAATACAATGCATTTCTTGGTCCCACACTTGTAGCAAATTGTTTGTGTGAGTGTCTGAACGTACTTGAGACCGTTAACATTTAAGCTATCCTAAGGAGAAAAGATCTTCAACTTTCTGTCACTGCTTGTATGACTCGGTTCGGTTTACTTTGTTTTCTTTGTTCAGCGGCACATCAACCTTTGTAGGCTATTTAATACCAAAGCCACCATTGTAAAAGCACAGTCGTGGTACTATTTAACCCATATCTGGTGGGATAAAGGAATTGATACTTTTCTAAAGGGTATTAGTCTGAAAGTGAACGTAATAGAGCAAGTAGAGTTCGAACCCACAAGCCACAATATCGCAATCCAACACGTTAACCATTCCAGCATTGGTATTCCCTCAACTCTTCTAAATTGACGTTTTTTTTTTCAAAACTTTAAATACTCAGTGACATAAAAATCTTTCCGCTTTCTTTTGAGGTTGATAATAGTAAGTTAAAGATAATACTTGCTCTCTAGCTTACCACGGAAGTGTATATGAATGTAAGAGTTGTGGGGAAAGAAGTGTATATGTGTGTGTGTGTGTGTGTGTGTATGGGAGCTTTAGTAGATTGATTTGTTAGTTTTAACGGTATGTCAACCCGTTGAGGGTTATTTTATACCCAGCGGTTAGGGAATTGTATTTATTGTAATCCATATTTACATTTTTGTGTAGTTGTTTCGAAAGAAATTTTTTTTTATTCACACGGTCCGATCGAAGGTGAATAATTTTTAGATAGATTTATTTGATCCATTGATAGTAAAAATTAACTCAGATTCGTATAGATGGAAAGATATCACTAATTAAATGAATTCCTCGGTTGTGTATATATTTTTATCACACTTTGTATATACAGTATCATCCATAGATCTGAACAGTTTTTTTTTAAATATATTCCTAGTATTTTGGGAAGAAAATTAACGTCATATTAAAAATTGGTTGGAGCTTATGGACGATATCGTATGAATTTATAAAAGACAAAAACATTTCCCTTGAAAAGGAATAATTCAAGTTTAAACTGTGATTAAGAAGTTTGATCTGTAAATAGATATCGTATTATAAGTGTATATATTCTGAGTTAAGATGATTTTTTAAAGGCTGATGGGAAAAGATAGTAAAAAATGGAGATGTCCAAGGAGGCGAGACAAGCAAACAAACAAACTATAATAATAATAGTAACGACTGTACTAAGTGTGATTGGTGCTTTTGGCACAATAACTAAAGGATTATTAAAAGGCCTAGAGGACTTGGAAGTTGGCGGCCGGGTAGAGACTATCCAAATGACAGCATTACTGAGAACGGCCAGAATACTGAGAAGAGTCCTGGAGACTTGAGGAGACTTGCTGTTACTCAGACTCCAGTGAAAAACCATCAGCTAATACCGATGTGAAAAACTGGTTTGGTTTGGTTTGGTTTGGTTTGGTTTGGTTTTTTTTTTTTTGTTTAATGGCATATCAACTCTTTTTAGATTATTTAATGCCAAAGCCATTCTCCTAGAAGAACAGTAGTGGTGCTATTTAACCCCAAGCTGGGAGGATAAGGGGGTTCATACCTTTCCCAAGGGTATTTGCCCGAAAGTGAACGTAATAGCGCGACTGGAGTACGAACTCGCGTACTACGATTCCGCAGTCCAATGTGAAAAACTCTGAAAGAGTAGGTAATAATAATAATAATAATAATAATAATAATAATAATAATAATAATAATAATAATAATGATAATAACATCTCATACCAGAAAACCTGGACCTGGCTAAGAAAAGGAAACCTTAAGAGAGAAACGGAATCCCTCCTAATAGCAACACTGGTCAATGCCATAAGAACAAATCATATCAAAGCAAAAATAAATAAGACGCAACAAAACAATAAATGTAGGCTATGCGGTGACAGAGACGAAACGATCAATCACATTATAAGCGAATGCAGCAAATTAGCACAGAAGGAGTACAAGGCGAGACACGACTGGGTCGGCAAGGTAATCCACTGGGAAATGTGCAGGAAATTTCAATCCGACCATACAAACAAATGGTATATGCACAACCCGGCGCCTGTCCTAGAAAATGACTCGCATAAAGTCCTATGGGACTTTAACATACAAACAGATCACCTAATCCCGGCCAGAAGACCACACCTCATAATAATCAACAAAAGAAAGAGAATCTGCAAAATTGTTGACTTTGCTGTCCCGGCTGACCACAGAATAAATCTGAAGGAAAGTGAAAAGAAGGATAAGTACCTCGACCTTGCTAGAGAATTGAAAAAACTGTGGAACATGAAAGTAACGATTGTGCCAATTGTGATTGGTGCGTTAGGCACAGTAACTAAAGGATTATTAAAGGGCCTGGAGGACTTGGAAGTTAGCGGACGGGTGGAGACTATCCAAACGACAGCATTGCTGAGGACGGCCAGAATACTGAGACGAGTCCTGGAGACTTGAGGAAACTTACTGTCACTCAAATTAAGGTGAAAAACCATCAGCTAATACTGATGTGAAAAACTCTAGAGGAGTAAATAATAATAATAATAATAAGCAGAAGAAGAAGAAGAAGAAGAAGAAGAAGAAGAAGAAGAAGAAGAAGAAGAAGAAGAATCGTCTCTATGCTATAAGGATCCCACTCTTTTCGAGAATTCGGTTGGAATCTTAGATGTCTCTGACTTATCAGTTTAGAATTTCTTATAATAAATGTGACTTGAAAGTTCCGCAACAATCGAATTAATTATCTTTCTGAAACATTTTCTTGTTCACTTAACCTTTTCCTCTGTCCGCCTATCTACCTTCCTCTGTATTGCTGAGGTGACAAAACATTCTATACGCCACGACTAGACTTCGAATATTATTTTATCTATCTATCTATCTATCTATCTATCTAATTGTTTATCTGTTTTCTCTCCTTCAATAACTCTGTTCTGTTACAGTTATGCTGCGAACATTCAGAATTATGTTACACGTGTTTCGTGACTACACCTTGACTTCTCGCCGTAGAAACCCATATAACGTAATTGTAATGTGGTTATATGCATTAGTATAATTGTAACAATTTTTACAATAATAAAAATACGTGAAACGCAATTGTAACGTCATTGTTCTCCTTTGTATAATAGTAACATGATTGTAAAAAAAAGGGTGCAACATAATTGTTCTCCAATTTGTGCAGAGAGCAAACATCAAATTCAGTTACAAAATTTTGAAATCGGGCACTTAAAAAAAATGAAACCGACCCCGGGCAATTAACCAAGAGGAGTGTTTTAAGTGGCACTCGCAAGAGGGTAAGGACATAACTGAAGGATTATAACAGGTCAGAGTGATCCCTAATGAATATAACATGTGAAAATTTGTCCCCAAGGGACAAACTGCCAATACCAAATTCTACGACGCCGTTCTGAGTCGTCTAAGAGAAAACATTTGGTGCAAATGACGTGACGTTATGAGAATTGGGATGGGGCAATATATATATTCATGTTTATATGCGACACTACATCAATCATTCCGAACTTAATTACGAAAAATATTTCTTTTATATAACAAATATTCATAACACGAGATATCTACAAAGGAAACAGACGGTGTAAAAATATTTCTTTTATATAACAAATATTCATAACACGAGATATCTACAAAGGAAACAGACGGTATAAAAATATTTCTTTTATATAACAAATATTCATAACACGAGATATCTACAAAGGAAACAGACGGTATAAAAATATTTCTTTTATATAACAAATATTCATAACACGAGATATCTACAAAGGAAACAGACGGTATAAAAATATTTAAGAAAAACTATTAACTCTTACGACATTCAGTTTTCTTTGGGTTTTTTTATAGTATCTCAACCTTCGGGTGTTATCTAATATTAAAGACTTCGTTATAGAAGAACAGTAGTGACTCTATTTAACTCATAGCTATAGGAACAATAAGGTTGTTCATGTCTTTTCCAATGTCCAAAAGTGAACGCAGTAGCCTGATCGCAGTTCGAACTTGCTTGCTTCGAGGCCGTAGTCCAATACTTTAACCATTATGATACGTGAATCGCCCACACAGTTAGAAATACGTGAAGTTTATTATTGACGCTTTTATCAGAACCAAATGGTCAACTGTCAGTTAACTATAGATGTTCAGAAGACATTTTATGAACTTGAATTAAGGAGAAATTCGAATTCTAGGACTATCGTAAAACGATTGGCACAAGAAATTTGAAACAACAAGATGCTTGTGTATAGGTAAGACCATCAATACAAAAAAATACAATTGGGTCTTGTTCGTATTAATTACCTACTCAACCCACAGATATCCAGAAGGTGGCAGGAGTTCCAACTTCCGTACCAAACTCATTGGAAAATATGATGAAAACGATTGGAAATGATTTCTCATAAACTGCTGTCATGGCGCTTAAAATGACCAGGACAGACATCGTGATTTCTGTCCAGAAATGCTAAGGAATTGTGTAGAGGAAGATAGGTTTACGGAGCGCTTAATTTTCAGTTATAAATCGATTGTAAGTTGCAGTGAGAAACTTGACGGTTTTTTAATAAAATTGTGTATCGTGAGTGTCAATGGCTTTAAATTGTTAAACAAATTTTAAAAACTATTTCTTTCCAAGGCACTCAATCGTCATTACATTTTGTAATTGATTGATAAATTGATTGATTTTAACGGCATGTCAACATGTCAGAGATTATTTTATGCTGGGAACTGCGTTCATTGTACGTTCATATTTTCAATTTTGTCCAGTTTCTAAAGAAGTTTGTTTTTTTGTTGTTTTTTCTTATCTTTTTATGCACGGTCCTATCGGGTCAAATAATTCTATACAAATCTATTTGATGCAATAATGGGACCCCAACAGGTAATAGAACTCTGGGCAAGAGTGGACCTAGGAGTAATGACAATGAAGGAGTACTTCTCATTCCCTGGATGTCCAGAATCGGACTCTCACCATCAGACACAGTCTAGTGTCATACTAAGAGCAACCGTTTTAGGTAGGGGTCTGACACCTAAGCAGGGAATACAGTCAGCATATTCTAAGCCTCAACGACCGAACGTATAACATTTTGTGTATGAAATCTTGAATTGCCAAAACTTTAGGATTTGAATAATCTTTACATCTTTTGTTGGTTGGCATGCAATCGAATAATTTATTGTGATAAGGTTCGATCATGTAATTCTAATGACTGGTCAAAAATTGAGTGCATATTTTAATCAAAATAATCAAGTTAGGTGAATCAATAAGTCCGTAACTTATAATTAAAAGATATTTTACATAACAAATATCTATATTTCAACATAAGTTTTTTTTATTATTAACTCATATAGTGCAGTGGCGATTACAACTTGGGTGATTCAATAGTTTTGCAATATTTTCGTATGTTCTAGTTTGCTTGTTTGCAGCGAGTATATCACATGACCGTAGCAGTTCAAGCCGTTGGGAGGAACCCGCTGTGGTTATTAGTATCGTGGTAGTTGGTGTGCTAACACGTTGTGCATGACTTCACTTTGAGTGTGATTTGATGAATGTTCAATGTAGTCTAATTCGCGAACTTATACTTTACGAGTTCGAACTCATTAGGAAGTCCTAAAACTAACAAAATATTGCAAAACTTTTGACTCACCCTAATAACATTCATTTCAAGAACAGCCCTATATAAATGAAGCTGGAGGTGCCCGTTGTGTAATCGTTATCGTCGCAGGATATGGACACGGCGACACGAGTTCAAATCCTGGACGAGACTGATTGCATTTCACATAGCGCTAATACCCTTGGGGAAGGTATGAATCCAATTATTCTCCCTCCAGCTATGGGTAAATAGTAGGTTCTTCAGCCTTGGTGGGTCAACTAGTCTAGGAGAAGGAAAACTCTGAATTCAAACCTGTTAAACTCCGCTTAAAAAATTGATCTTGTGTCATATCCTGCCCGAGCGAAGGGGTTGGGTAAATAGGATATAAATGAAGCTGTTGTAGAGCCATAATTAGCCAACTACGTGTAAGGCAATGGATTTATTGATTCATTCTTGTAGGTTACTTCTGCTTCTACTTAAAAGTCACGTACTTAAAGAGTAATAATATCACAAAGGTGTGCGCTCATATCTGCTTCTATTCCACCCTCTAGCTAATTTGACTCTTTCATTGTCAAGTCCAAGCAAAATCTTCAAATTGTGAATTAATATTTTAATCCAAGCAATGATATTTGCTCTGGCTTTGGGCAATGAGTATCTATTACTTTTCAAAATTGATCATATTTTCTGCTTTCTCAACAAACTTATTCATAATTAAACCGCCTACTGTAAGAAAATTTATGGCAACATCTCTCTCTCTCTCTCTCTCTCTCTCTCTCTCTCTCTCTCTCTCTCTCTCTCAAGTTTCTTTTTCATTTAGCCTCGAATGTAAATTGACAATTTTAAGAATTACTCGTCTTGATTTTCCCTATTGCTAAATATAAAAAAAACTAAAATGGAAAGAAAAGTGTTAGAAGCCACCCATTGTTGCCTGATGGAACTGACAGGTGATTGTTGCTTACTATCGCCTGTTCCCAAATAAAACCCGTTAGTGGGAACGCCGTCCAGTCTAAATTATTTCCCCTCGTGTCATTTACTTTCCAAGGCAGCTTTGGATTGTAAGGGTCTTCAGACTCTTGAACTGGAACATCTTAGATCTCTGCTGGTGAAATTGGAACATTTCAGATCTCGGCTAGTGGGACTGGAACATTCCAGATTTCTGTTGATGGGATTGGAATATCCCATATCTCTGCTGGTGGGACTAGAACACTCAAGATCCCTGTTAATGGGCTGGAACATCCCAGGTCTTTGCTAATGGAACGTGTTTTTTCCTCTGGGGGTGGTCATCGTTAATGCTTTTGTAACTTCAAATCAAAGGTCAAACAATAACATGATCGACTTATACATGAGTACATACAGTTATCGAATCCTAAAGTGCATGAGCCGGAATGTTGGGAAGACTCGCTTGTTCTCAACAGTTGAAAAATGGTGACCATGAAACTGGATTGAGATTTGGTGGAACAAGAAAGCGTCATAATGACTCAAATAAGGAAATTAAGGGGCAATGGTAGCGGAGGAATATTCTTTTGGGTGGAAACCTTTCTGGCTGAGGGAATGTTAATGACGTTGTGGCTAACGAGCTGGATCGCAATGTCGTAATAAATGATGGTTGGTTGGTTGGGTTTTATGGCATATCAACCATTGTAGGTTATTTAACGCCAAATCCATTTTAATACAAATAATCAGTTCTATTTCAAACAATTTAGTGAAGCATGAGGACACAGTTTAATTGTCAAAAACATTTCTATTTCAAGCTATTCGGTTAAGACAAACAGTTCTAATTCAAATAATTCAGTTTAGCCTAAGTACAGTTCAATGTCAAAAACTGTTCCATTTCAAACAATTTAGTTTTGCACAAGTACGCAATTTAGTTCTATTTGACCCATAGATTTGACCCTATCAGGTGCTACCACTCCGGGCCAGGGTTGACCTGGGAGCGATGGCAATGAAGGGGTACCCCGCATTCCCCAAAGCTCCAACATTACTGAAACCTTACAATTAGATTGTTTAGTGTCATATTCACGACACTCGTTGGTGGGGGAGGGTCTTACCCCTCTTCAGAGAGGCAACGTAGTCAATGAGTTCGAACTCCAGTCAAGTTATTACGTTCAATCTCGGATTAATAGCCCAGGGAAAAACATAAACTTCTTTAACAAACGAGTTACTGGTTAAATAGTACCACCATTATCTAGAAGGATTATCTAATAGTACCACCATTATCAAATAGTACCACTGTTATCTAGAAGGATTATCTAATAATATCACCATTATCAAATAATACCACTGTTATCTAGAAGGATTATCTAATAGTACCACCATTATCAAATAATACCACTGTTATCTAGAAGGATTATCTAATAGTACCACCATTATCAAATAGTACCACTGTTATCTAGAAGGATTATCTAATAGTACCACCATTATCAAATAGTACCACCATTATCTAGAAGGATTATCTAATAGTACCACCATTATCAAATAGTACCACCATTATCTAGAAGGATTATCTAATAGTACCACCATTATCAAATAATACCACTGTTATCTAGAAGGATTACTTTGGCATTGAATTATGCGTGATAAACAAAGAAACTAAAGCGAAGCAAAACCTCGCTCACAGAATGTGTGTCAAGAAAATAAACTGTTTTTAGTTATCAGGTCGGCAACAATGTTCATCTATTCTCATACTAACATCGTATCTTCCTCTGTTTATGAAATGACCGATCGTTCAGAAGAATAGACTCTCCAAATTTCCTTGTACCAGATTTTTTAAAAATGCATATGGGATCGAACTTGATCCTCGAAGCATAAAATAACTCTAAATATGTTTACATGCCATTTAAATCAATCAATCAATCAATTAATCATTTTTTTACATAAAAGACATCAGGATATTTTCTTTTCTAACATAATGCGACCTACAGTTATTCTTATTTTCAAGAAACCAACTCTACAAATTTCAAAACCAAAAATATCAAAACCGAAGTCAGTTTGTCTACTAATTTGTTATTTGTTCTTTAAATTTCGGTATACCTCATATATAAGTTCACCAACCTTTGTCGAAGGTGACCCGAAGGCTCCCTTTCAATAGCTACTTCACAAAAATGTGGGGGAGGGCGCTACCCCTTACCCTAAATTGCTCCACTTACCCTTGATCCATATCTTATAATGCTGAGAGTTGGGCAAATAGGCATCAAGTACCTTTTTTAGTTTTTGGTATGACTCGACCTGGGATTGAACCTCGGTCTCACGCTTCCGGAGGGGGTTGAGCACTCTGGCGAAGGAATTGTCGGCCGCCCCTAGCGTAATGCAAAAGCTCTTCGTAAGAATTGAGCACTCTGGTAGCCGATAGGGTATTAAAAAATGTAAACAAAGGCTGCTGCTGCTGTTGCTAAAAATAAAATACCTTAAAATTCCCTTAGCCAACGTAGTCCGCTTGTAGCCGTGTGGTCTGAAACCTTATTCTATCGTAAAGTTGGACGGGTTTCGATCCCGGCTTCGAGCGTCCTGCGGGTCTAGCCACACTGAATCGTTCTGATAGAACGAAACAGTCTGTCTGTGGATGACTATATATATATATTCTAATGATAGAAAATATACATTTGCTTATTTTCCTGCGTGGATGTCCTCGTATTGTAACGGTTAAAACCCTGGACTGCCGAATCGTAAAAATCGAGTTCGAACTCCAGTCGCGCTATGGTGTTCACTTTCGATCAATTACCTTTGTGAAAGCTATGAACCCCCTTATCCTTCCAGCTATGGGTAAATTAGTACCACTATTGTCCTTGTAGAAGGATGTATTTGGCATTGAATAACCCTGTACTGTTGATATGCCATTAAATAACCCTAGTCATTAAACAACAAACTTCTTTTTTTTTTACTGAATAGAATATGAATAATTTATTTCCCTTTTTTTATCAATGGAGAAAAATGAATGTTTTTATATTTTAGACAGCAAGTTATTACTTGATTGCTTTACGCAATTGCTCTGTGCGCGTGTATGTGCACACATGCATATATATATATATATATATATATGTGTGTGTGTGTGTGTGTGTGTGTGTGTGTGTGTGTGTGCATACTTTAATCATTTTATGCACATTTCTTGAGTCAAAGGTAGAAGGGAGAATGATATTTGAATATGAATGATGCATTTTTTTAAATTAAAAGAAAATAAGAAAAAATAAAAAAGAAGAACTGCATTTCTACCTTCTGATTTTTTCCATTTGATATTCTACACTCTGACCCATATCTTCTACCTTTGACTTTATTTCTTCCCTCTTCCCCAACAAATACTCAAAATGTTTTGGTATTTTTACTTTCACCGATTTGGTGTTTAGTTTATTCCTGTTTCAAGTCAGACTGATAACAAAGAATTTTGACACAAATTCGTGCGTAGTTGTCATTTCGTAAGCTGAGCATGGTTTGACACAAGGCCAGAACTATTGGACCTCATTGAGAATCTAACTCACTAATAATATTCAACTTGTTCAGCTGATTAACCATTACACAGGAACGGCCATGTTTTGCAGAAATTTCGGTGGTTTGATTAGAACAAATATACCACCACATTTTAATGTTATGTCAAAACCTTTTTCCATTTGATATTCTACACTCTGACCCATATCTTTTACCTTTGACTTTATTTCTTCCCTCTTCCCCAACAAATACTCAAAATGTTTTGGTATTTTTACTTTCACCGATTTGGTGTTTAGTTTATTCCTGTTTCAAGTCAGACTGATAACAAAGAATTTTGACACAAATTCGTGCGTAGTTGTCATTTCGTAAGCTGAGCATGGTTTGACACAAGGCCAGAACTATTGGACCTCATTGAGAATCTAACTCACTAATAATATTCAACTTGTTCAGCTGATTAACCATTACACAGGAACGGCCATGTTTTGCAGAAATTTCGGTGGTTTGATTAGAACAAATATACCACCACATTTTAATGTTATGTCAAAACCTTTTTCCATTTGATATTCTACACTCTGACCCATATCTTTTACCTTTGACTTTATTTCTTCCCCCTCTCTTGGGGGAGGGGGAAGAACTATAGTATGAATGTTATAATTCAAGTTCAAATAGATTTAAGTTAATGTTTAGTTTGAATTTACCCAAAAAATAACGAATTGAATTGTCTGTTTGTTATTTTGTAATGATAATACAACAAAAATATTATCATTTTTGCACTCCAGTATTATGCTAGCTATCAATTTTGTTCCCAATATTTTAAAGATTCTACAATTCGTATTATATACGCGTGAAGAAGCTAGCTGCTCATCGTGTTTTCCATAGAAAAATGATTAGAATGTTTCAATATTTGTGGAATATGATGAAGATATGAATGTATGTATTTACCCAACCCATTCGCACGAGCAGGATACGACACAAGGTGAATTTTTAAACGAAGCATAGCTGGTTTGAATCCAGTTACCTTTCTCCTAGACCGTTTGCCATTCCAAGGTTAAAGAAATCAGTCTGCTCTACAATTAACCGTGGAAAGAATAGCTGGGTTCATAGCTTTCCCAAGGGTATCAGCGATATGGGAAATGCAAACAGATTCGTCCAGGGTTTGAACTCGGGTCAACGATTCCATTTTCTGCACTTATTATCGTTACGCCACGAGCGAGCTTTGACTGTAAAACTCTAAGCAGAACTTGAGAAGATCTTGAAAAATCATTTTCTTTTTTATGCATTTGGTGAACACAGGCAAAAGGATAATCCTATCGTCTTATTAGTCTTTAACAATTTTTTCCTAATTTTTAAGATCACGTTACGCATCACGTTATCGATAATAAACAAGTTTTATCCGCGTCTCTCGTTGTCAAAACGCGATTGTATGTTATTGTGGTTCTATTTTTAAATGAGTGTTAAATCCATCAGCAACCAAGGTCAGTGATGAGAAAGAGGAGATAAACTTGCAGGGACAAACAAGTTTACAAGTCTCTATGTAAATTGAGCAGCAATATATAACAGCATAAGAAAGAGAAGCATATGATTCTCTGTGTGTGTGTGTGTGTGTGTGTGTGTGTGTGTGAAAAGGTTTCCTCCCAGAAAAGACACCGCCGAAGACACACGAATGACATCATTGATAGTAGAGGAACAAAGAGCTCATTAGTAAGCCGACTGGGAGGATATTTACCGCACTAAAAGGTCGACAGACTTGATGTTCTCCCCAGAAGAAATCAGCTTATTTTATATAATTTTTTTTTTTTTTTAAAGATTTTTATTTGTTTGATTATTTATTTCTGACGTCTGTATACGTCAACTTGCTCTTGTCTACGCCGACGGGGAATGAGTAACGTGATTTTTTTCTTTAGGATTTCAGATAAGGAATTTTTTACACGATTCTTATTTTAACAAGTAAACAGAAATGGTAGAATTTATTCGTGAAGTTTCATAGACGTCTAGTCATCTTCTCGTCCTTCTTTTCAAGTGACCCTCTTGTTTTGCTCCGGCCGCTCCACGCTGTCGCTTGATTTTCCATTTTTTCACTGGCTGCTCTATTATCTCCGCTTGGATGAATAACAAATACGAAGTCTCTTTTTCTTATTAGTACATATTCTTTTAGACATCTTCTTTAAAATATCTGGTTCGTACAAAACACTGAGAATTAGGAATTGGGCTAGAGATGAAAATTAGGACCGCGCTCATGAATGATCCGTCCACTTCAGTGGCTCTGGACAAACTGATTCAAAGTTCAAATCTAATTTCTAGAAGTCACAAAACTTAACAATCATCCAATGAGAACCTAACTTTCAACTACCCTTAAAAGTTACTCCCTGTAAATTAAACTGGATTGACTACAACTTAGACGCATCAATCACCTTTTTGATCACAACAGCTTTACTCTTTTCAAAATGATCTACACTTAATACCGAATAAAAGATTCAACCAATGAATAAATGATATCGTGAGAATCTCTAATTGAGTAAACGATCGGATATCCTTCCTGGTAAGTTGTCAAGATGGCATCCAGTGTCCGTGAAGGACGATGTTGTTGAACGTCCGGTTTGAGGTGACGTCATAGCTGTCTATCATTGACTATTTTTCTAATCAATAGACCCTTCTCCTATTGATGAGCAACTGTAGTTTCCTTATTGAACTATCTTATCCTGGCTGGTGACCCATGAGGTTCCTCAACCCAGCATTAGGTGAAGCACGTTGTTGACCTGCTTTTGGTTTCATCCACTTTGCCGCATCCGGTGATTTCCATTGCTACAAGATTATATGACTCGTTTAATATTATCTTCTCCCCAGGGTCTGCTATCCAGTGACAAGCCAGACAAGCAAGAAGACAAATCTATATATCATGAAAATTATTTTTATTTGTCTGTATGTAACCGTTGCCAAATAAAAGCGGTACATCATAACGATCTTTCTATTAGAGCAGTACACTTAAAATTCTCTAACAGAATTAAACAATCCTGTCCAATTTGGCGCTGAACTATAATCTTAGGAGGTTAGCGTTCGCACTGAATGTTATATTTTACTCTGCATGTTTTTGTGATTTAATCTGATTGGAGCGTTCAATGAATCGGTGATGATAAAGAAAAGGTGACTCGGAAGGACAAACAATTTACATTTCAGGAGAGTAAGGGGTCACTAGTAGCAGACAGGGTTCAAGAGTTGTCTAGTTGTCTTATGGGTATATATAGAGAGAGAGAGAGAGTGAGAGAGAGAGTGAGAAAGTGTGTGTATGTGAGAGAGAGAAAGATCAAGTGTGTATGAGAGAGAGAGAGAGAGAGAGATGAAAATAAACAATCATTAAAAATGCGTTTCATAAATCAAAAAATGATCGAATGCTCGCCAGCAGAGCTGTAGAGAAAATTTAAATAATTAAGATCTTTTCTTCTGACTATTGTTTTACAAAATAAAGTTTCCTGAGACGATTGTGTCTTCTATTCAATAGAAGACATGAAACTAATAAACAATGGTAAGATGGAGAGATATTAATTTCATTTAGTTATATATATATATATATATATATATATATATATATATGCATGTCTCGTTGGAAATGACAGACAAAGAGCGTGTCATAAATTTTTTATATAGATTTTCTTGCGTATGCACAAGTGAAAGCCTTGCAGGACGGAACGTATGAAGAAAAGGTCCGTTCCTATGTATTTTGGCAAATCCTTTAAAAGTCATTTATCCAATTTTTTTTTTTTCAATTTCTCATATCAAATGTTTGATTCCGACACACTCATAGTCACATTTAACGTCACAGACTTATTCAGTTATATCCCAGTTTTAGGAAAACAAACCATCTCATTTTGGATAGGTAAATACCCAAACACATTACACCCAAGATTTAACAAAAGATTTATCATAGAGGGTATAAAACTAATCCTTAATAATAACTCGTTCCAATTCAATAAAGTTGATTATATCCAGACCCTAGGAACAGCTATGGGAGCTAAAATGGTATCAACATACGCCACCCTAACCTTAGTATATTTAGAAGACAATCTATACGAAATTATACGTTGAAAATACGACAACATAAAAGGAGAATTTAAGATGATTGTTGTATATTCTAGAAATGTCCATGGGGAGATATTAACGAATTACACAACCTACTCCAAAACCTACACCCAAAATAAAATTCACAATGAAACACAGCTCTAAAAAACTGCCATTTTTAGACAGCCTCATAAAAATGAAAATGGCCAAATCATCACAGATATCTACCGCGAACCCACAGACACCCAACAGTACATTCACTTCAATAGCCACCACTCCCAAAACGGTATAAAATCCATCTCTTACACTCTAGCTCGTTGAATATATTCCATAATCAATTATAAAACCTCAGAAAAACTTGCCTTAAAGAACTATACACAACCCTCCACCAGAGAGGATACCAAACAATACTGATAAATAAGAAATCTGATTTAGCAGAAAAAGTACCACAAAAAGAATTACGAAACCAGAAAAAGCACAACAACGAGAAACCCCTAGTATAAGTTGCAACCTACAACAAAAACAACCCAGAACTATTCACAGATATAATTCAAAAAATCTAGAAGAAATTAAAAACAATGGCAAAATCAAAGAAAACTAGACGCAACAAAAGTCATTAAAAGCCAGAGACAACCCCAAAATCTTGAAAGAATACTCATCTTTTCTGCATTCGGGGAAACTACAATACAAGGTGTTACCAAACGCAAGAATAAAAGATGTGGAGTATGTGATATGATTATAGAAGGAAAATCCTATACCTTTAAAAACCGGAAACAAAATTCAGAATAAACAAAAACTTAAGCTGCAACTCAAAAAACGTAATCTATATAATTGAATGTAGCAAATGTAAGGAAATATACATAGCATCAACACAAACCCTCAATACCAGAATATCACTCTCAAAAACCAATATTAAAATACCAGAAAATAGGAAATTAAGTGTATCTAAACTCTTATACGAATGTAGTCAAGGTTAATTTAAAACCATGTCCATATATCAAACCGACGATTACACATTACTTCAAATAAAACAAAAAAATTAATTGATAAATTCAAGCCCACATTGAATAAAACATGAATTATGTAGACATGCGGAAACAATCATTCATATATTCATATATACACACGCTAAAATTGATTGTAAAAAGTAATTACCAGTAAAATTTAAACCACACTACATCAAAAGGGAAAAAAAATCAAGACCAAAACTATACCCGCACAGCCAAACAGGAACAATCAAGCCCAAACAACAGAAAGAGAGAGAGAGAGAGAGAGAGGGGGGGAACAAATAAACACAAACATAAGAAAAAGTAACTGTTAGTGGAATACAAAACGACTTTAACACTAAACACTTATCAGTTAAACACACACACACACACACACATACACACAACGAACCAGTGTAAAACAACGAAAAACTTTATAACATATGAAATATCAAAGACTAATTGGGGAAAAGACAGACAGTTGACACGCTCAAAGAAAGGGAAAGGAAGGGTGAGAAAAAGAAATCTATCACACAACAGTGACCTCTATATAAATCTATACAAAAATTGAAAAAACATTCTACTAACAGACCTACACGAGTGAGTTCCAGACTCCAGAGAACATATGTGGAACATGGCATGTAAATGACCTTGTGCTACGTATGTTCTCTGACGAAAGCAATAAGCTAGAAACATACGCATATGTAAGAATGAAATAGATAATTCTTTAAAAAATACAAATCTCTTTGTGGACTTTTCGTTTTAAAATGTCTACTTTTTTCTTTCTTTGGACCTACAATGAAAAAAATCACACACACACACACACACACACACACACACACACACACACACACACACACACATATATATATATACATATTTCTTCATCATCATCAAGTTACGTTGACAGCGCGGATTTATCTGACATTCTGACGTTATCGGCCCCTTTCATACATCTGTGCAGTGTCCCCACAGAACTAATGTAAGTTCTTGCTTGTCGGCCTATACCATAAAAGAACGTCGCTTATGAGTTCATCTGTCTTTCTCCAGCAGTGCCCTCTATGCCTAACTTGAATGGTTTGTTTGATGGGAGGTATGTTAGGATTGTGTAGATTCAGAGTTTACAGTTCAACTGTCAGTTTCTTGCCATTCTTTTAGATGAGAAACAGTGGTATTATTAAAATCATAGCTGATGGGGCGATAAGGCCGTTCATTCTTTTCACAAGGGTATTAGTATGAAAGTGAACATAGTAGCGTGTCTGGAGTTCGAACTTGCTTGTTGCAATTTCTCAATCCTGTACTTTAACCATAACGTCACGGGGACTCCTTCAACTTATATATGTATATATACATGTGTGTGTGTGTGTGTGTGTGTTGGGGTGTTCCATGATGAAGTCAAATAACTTGGCAGTTAAATAAAATAGGTTTTACTTCAGATCTGTGGTTAGTTTATATTTGGATTAAAAATTACAGAAGTAACGTTTTCCAAGATTGGCAAGTCCATATTTTTTCAACAGTTGTAGTTATAAAGTTTTAAATTATCAAAAATAGCCTGAACAACTGTGGTTGTGTTCGAAAGAGATGTTCCTTTTTATGAGATTGCTATTTAAAAGAAAGAAAGAAAGAAAGAAAGAAAGAAAGAAACAGAAATATCGGAAATAAACGCAAGTGGGTGTCTTTGTAACTGAGTGTTTGTCTAATCTTTCATCACCGAGAAGTGACAGCCTTTCTGTTTCTTCTTTGACATCTCTATATCTTTTCATCTTGACAACCTTCGAGTACCCCAACAACGTTACAGTACTTATTTATGGGCGATACTGTATCTCTGTATAGACAAGCATTGTGGTTATTTAACTTATACATCTTGCCGGTAATTTGTCGTATTATTGTAAATATATCCATGCAGCCATATAGCAGTATCGATGTGACCGCTGCCTGGAAGAAACTGCGTTTCATTTTATCGGTTAGGTCTGATTTCCATATAATCGATAGCCTATTGATAGCTGTCCATGCTTTCGTTAACCTCGTTTCGATGTTCTTTTCGGTTGATTCGACGCTGCATCGATTCTATTATATGGCTGCACTACATGGACGCTAACAAAACGGCTGGAGAAGAAGCTAGATGGCAATTACACAAGAATGCTGCGTGCAATCCTGAACAAGTCCTGGCAGCAACACCCCACAAGACACCAACTGTACGGCCACCTGCCCCCTATCACGAAAACTATTCAAGTTAGAAGAACCAGACATGCAGGACACTGCTGGAGAAGTAGGGACGAACTCATAAGAGATGTACTCTTATGGACCCCCACACATGGCCGCGCAAAAGCATGACGACCAGCACGAACGTACATTCAGCAGCTATGTGAGGATACAGGATGTTGTCCTGGAGACCTACCGAGGGCGATGAACGATAGGGAGGAGTGGCGAGAGAGGGTCAGGGATATCCGTGCTACCAGCGCGATATGATGATGATGATTGTAAATATATTACAAGTTTTGCTATAAGAATTTTCAGATGAAATATTATTATAATAATACAAAGAATGTATAGATAAATACAAGACTAAAAAAAAAAAAAAAGAATTTAATTGACGAAAGAAAGTATTAAAAAAAAACAAAAAACACGTAGACTAGAGTGAGTCAAAAGTTTTGCAATATTTTGGAACTTGCGAATTTGCAGCGTGTATATCAAATGACATATCAGTACATGCCGTGTTAGGTACCCGCTGTGGTTGGTAGTATCGTATGTGACTTGAAAGCCGCATAGAGAACATACAACGTAGTCTTATTCGAAAATTTATATTCAACAAGTTCGAAGTGGGTCCTATTGCCGTGGAAACAACGAAAAATATTTGTTGCGCAAAAGGTGAAAGTGCAATTGATCACAGAACAGTAATTAGATAGTTGATGAAATTTCGATCGGGTCGCAAGAATCTCAATGATGAGGTTGACCTAAAAGCGTGAATTCCGAGGCCGTGCTCCAAGTGACACAGGGGCAATTCAGGCGAGTATCTGGAGAATATCAGGCGAGCTCGGTATCTCATAGTCCAGTACGTTTCGTCACCTTCGTGACCTCAGCAAAAGCATTCAGAGTAGCCAAATTGTGTCTTTCGTTTTCAGAATAGTGCAAAACTTTTGAATCACCCTGATTCATTCAAAATTAGGTCTCAGCTTTTTGATAGATTAAATATAAGCATACACGATGTTTAAAATTTCTTTGTGTTTAAATGTAAACAGGTCAATTAAATAATGAGACTGATTATGTCATCATCTTCATCACCAACAAAGTCTACCAAAAATCACGGACTCTCTCTCTCTCTCTCTCTCTCTCTCTCTGCTATCGCTTTTGGGAAGTCCTCAAGATAGTACTCAGCGTCCTCACAGAGCTGATATATATGTCCTTGCTGGTTGGCCCACACTGGTGTGTCCATGTGTAGGAGTCCATCGGAGAACGTCACTTACGAGTTCGTCCTTACTTCTCCAACAGTGCCTAGCATGTCTTACTCGTCTAACTTGGATGGTTTGTGAGATGGGAGATAAGTGGCCGAACTACAACTGTTGCTTCCTGGATTTGTTCAAAACAGCACGCAGGATCCTTATGTGATCCTAGCTTTTTTACCAAGTGTTCCGTTAGAGTCCCCGTGACGCAACCATACAGTAGTACGGACATGAGAACTTCTTACACAATCAGAAAAATGTAAGTTTTATTATTATCAACATTATTAGAAATAAACCTTTCCTCCATTGAGAAGCCATACACTGAGAAAGAATTTGTTCCCATCTCTGGAAAGAATTCTGTAAATCTACAACTAACACTGCGTTGGTTCGTCATAACTGTTGCACGTTCTCAATAGATTCCAAATGGCAGCCACAGAGAGGCAGTTTTAATTTTTTGGAACAAGAGGTCGTCACAGGATCATGGGACATATTGAAAATCGTCGAATCAATGATAATTTGTTTTCAATCATTCTCATGGTGAAACATTGAATAGTCCAATGAGAGTTATGTTTATCTCAGATCAGGAAGTCAAATCGAAAATGTTTCATGTTACACAATCTTTTTGTAATCCAAAAATGACCTGCATTACCTAAAAAAAAAAGAAGGAAAAAAACAACCAATACTTTGGATGAAACATAATCTACGTAAATATATGTCACGTTGTGCTCAGATTTGAGAGCATTTAGTCTTGCGTTATTTTTCCCTTAACAACTTAAAGAAAGTCACTTAATAATCCAAGATCCCTCAGCTGAACGTGAATTCCAAAAAGGCTGAATGTTTTTCACATCTATTCAATGTCTTCATTGATCTGCTGATTTTTAGTGAGCGTTGACAATTTAGAAATAAAAAAAACCTACTTCATTATTCATTTTCATTTTATCATTTTATATATATATATATATATATATATATATATATATATATATATATAATAGTATGTATTAACACACACACATAGACACACACACACACACACACATATTTAATAATGATCTTGAGTTGACTTAAAACAATGTAGGCTAATATGCTAATTTTTTTAAACATTAGATCTGCATCATCCGACAAAGAAATGATGAGAAATTTCTAATGAAAATTAAGAAAAATTCCACAAAAATCCAGACAGCCTCTCTCCTCAACCACATTTCTTTCTTTATATATATAAAAACCAAATCATTTCTTTTTCCTGTCTGGTTGACAAATGTCCTACATTTCCTGTAACAAGATGTATCCTTTTTCTCTTTCACCTGATTTTGATTAATTTATACAATGACAAACAAACTTTTAAACCCAAATGAAAGAAATAAATCAACGAATGAATAAATGAATTTTGGGGAGAGTTAGAAGAATGCCCCTAGACAAATACCAAATACCGTTTACTATATGATATATAAAAAGTTGTTATATTAAAGTAGTCAAACGCAACTAAGTATTTTTGAGAAAATTATCTACCATAAACAACTTACATGGGTATTAATAACCTCTTTACAAAATTAAATTGTATTATTATATTATTGTATATGAATACTATTTAACCAAAACACTGAGAAAATTGTCGTACCAAAATTTTTATACTCTTCAATGTAATTGGTTACATTAATAATGTAAAATAAAAAGTATACCAGAAACTGTTAAGACTATTGTCTAAAATTATAAACAAATACAACATAGTATTAGATATTCTCAAAGTTACAATTATATCTTACAAATTATCATAATATTATTCATTTTATAACTAAATCTCAATATCCTTAATATTTTGAATAATAGATATTTATAATTAATTACTATAAAGTACAATAAATTACTATTTACAATATAACTAGAAAAACACAATCTTTATTATTCTTATAAATAAGATCATTCCAAGTATTAGAGATAATACCATATTAAGAATTATCGTCATAATTAGTTTTTTATATGGCTTTGTATATATATATATATATATATATATATATATATATATATATATATATATATATATATGCAATTAAAAGAAACATGCTTAGCGTAACAATTATAGGTGTTGGAATCGATGTCTAGAATTTGAATCATAGTCAAAACTGTTTATGTTTCACTTCGCTCTAATGTCCTTAGAAAAGACATGACTTTATCCCTCTGCTTCCAAGCAATAAATAAATAGTGAGGTAAACTGGGGTCATGAGCTTTGATAGGGCAACTATTCTAGGAAAAGGAAAACTCTGAATTCAAATCACCTTTACTCGGCTTAAAAATTGACCCTGTATCGTATCCAGGCTCTGGCGGAGATATTGGGTACATCTATGCATAATTCAAATTTGCCGCCAAAAATAATCTGAGCCAGAAAAGTATAGTACTCTACGCACCAGAAAACAGAGTAATAATACAATAATATTTCAACTATCAGATAAAATAAATCCGATCGTCAGGTGAGCTTGTATTAGACTTCAGATGTGTTGATACAAACCCACCTAAAGATTCCACACGTGAGATTTTACTTGTTTTATTTTATTTCATCGCTAAGATATATATATATATATATATATATATATATATATATAGTGTGTGTGTGTGTGTGTGTGTGTATGTGTGTGCTTGTTCTCTCGATTCCTTTTTTACTAATCTTCTTCTTAATTCTATTTCTATCAGCTTATATCTTTCTTTCAATCGATTTCAATCAGGTCATAGCTTAACTTGTTAATATCAATATCTGTTCATAACTGTCTGGTTATCAATCAATCAACCAGTCTGTTTCGAGGGGTGGAGACTGCATCAATTTATTCATATCTTTCAGTTTTATATCTGCAAATATTTAACTCACGGCAGGTGTCATTGATACCCAACTCATGTACACTAGTGCATGTGTTATGGTTTGTAATGCAAATACATTTAATATGTATTCATGCATATTAAACATGCATATTTTGTCTCAATTCATATATATATATATATATGAAAAAAAAAAATATATATTCGTTTCAGTTTACCAGTCACATAGTAATTATATTTTTTTAGTTTGTATATGGGTACGCGTCAAGTCACACACTCTTTCTCTAAGTCAGAATATACATTTATGCATGGGCATACAGACAAGGAAATGAGAAAAGATGATGAGAATTATTTTAATCTGCGCATGCGTGGAAGCTCAAGATAAGATTGAAGTTGATACGGTTTCAACAACCAGCTATATAATGTAGACTTAGAAACCTCTGTTAGTACATAAATTCGATTTTCTATTTTATTGCCACGCCTATGGGAAAACAATAAACGTCTAAGATAGCAGAACTCTTTCAAGAGAATTGGTATCTTTCTTGTATAAAATATATAAAAATTCCACAGCATTCCTAAACTTTAAATTGGGCTCGATTAAGACATCTATACTACTATGCTGAAGTATGTGTGTGTGTGTGTGTGTGTCAGTATTTGATATTTCAATGAGCTCTCCAAACGGACACGCCTATTTCTCATGGAGACAATTTTTTATTGTCACTTTACACTTTTATGAAGTTCTTAGAAGGCTTAGTTAGATATGCTGGAGTATTTGAAAAACATCTGTGGTTCTCCTATACATTGTACACCATCCGGACTTGCGAGAGGAATTCTCTACATATATTCGGAATCAGTATACTTAATTTAGCCTAAGACATGGAATTATAATCCTACTAGCAAAATCGTGGTTCTTCCGCGGGATGGAAATATTCAAAGAAAACAATTTGCAAAGTTTTTAATTTTTCTTTCTTTTTTTTTTTTAATCAATGAATGCGCATGTGCATCCGTGCTTCATGGAACTTATTGTCAGAAACACCTGTGCAGATGTCAACAAAATTGTTGTATTCTGCGCAATTTCTTGTTCCTGAAATAAAAAGAATAAAAAATGTAATTACTTTTAAAAAGAAGAAAGAAAAATAGCAAGAGATTTGAACGTTGGTTTATTAGGCAGGGAAATTAAAAGAACAAAATTAGATACGAAGTTTGTGTAATGTTCCTTGCTCTTATTGTTTCCTCTTAAATGAATATTTAAAAACTCGGTAAAATGTTTTTCTTTAACTGTTGTACATTTTATTGCGAAGGTCTGGGCGAGGTGACTTCTTGCTCTAACATATTACATTAGTGATCAATATGATTGAAATCTGGGGAATATGGTGAACAAAGAGTTACATTTTCTGATTTCTAAAAACATCGATAACAATAGAAAGCAGGAAATATCAACAAAATAATCGCTTATTTAAAGGAAACAAAAAAGAAAAAGTAAACGGATTATTTTTTAAATGATATTGAAAATAAATAATAAAAATATATCTCGATTTTTTTATCCTTTTTTTTTTTTTGATAACCTGTTGTTGTTTTTTTAAGCAATGCATATAAATTTGTTAACCTCATCTGGAAAAATCATAACGTTTGTTAAGTTCTATGGCAGGCAAAAAAGAAACTTGTGAACTTTTGTTCCGGCCCACCTAAACATTGATGGCTTGGCTTCAGGGATATCATCTCTCCCAGCAGTATTTGCCGCCTCGTCTAAAAGGGCAAAAGTCAAGTTCTTTACCTGAATACGGAGGGGCTTACTAAGAGTGAAATAGTGACGAGGACCAATAAATTTTAGCACTGCCCTTGATATAGACTTAAGTGCGAGAGGGCCGCCTCCTAAAACTTAATCTTGTGTCACATTTTACCCGTGACAAGATATATACGGCGAATTTCGGCTCCATCCCGACCATTCATTAAAGCGCCGTCCACGCAAAAAATACCTGCTTCCCGCCTAAAAGAGTAAAGGTCAGGTTAATTATCTGATGTCTGAGATTCCGCTAAAAGAGAGAAATGCCGACGGAGACAAAGCAATTTTTAGCACTGTATTTTGGCATGAAAGAACCTTCTCCCGGGAAATTGACCTTGAATCGCAATCAACCCAATGTTGAGGGGTAAGGTAAATACTATTTGAAGCGAAAAAAATTTAATAAATAAAAGTTACATTCTCATAGAATATATGAACATTTGGAGATAAGCAAAGTTTTAAACATTATGACGTCACTGTATGTGAAAATAAAGATCTGTTTGAGATGTATTTCAGTAATGCATAAAGTCCATTTTTTTACCAAACAGCAGTGGATAAGTGTGGGTTTGTCATAACTACTGGATTTTATCTAACTTAAGCAAACATAAGATATGCGAATTACAGTTTAGTCAGAGTATGTATATACCCCAATCCCTCTGCCACCAGCCGGGTGAGACACAAGGTCAATTTGTAAACGGGGTAAAACGTTGTAACGGTTTCTATCGCAGAAAAATAGAATCAGTAAGTCCAGTTCAAATCCTGATCGAAGCTGTTTGCATTTCCCATAGCCCTTATACCTTTGGGAAAGATATGAACCCAGCTATTCTCCCTCAAGACATAGGTAAATAGAAGAACAGACTGGGCTCTTTAATCTTAATATGGCGAACGACCTTGGAGAAGGAAAACTCTGAATTCAAACCTGTTAATCTCCACTTAGAAATTGAACTACGGTCGCATCTTGCTCGTGCAGAGGAATTGAGTAAATTGAATTCAGAGTTTTCCTTCTCCTAAATCGGTGACCATAGCAAGGTTAAGAAGTCCAGTCTGCCAGAATAATCAAAGTAACCATACTAATTGATGTTCATTGCCGAAAGTGGCTTTAACGAACATGTAAATGTACATTGTATCACGAAAGGAAGACGTGTTCGTTGTCATCCTAGAGAAAGTATGTTATCAGGATATTATCTATCAACGGCAATGTGATTGATTCATGTTTTAGTGTTATATTCTCATGTGCCGAATCATAATGACACAATAATTAAACCGACGCACGCAGGAAGACTTCTTTAACAATATTTACCTGTCACTTTATTGCAATGGTTCGAAAAGGTTGTGTGGGGTTTTACTGTGAGAGGCAACTGGAGATCGAACATAACTGAAATATTTTGACCTCAAAGTTATGGCCGTCAGCGTTGTGTCTTTCTCGTTCTCCAGGGCTGCTCAACCGGAGGCCCGGGGGCCACTCTGCTAGGTGATGGCTTTCTTTATTGCATCTTATCAGCATCTTCTCTGGACCCCAACTCATCAGGGCCCAAATGGCCCCATCGGCCTGATGTGGCTTTCCCTACCACATCTCGCCTCCAACTGTCTGCAACTCTACTGGCCGTCGATCTCAACTGGAACCGGAACTCAACTGTGTTACATAATAGTTCAACGTCCACTCGATCTTTGAAATCGCATGTTTAATCGTCATCAAGCGGAAATAACTGTCATGCAGTTCACAGGTCACTCTCTTCCGGTGCATCAGTCTATGAGTGTACCATGGGAATTTTTTAGCTCGTCCCATTTCATCAGCCAATTTCCGCCCACGCGATTTCCTCTCATAACTGCCATTAGAATGTGTCACCTCCTTCCGGTGCATCACCTTGGAATGGCATTTTGGGCCGGGTCAAAAGGTCAAAATATAACAATAGGTTGATTTGGTTTCTTTCTTTAATAGCATATCAACCTTCGTGAGGTGCCCGTGGTGTAGTCGGGAGGTGCCCGTGGTGTAGTCGTTATCGTCGTAGTAATTGGACACGGCGACACGAGTTCAAATCCTGGACGAGACTGATTGCATTTCACATAGCACTAATACCCTTGGGAAAGGTATGAATCCAATTATTCTCCCTCCAGCTATGGGTAAATAGTAGGACAGACTAGGTTCTTGGTTAGGCAACTAGTCTAGGAGAAGGAAAACTCTGAATTCAAACCTGTTAAACTCCGCTTAAAAAAATTGACCTTGTGTCATATCCTGCCCGAGCGGAGGGGTTGGTAAATAGTATCAACCTTCGTGAGTTATTCAATGCCAAAGCTATCCTTGAAGAAAAACAGTAGTGGTGTGGTCCTATGCTAGTCACGGAGCCCAATATAAGGTATAGTCACAGCACTTGTTATGGCTATTGTGTTTGTGACTACCTCATTAGGTTCCGGCTGTTTGCTTTGTCGAATCCTTCCGTGCCCACGCTGTGTTTGAAAGATCCACGGAGATGGGGGGTAACACAACTCAGTCGGATCTTCTTCTGACGGTCAGATAAAATGAGTGGCTAGATTGTCTAGCAACTCAGAGATTTGAGAAAACCGTTGTTTAACAACAACAAAAATCGTTTTTATTGAAACATGTTTGTGAGACAATAAATAACAAACAAACGAGGTTTGATTTCCTGGCAAACAGAAGAAGAAACAATATCGAGAGAGGAGGAGTGACGATGAGGTGCGGTTAGAGTAACACTAACGTCTCTAAAGTCTGGGACTTTAAAATTTTGTAATGCCTGAAGGTTCTTCAGATTACTTCGGGTCTATATGCTTCTTTGGCAGTCTTGAGTTTCTCCTTAGTCCCTTTTTCTTATCCTCTCCGAGGATTCGTTTAATTATCGCAATTTTTATAGATCAATATCTGGACTAAAAATGGTTTCTGATTGGTTGTCCGATAAGAGACAATTAGAAATCATATTCCCATTGGTCAGCCAATCGAAGTTCAGGATTATATCTTAAAGGTATAGGGAAAACCCTTTTTAGATGCTTTGACCAATGGGAACAGGTTTAGAGCAAAGGGGTTGAACAAAAAAAAAATTCTCAGCCTGACATGATTGGATGAGGCATGTCCAACTCACCTTTATTTAGGTTGGAGCAAAATTAAATCTCCCTTTTGACATTGACCTTCAAGATAAGGACTAGAAAAATATATTTTACGAAATGACCTGTTTCATCATTGTGATTGAAGTTTCAGTTGACAACCGAAAAACTAAATAAATTTGCTAACCTTTAAAATCAAAAACAATTGTCTCACCCTTAACAGACCTTTAAAATCAAAAACGATTGTCTCGCACTTAACTGACCTTTAGGAACGATCAAACAGCTTTTTAGGTCATATAAGTCTTGACCAAAAAGATATTTATTTTAAGGATCTTTTTTTGTTTTATATATATATATATATATATATATCAATTAGAATATATTTCATAAATTCTAATTTTTACATATTAATTAAGTACCCAACTGCACGTCGTGTCACTGAGGTACTATTTAAGGTATCTTTCTTTAATGGCATATCAACCTTCGTGGATTATCCAATGCCAAAGTTATCCTTGAAGAAGAACAGCAGTAGTACTATTTAAGGTGTCTTTCTTTAATGGCATATCAACATTCGTGGATTATTCAATGCCAAAGCCATCCTTGAAAAAGAACAGTAGTGGTACTATTTAACTCATAGCTGGAAGGATAAGGGAGTTCATACCTTTCCTAATAATACTAGTCCGGTATTTATTTCTGTACAAGTTTTCTGGAATGGTTTTCAGGAACATAAAAGACTTCACAGAGTTGTTGCGGCCAGCAAATTTCTAAGATCCCAATCTCATTACGGATGTTTTGGACCGACAGCTTTTCTTATTAGAACCTCCACAACTTGAGGCAGTGGAAGAAACTTCTCTTAATATCCTCCAATCAGAATCCCACAATTCTAAGCAGAAATATTTTATGGAGACATGGAGGATTATCACTTTATTCGACATGTGATCGCAACGTTTTAGTTCTTCAATGTCGAGTATCGACATCTACGTGTATATAAGTCGAATCAATCAATGAATCACATTCTATTATCCCTTGTCTGTTCATATTTTATTTTTCATATATATATTTCTCGCTCTCTCTCTCTCTCTCTCTCTCTTTCTCACTATCTCTCTCTCTCTATCTATATATATATGTATATGTACATATGTGTGTGTGTGTGTGTGTGTGTGTGTGTGTGTGTGGTCTTATCATTAAATTCACTTCATATCTGTTTTATTTTGATTATATCTATCTATCTATCTCATTCAATTCATATCTACATTATTCTGTTTATATCTGATATTATTCATCTCTCTCTCTCTCTCTCTATATATATATATATATATATATATATATATAAATACGAAGATCATAAAATAAGTTTCCAGAATTTTTTCATATGGGCACTTTTTCCGTATGGGCACTTTTATTAATAGTACACAAATCAAAATCTAGTCTCCTTCTAAGTAATCACCTCCAGCTGCAATGCACTTATTGTACCGTTCCAACAACTTCTGGAAGGCCCCATGGAAGTCCTCTTGTGTGAGCGTGTCAATCACCTTCGTCACAGCCTCTTTCATCTCCTCAATTGTCTTATAACGACAGCCTCTGAGCTTAGGAAATAACCAAAAGTCACAGGGAGCAAGGTCTGGACTATAAGAAAGCTGAGGAACTGTGTTGATGCCCATCTTGCTCAAATAGTCTGTGACAAAGATGAAGTTGTGGACTGGTGCATTGTCCTCGTGGAAATGCCAGTGACCCGATTTGAAGAGTGCTGGCCTCTTCCCTAGGAATCTCTTCCCTAGGAATCTCTTCCTCCTGAACTCCCTTAAAACCTCAACACCCTAACCCTAACCCTAACTCTCTGGCCAATCAACTGTTGTGTATTGACTTCTTCACTCCTCCCACACCTCTCATCATCCCTCACAGACTTCCTGCCATCCTTGAATCTCTTATGCCACTCAAAAACTGATGCTCGATTCATGTAACATAGTCGAAAAGCAGTCTGAAGCATTCCATACGTTTCTGTGGCATTTTTTCCAAGTTTAAATCAGAATTATATTGCATATCGTTCTTCTAAAGTGTCCTGGCGTCGAGATTGCATTTTTGAAATTCACCAGCTGTGACAATCAGGCTTTAGTAGGGTGTATTCCAATTTCTGCGGTAGCTGTTCATTTGAACCTGAAATCATAAAAAATGGTCAGTCATTAGTCATAAGATGTATAGCAATAACATATTGAATTTTCAAGAGTATACGACAACTTTAAATGCCAGTACAAAAGGTCTGTGTTCTTTCTTCTGCTCACTTCGTTTAAAACTGTGGAAACAGCACTTCGAAAACTTACTTGGAAACCCACCAAAAATAACGCATGAACCAATCACCAGAATAATTAGCAAACAATTAGACATTAAACTAGGACCGTTCACACAAGAAGAACTCGACTCGGTTCTCAGAAAAATTAAAAAAAGGAAAGCTGCAGGGCTGGACGAAATTCCCCCGGAAGTATGGAAGACCAGACAATTCGACGACATACTGCTCCGACACTGCAACGCAGTATACAATCAAAATCCGATAGATAGATGGATGAAGGGATGCATACTTCCCTTCCCTAAAAAGGGGGACCTCGGATTAGCCAAAAACTACCGAGGCATAACACTTACGTCCATAGCTGCCAAAATCTACAATGCCCTACTACGAAACCGAATAGAACCCAAAATCGACAACATACTTAGAAAAAACCAAAATGGCTTCCGAAGAAATAGATCCACGACCTCACAAATATTAACTATCCGCAGAATCCTTGAGGGTGTACGGGCAAAGAACCTACAAGCGACATTAATATTTGTCGACTTTACCAAGGCTTTCGACTCCATTCACAGAGGAAAGATGGAACAAATCCTACTAGCGTACGGCATACCTAAAGAAACCGTAGCGGCAATAACGATTCTCTATAGAAACACTAAATTAAAAATACGATCACCGGATGGAGACACAGAATACTTTGACATTGTAGCAGGAGTACTACAAGGGGACACGCTAGCCCCGTACCTCTTTATCATTTGTCTAGACTACGTACTTAGAACATCGATTGACAAAATCAAAGAGAATGGCTTCGAACTGACGAAGAAAAGAAGCAGAAGATACCCCGCAACAACAATTACCGACGCCGACTACGCCGATGACATAGCGATACTGGCAAATACACCTGACCAAGCCGAAACACTACTGCATAGTTTGGAACGAGCAGCAGCAAGCATAGGACTCTATGTAAATGCACACAAAACGTGCTATAACCAAACGGGGGACATCTCCACTCTAGAAGGAACCCCACTTAAACTAGTAGACAAATTCACGTACCTAGGAAGCAGCGTCGAATCAACCGAAAAGGACATCGAAACGAGGCTAACGAAAGCATGGACAGCTATCAATAGGCTATCGATTATATGGAAATCAGACCTAACCGATAAAATGAAACGCAGTTTCTTCCAGGCAGCGGTCACATCGATACTGCTATATGGATGCACTACATGGACGCTAACAAAACGGCTGGAGAAGAAACTAGATGGCAATTACACAAGAATGCTGCGAGCAATCCTGAACAAGTCCTGGCAGCAACACCCCACAAGACACCAACTGTACGGCCACCTGCCCCCTATCACGAAAACTATTCAAGTTAGTCGAACCAGACATGCAGGAGATGCAGAGATGAACTCATAAGAGATGTTCTCTTATGGATCCCCACACATGGCCGCGCAAAAGCAGGGCGACCAGCTCGAACGTACATTCAGCAGCTATGTAAGGATACAGGATGTTGTCCTGAAGACCTACCTAGGGCGATGAACGATAGGGAGGAGTGGCGAGAGAGGATCAGGGATATCCGTGCTACCAGCACGATATGATGATGATGATGACAAAAGGTCTGGGAACTTATTGAATGCGCCACGTATATATATATATATATATATATATATATATATATATATATATTTATATATATATATATATCAGTCTGTGCCAATCTATTCAATCATATCCTTATCTTAGGAGATGTTCGTTCGTAGTTCAAATCCCAATCTGGATAATTTTATTCTTGGTGAGGTCGTTTTTTTGTGGGGGGATTTTTGTTCTTTTTCTAATACTTCGTATGAATACCACGACTCGCGATGCGATGTACATACTTTTTATTCGTTTTGTTTTATGCTAGTAGCATATTTTTAGTTACAAATATATTGTCTTATCGTTTGAACACATTTTTTCTGTTACCCTATTACAACAATATGTCAGCCAATCTATTCGACAGTCCTCTTCGGATATACTGTATGCATAAAAAGGAAGGATCTCTTTTTATTCCAAAAGAAAATTCAAAAAGTCCGCAGAAAATCTTGCAATCTATTATCTATATAAAGTTGGTTGTCTGTGTGTAAAATTGTGTCGTTTTATATATAAGTAGATTATGTCGGCCGAGTTTTCAGTCATTTCATTGTTTCAACAGTATTTTATGGCAGAGGAGGACAAGAGTAGCCTCGTTTTCAATAATAATCGGTAAGTATGAGTGTTGTTTTGAACAGGGATAATCAAAAGAACATCGCTTCGTTTTGATGTGTGAGAAAGACTTTTTTCGAGGAAGTGAATGTATGAAGAAAACCGAGAAAGACTGCACTTGGTCTTTTTCCCTATTTTTTTCTTTTTTTTTCGGGGGGTCGGATCTATTTCGTCTATTATATATTTGCATGTGTGTGGGTATATATAAATATGTATATTGTTTATATAATATGATATATATAATTTTTTGTTTATATATATATATATATATAGTTGTTTATAATATATATATATATATATATATATATATATATATATATATATATATATATGTGTGTGTGTGTGTGTGTGTGTGTGTGTGTTGACTGTGTGTGTGTGTGTTGACTGTGTGTGCGCACGCGCATATATAACGTAAGATTTGTGAACTTTGCAATTTTTCCTAAGCCTCATCACTTTCTCATCACGAAAAAAAGCATCCTGTCAGCGAGTCATTGGAAACACCTGCTGCGTCTTTTGCAGACGGGTAAGACTTACCCAGGTGGATCTTCTGGGTATAACGATAAACTATATCTGATGTTGAGGGTTCAGTTCTGGAGATCTGAAGAGTGTGGAGTACCTCTTCTGGGTCGACTCCTATCCGTGGTGGTAGTACTTGTTAGGATCATACACACACGCACACATATACATCACACCAGCTGATATTGGGGTGGGCCGAGCAGCAGTATACCAACTTTTCTATCGTTTTTATTGTTTCACTCCCTTTCTTTATTCGCCTGATACTTTTCCTCGCTTATATATATATATATATATATATAAAAACAAACGAAAGCTACTACGTAATGCCTTATAATTCCCGAGCTGACGTGGTTCGCTTGTTGGCTGAGCGGTATGATTCTAAGTCTAACGTAAAGTTGGCAGGGTTTCGCTTCAACCGTCTTATGTGTCTAGCGACACTGAAAAGTTGTGATACAACCAAACAGTATGTCTGTGGATGACAATATATATATATGTATATATATATATATATATATATATATATATATCATGTGTGTGTGTGTGTGTGTGTGTGTTTGTTTGTGTGTGTGTAAAATTCTGTAAGCTGTCTGAGGAAGCGAGAAAAAATCTCGTCAAAATAGATTAATAATGGCACTATAACTGTGGTTGAGTTTTCATCCATTTACGTTTCATATATATATATAGACAAACTGTTTCGTTCTATCAGAACTCTTCAGTGTGACTAGACACGTAGGACGCTCGAAGCCGGGATCGAAACCCATCCAACTTTACGTTAGACTAAGTCTCAGACCGCTCGGCCAACAAGCGTACCACGTTTGTCTAAGGGAATTTTTAAGGTATTATGTAGTAACAGCAGCAGCCGTTTGTTTACATTTTCATACCCTATCGGCTACCAGAGTGCTCAATTCTTTCGAAGAGCTTTGCATTATGCGAGCGACAGCCGAAAATTCCTTCACCAGAGTGCTCAACCCCCTTGGGGGAGCGTATAAATAAATATGTATTAGATATATATATTTAATTTATGGAATTCATGAAATTAAATATAAAAATATATATATCTGATATATATTCATTTATTATTATTATTATATAATAGCTCTATCCTAGATATTGAGCACTCTCCATATTATATTACACTTAGTTCAACACAAACCCACAAAGTTATTTAGTGACAATCAACGATGAACCGAAAAGGACATCGACACGAGGCTAACGAAGGCATGGACACCTATCGATAAGCTATCAGACCTGGCCGATAAAATAAAACGCAGTTTCTTCCAGGCAGCAGTCGTATCGATACTGCTGTATGGATGCACTACTTGGACACTAACAAAACGGCTGAAGAAGAAGCTAGACGGCAATTACACAAGAATGTTGCGAGCAATATTGAACAAGTCCTGGCGGCAACACCCCACAAGGCACCAACTATACGGCCACCTGCCTCCCATCACGAAAACTATCCAAGTTAGACGAACCAGACACGCAGGACACTGTTGGAGAAGCAAGGACGATCTCATAAGTGACGTACTCCTATGGACCCCCGCATATAGCCAAGCAAAAGCAGGACGACCAGCTCGAACTTACATTCAGCAGCTATGTGAGGATATGTGTAGCCCTGAAGGCCAGCCAGAGGCAATGAACGATTGGGATAAGTGGCGAGAGAGGGTCAGGGATATCCGTGCTAGCGGTACGACATGATGATGATATATATATATATATATATATATATATATATATATATATACTTATTAGTGGTATGCATATTTATTGGTGATAAAAAGAGTTATTTAATAAGTATATATTTATAAGTATGAGGCTCCCATTGAGACTTACAACACGGTTAGCCAATCATAATCAATATTTCCCCTCTAAAAGAATGTAAAAATGATTTGAAAATTATTAGTAATTAGACCATATTACTGTGTACAAATGTATTATTATTATTATTATTATTATTTACTTCTTTAGAGTTTCTCACATCAGTATCGGCTGATGGTTTTTCACTGGAGTTTGACGGCAAGTCTCCTCAAGTAACCAGGACTTGTCTCAGGATTCTGGCCGTTCTTTGCAATGCTGTCATTTGGATAATCTCCACCCGTCCACCGACTTCCAAGTCCTTCAGGCCGTTTAATAATCCTTTAGTTATTGTGCCAAAAGCACCAATCACAATTGGCACAATCGTCACTTTCCTGTTCCACAGCTTTTTCAATTCTCTAGCAAGGTCGAGGAACTTATCCTTCTTTTCACATCCCTTCAGATTTATTCAGTGGTCCGCCGGGACAGCAAAGTCAACAATTTTGCAAGTTCTCTTTTTTTATTGATTATTATTAGGTCTGGTCTTCTGGCCGGTATTAGGTGATCCGTTTGTATGTTAAAGTCCCATAGGAGTTTATGTGTGTCATTTTCTAGTACAGGCGCCGGGTTGTGCATATACTATTTGTTAGTAAGGTCAAACTTAAATTTCTTGCACATTTCCCAGTGGATCACCATGCCGACCCAGTCGTGTCTCGCCTTATACTCCTTCTGTGCTAATTTACTGCATTCGCTTATCATGTGTTTGATCATTTCGTCTCTATCACCACATGGCCTACATTTACTGGTTGTTGCGTCTTATCTGTTCTCGCTTTGATATGATTAGTCCTTATGGCGTTGTCCTGTGTTGCTATTAGGAGAGATTCCATTTCTCTCTTAAGGTTTCCTTTTCTTAGCCAGGTCCAGGTTTTCTGATTTGAGATGTTGTTTATTAGTCGTTTAAAGCGGCCATAGAGTTGTTTTTTCTCCCATTTTGGTTTCCTAGTTGTTGTCATTCTTGTCTATCGTGTTGTCCGTATCGTTTCTGATGGCTGTAATCAGTCCTCGTTCGTGTTTTTCGATGTAGTCTTCGAGCCGTTGTATCGATGCGTCAGCGCTGTCTTCAAGCTGGCAAGTCCTCTTCCTCTCTCTTTTCTATATACATATAGTCTGTCAACATCGTCTCTGGGATGTATTGTCTTATGCATGGTCATTAGTTTTCTTGTTCTTTGATCCATTTGTTTAAGTTCATCTCTGGTCCGCTTGAGAAAGGGTCCGGAATATCTAACGAGGGGTACAGCCCAGGTATTTATTCCTTTGATGAGGTTTCTGCTGGAGAGTTTTGTCTCGAGTAGTTTTCTAGTTCTCCTGAGATATTCTTTTTGAATCTTGTCTTTCATTTCCACTCGTTTGATGGTGTCAGCCTCCAAGATACCCAAGTATTTATAGGTTTCATTTTCTCCGAGCGTTCTAATTTTGTCGTGATTTGGTAGTTCCATTTCGTCAGTCTTATGTCGTTTGCCACTTTTCATTACAAGCATTGCACATTTTTCTATGCCAAATTTCATTCCTATTTCCTGATTGTATATTCTAACGGCGTGTATGAGAGTTTCCAGTTTTTTTTCCTTTTTTGCAAATAGTTTAATGTCATCCAGGTACATTAGGTGATTGATCTTCTCTTGCGATCTACAAAGTTTGTATCTGGCTGTGAATTTTCTGAGTATGTGGTTTAGTGGCATCATGGCTATTATGAATAGTAAGGGTGATAGTGCATCTCCTTGGAAAATACCTCTTTCGATCTTTGTTTCGGCGAAGCTTCTTCCTCCTGCTGTCAGCTCCGCTCTCCAAGTTTGTATGGTCTTTTCGATGAAGTTTATGACTTCACGTGATATGTTGTACATTTTGAGTCAGTGTAGTATCCAGCTTTTTGAAACCATATCATATGCCTTTTTGTTGTCAATCCAGGCCATAGCTAGATTTTTCCGTCTTGTCTTGCTCTCATTTAGGATGTGTTTATCTATGTAGAGTAATTCTGCTGTGCCTCTGGATCCTTTGTGGCATCCTTTCTATTCGTCAGGGAACAATCCGCGGCTTGTTAGCGAGTTGTAAATCTTTTCCCTTATTTGTGCTGTTAGTATTTTCCACATCATTGGTAGGCAAGTTATCGGTCCGTAATTGTTTGGAGCAGTTCCTTTGCTTGGGTCCTTTTGGATTAATGTAGTTATCCAGTTAGGTACTTATTCGCCTTGTAGGCATCTGTTCATTTTTAGTGCTAGTCTGCCGTGAATGGAGGTGAATTTCTTGAACCAAAAGCCATGTATTCCATCATGGCCTGGCGTTTTCCAGTTTGGTATTCTTTTCAGTGTCATTGTGAGAAAGTCGATGTGTATTTCCGTTTTGGGGCCTTCTTCAAGTCCCTCTAGTTCTCTTGGAATATTGTTTATCCATTCAGCATTTTCGTTATGTTTTTTTTGGTTGCCATATTTTCGTCGAAAATCGTTCGGTTTCTTTAACATCCGGTTGTTGGTATGTTTTCGTGTCATTCCCTCCCAATTGTTGATACAATTTTCTTTCGTTGTTTTGGAAGGTCCTGTTTTGTCTGTATTGTTTTACCCTTTGTCGATATCTCTTTAATCTTCCTTCTCTCGCCAGCACTTTCTGGTTTATTTCCTCAAGTTGTACTGTTATTTTTTCTTGTGTTGCCTGTTCTTTTTTGTTCTCCCTTATTTCAGCGCCCCTCTTTTTTTATCATTCTGGCTTGTTTTCTTAGTTTTTTATTTGCGTTTCCGGTCGAATTCCCCATCTCGGTTTTGACTGTTTCTTTGTGCTTTTTGAGGGGATTCCAATTTTCTCACAAACTAATTTTGCACCTGCATAGATTAGTTCTTTTAACTCAGTTATATTATTCGTCGGTATGTAAGGTAGTATGTGATTTATTTTATTCGTTTCTATCTTAAGTGTTTTCCATTCTATGTTTCTTAATGATGGTAGAGTAGTCTTTTCACTGCTCATGATTCTCTTTACATTTTCTAGATTTATCTTTTGTTCTTGTGATAGTGTTTCTTCCTGGTTGCTTGGTAGTGTATCGTTTGGAAGTGTGGTGTTTTCATTTTCCGAAGTTGGCAGTTTCGTTGGGTTGTTTGTGTCTGTCACCACTTGATGTGTCTAGTATTGTACTATAGTTTTGTTTATGTGGGTTTTTTTTTATAGATTTCTAGTATTTCAGGTTCAGAAAACCAACTCTTCTTAATTATTGTTCTAACTTGATCGGCTAGCCTTTGGTACATTCTTGCCAGATCGCTATCATTCTTTTCTTGTATCTTCTTTGTGAAGGGTTGCTCCTAATATAGCATTGTAGTGCAAGTTGATTCTCTTCCCTAGTCCATCTTTTGCGTTTAGGTCTTTGAACGTTGTGGTTTCTTATGTCGTCGTTTATGTACCTGAAAAATGAGCAGCCAACATTCGTAGGACGACGATCGGGTCTCCCATGTTGGCTATTAGGAGAGTACCTGCTGATCATGACACCCAGGCCTGTTGCCTGGGTCCCACGTTGTATAATATTGTGATTGGACATTTTTTATCATGGCTGGTATATTGTGGCTATACCAGACCCAGAGGTTGTTTATGATCTGCGCGCCTGATACAGATGTGACCAAGAACAGCTATGATGGCTGTACATGAACACCGGGTCACAAAAAAAAAAGGTTCATGAAACCCTAAGTTTTGACCAAGTTAAAGTCTGTTATCCTCCAATTTTTATTTTGCTTCCGGGCCAGAAGCCCAGAGCTACGTTCGCATTCTCCTGTATCCCGTCCATAGTTTATATCTATAGACCTATTTTTTTATTATTTCGATTGGGGCTGATAATTTTTATTGATAAAACTTCTGATGACTCTGCAGCGAAATTAAGGGCGGAAACGGTTTATCGAGTAAGTAGATCGGAGAGTATTATTGATTTTACTGCGTTAAATTTAAACAAATCTTACTTATTTCAGAATTGTTCACCTGGAAATAATTTACCCGATTAGAAAGATTCTTTATTTAAAAAGGTTACAAATTGTAAATAAAAAATTTCACAAAGCTTCGAAATTCCAATGCTGTATTCTTTTTTAAAATAAATTGAACTCACCAATATTCCTCTGAAATAAGAGATCTGTATATTCAAGGCTCTTCCTTCGCCCCATGCCTCATAACTTCTAAGGAAATTTTTTTTCTTTTGTTTTTTTATAACTATCCTGCCAACTACATATCATGAGATTTTCATTATTATTATTATTATTATTATTAAATAGAAATAATATCTTGAAACGATATAACCGTTTACGAATTATTAGTATTAGAATGGGACGCTCGAAACGATATAGCTGTGTGTAAACCAAAAATAGAAATCTAAATAGTTATTATTATAATCTAACATTACAAATGAATCAAATTTAGGTATAAAATAACCCATAAGGTGTTGATATGCCGTTGAAATATAAACCAAACCAAACCATATACCTTAACTGCCTCTAAACATTTGTATTTTGGAAAAATATATTTTATTTTTACCGAGTTGTAAACTGGTCCCCCAATTCTTGACCAGATTAGATTAATTTTCATCATCAATTATATTTTAAAACTCTTTATGAATGATTTTAAAATGACTGCAATGGAACACTAAAAATATAAATCATTATGATGATAATCAAATATTTACAAATAAATGCATTTTTAGAATTAAATAACCCATATGAGGTTGATATGCCATAAAATAAATCAACCCAAACCTATAACGCATCACTTTTTTCTACTATTTAACATTCCAGTCACATCAATTAATTTAAAATCAGATTTTTTTTCTTGCTAAGTTAGGAAAGCAGGGTTTATTGGATGAAAAATCCGCTCTTCTATTCCTCTAGCCTATTAGGTTAAGTCTACAAGTAGAGACGAACCTTTTAACCGAGTTTAAAATCGATATTCCCTCTCAGATTGATGAGTGAGAAAAAGAAAAAAAAGAAGCCTTTAACTTGAATGGAATGTGGCCCGCTAATGCCAGGTTGGTCTGTATAAAATGCAAAACAGTCCTGAAGCGAAACGAAATGAGCACACACACAAAAAAAATCTATTCCCAAAACGAAATCATAAAAAGTGACCATTTGCCTGCTTAGGTCATAAAAGTAAATTTTGTGTTTGCCCATAAAAGAAGATTTGAACGGGGTGGGGGGATACAAAATTCCAGGATTAAAGTTAATGAGACAAATAAAGAGACAGAGAGACAAAGATAGAGACAGGCAGTGATCAAAGATCGGAGATAGAGAGAGAAAAGGAAAGACAGAGAGAGACAAATAAACAGAAAACAGAGATAGAACAAAAGAGAGAGAAAAAGATAGAGAGACAGAGATGAGAGAAGCAGAGACAGACTGACAGAAGGACAGACAGACAACTGTCTGGCAGGCAGAGAAAACTTCTGAATGATTTTGTATGATAGATTAAAAAGAATTGACAGAGAGATAGACAGACAGACAAGTAGACCGAAAGACAAAGAACAGAAATAGAGGAAGAAGGAGAGAAAGACAAACAGAGAGACGGAGACATGAGAAACAGAGACAGACAGATAGACAGACTGAAAGAGCTTCAGAATGATTCGGTATGATGGATGTCTTTGTTCAAAAAAAAAAAAGAGAGAGAGAGAGAGAGAGAGGTACGAGACAGGTAGACAGATAAATCGACTAACAAAGAAGAGAATAGAGGAAGATGGAAAGAAAGACAAAGAGACTGAAACAAGAGAAACGGAGACAAATAGACAGACAGGCAAGCAAGCAAACAGACGGAGAAAACTTCAGAATGATTTGGTATGATGGATGTCTTTGTTTAAAAAAATGTGTAAAGTAATTTTCCAGTTTTGTTGTACATGAACTCAATTAAATCACCAATTGTAAGAAGGATAACTCTAGCGTCTTCAGTCTTTTGTGGACTGATGAAAAAGGCCATCAAGTTTCTTCTATGCAATTTACTAAAAGTCACAATCGCAATATATGCTGGGGAGAAACTTGGAATTTAATGGAGAAAGACAACTAAAAACTGAGCGTATTTCTGAATACTTGCCTCAAGACGATAGTGGAAATTTCTTGCATGAATCACATCAAAGTAGACGATATAAAGAGTGACCTTGGAATGCTAAATAAAATCACTGTCATTACTAAGAAGAAAAGATTAAAGTATTTTGCTCACATGATATGCAAAGACAATGCTAGTTGTGTCAACCATTGATACTCTCATAACAATTGAATTTCTCACTTCTCTATACTGAGACCAATTTGAATGACATATAGATATATATTTCACTTATGTTTATCTATCATATATATATATATATATATATATATATATATATATATATATATATAGCAGATTATAATATGTATAGATTTTTTCTATAGAAATTTCAAAAGTATACCAAACGACACAACGTCAGTTTTTATGTAGACTACACTACTTTTAATTCACTTTATCTTTTTCTAGATTGGTTGCCAAATCAAAACTAAAGATCCCAGTCTGTTTTGTTGTATACCTATAGTTAAGGGGAAAATGGTGTCATACCTTTCTCAAAAGCCCGAAGCAAAATGTCAATAGCCTCATCCAGGATTTGAACTTGATCCGTCAAGTTCATTTTAAATGACGATGACTATTACAATAGTAAAAATATATTTTCTCGAACTGTTGATTTTCTACTTACCGTTTTGAGAAGAAAATTTAAACCAGCTGGGATAAATTAGTTGCTAAGTGGAAACATAAATATTCTATAGATTCATTTAAAAAGTTACGTCCCTACAATGCAGTAATAGTCGTAATAAACATATTAGCCACTTCAAACTTTGACTTTGAAGAAAGAAGACAAAAGAAAACTGAATGCATTTGAGATTGATTGTCGCAGGACTTATAATGGGAGTTTCTTACATGAGTCATATCAAAATAAACAGTTTGGTTTCTTGGTTTAATTGCATATCAACCTTCGTGAATTATTCAATGTCAAAGCCTTCATTGTTGAAGGACAGTAGTGATACTATGTAAGCCATAGCTAGGGTGAAAAGGTGATTCAACCTTTCCCAAGGGTATTAGTCCGAAAGTGAAAGTAAATAACACGATTTGACTTCGAACTCGATATTGGAGAGGATACAAAGAAAGGTAACAAAAATGACAAATAGAGTAAAAATTATAAGGAAATATGGGAGAAATTAGGATCGACTAACTTACTAGAAAGAATGAAAGGTGATCTAATTGAAACTTTCAAAATAATCAACGGAATTTCTAATTACGATAGACGTTTCTTCAATATTTCTTCTCGAATTGGAAATTTACTGTCTACACAGATTTCAAACATTAAGTCTACTAACCAATCGGATGTTTTGCTAATAGAGAAATATATTTTGGAACAAATTGCCGAATCAGATGAAAGCAAAAATAGCATAAAAGAAGATTAAATCGGATAATTTGTGAAGTAAATGGTAAGAAAAAAATTAGAGTACATTTTGGAGAAGTTTTATTTGAATTAAGAGAATTTGATCTGTATATAGATATTTTATTAATATTGTATATGTTATTTGTAAAGATTCATGTTTTTAAAGTAAATGTGACAAGGAGAGATACGAAAGAAGGCAAAATAAACAAATAAAGATAAACTACGATGTCAAAGTTCTGTAAGAGAACTGCTGCTCTCCCTCCTCCCCTAAAATAAATGGACGATATAAAGAATGATCTTATGAGTGAAAAAATAAAGAACCCAAATATTGCGGTGATAGTCTTTTGATGATCAGTGATCGCCTCATAATAAAGAAAAAATCTGTAACAAAAAACAACCTTTTCAACAATTGAGGAATTCTCTCTTTTAGAAGTCGCTCAATTGTCTGTGTTAACAACTAATTCTAACTTCGAATTATTCCATATCATCACACTGAATTCGCTCCTGCCAATCGAAACAAGTCCAGTTCGTTCAGTCAGAGTCGAGTCCACGTCCCACCGGAAGATAATATCTTATTTGTATCCGCTCAGTTTCCGCTGCAGAATATTCGGTTTACTCCATGACTATTCTGCATGTGTTTTTCGATGATACCCGCGTTTCTTTGTTCTGCACCAGACAATATAGGGGTTCTATTTAGGTCGTCACTCTACACACCAGCTGCCCGAGCTACCGCATTATGGTGTAATAGTTATTGTCATAGGAACTGAACTAATGGACGAAGCTGTTTGTATTTTACATAGCGCTAATACCCTAAGGAAAGTTATGTATCCAACTAGTCTCCCTCCAGCTATGGGTAAATAGTAGAGAAGCCTGGATTCTTTAAACTTGGTATGGCAACCAGTCTAGAAGAAGGAAAATTTTGAAGCCAAACCTGTTAAAGTCCGCTTAAAAATTGACTTCGTGTCATATCCTGCTTGTGCATATGGGTTGGTAAATACTATGTTAGTGAGAAAAAATTCTAATCTACATGGAAAACAGGACCAAAATAGTTTTTTTCAAAATTCTAGCTCTTGAAGGATCCTCTGCTCTAATGGAAATGGAAATATATTCTATTAGTAAATCATAATGGGAACATGGTGTAATAAAAAAAAAGCAAATGTTGGGAGCGATGAAGTCGATCTAAATGTATCGGTTCCTTTCGGAAGTTAAGCAGCGATGAGCCTGTTCACATCTTTAAGTGAGTGGCCATTTAGTAACAGCTCATGTGGAAAACAAGTACCCGGATGAAGAAGACTGGAATGTACAACAACTGACATATTGTGACAACAAAGATGAAGACACTCGTCTGAGTAGATTTTTGTATAGTCAGGATTATAAGTGTTTATCGCAGAAATTCAAACGAAAGTAGATTTTATTCAGTCACCTAAACATATCACAAACGAATATGAGTGGGTTATTTTTTCTTTATTATTTTCTATATTAAGACAAAAAAACTTTCAATACATTTTTAATGCATCGAAGTCTTTCTCTCTCTTTTTTGTTTTAATTTTATGTAAAAGAAAAAAATCCAGATAATGTAAATATAAAGTGAAATATAAGATTGAAATAATTACAGTTTATTTCGTTTCTTTATAAGTCTGAAGGATAATCTTCTCAATAAAGATCTAAAAATGTAACAATGGGAAACCCTTGAAGTCTACAATCGCTAAATTTATCAAGTATATCTTCTTATTCACATTATTTCGAGCGAATATCAAATGATTTTTGATGAAAATCTTTCGATTTCTTTTATTTGGATTAATGTCTTTATCCTGGTTTTCAATAGAATGTCTGAGCCGGTAATCACTCCAGAATTCTTCTCGTTAATCTTAAATCCGTTAATCTTCAGTAACTCAAACCGAAAGCCTAGTACTACATGGAGAAGGGTTAATGCTAAGCAAAACTTGACTAAAAGATTAAGGGCCAGAAAGTCGAAGACATTCCGTTGTTAACCTTGTGGACTTTAGGAAAGATACCTGCTGTGCAGATTCATTTCTTCTTGTTTAGTTTCCCAAAATGGGTTTCTCAGATATATTCTTGGGCTTCGCGTGGTAAGGAGTTTTTATCAATAAGAATTAATAAATTAATTAGTTAATTAAATTAATTTTCAATTTATTAATAAGAATTAATTAATTAAAAGAATTCAACATCCTTATGTAAGTGGCATCCAACTTTTTCTCCAAATGTTTCAGCTCAGTCGGTTGAGCGTCATACTTTAAGGTATATTCTTGAATATATATATATATGTCTGTGTGTGTGTGTGTGTGTCCATTCATGCTCTTACGTTCACTTTCGGACTAATACCCTTGGGAAAATATGAACACCCTTATCTCTCCAGTTACTGGTTTAAATCGTACCACTACTGATCTTGTGCAAGGATGGCTTTAGTATTAAATAACAAACCAAAGTTGATATGCCATTAAACAAAGAAACCTTATATAGTACCACAACTGTTCTTCTACAAGGATAGATGAGGCATTAAATAACCAACAAAAGTTTATATGCCATCAAACAAAGAAACCTTATATAGTACTATTACAGTTCTTTTACATAGATGGCTTTGGTATAAAATCGTCAATGAAGTTTCATGTTACATCAAAAAAAGAAACCAAACTTAATTCTTATTGCCTTTTATCGCATCTCCCTCGGGTTGTTATTTCTACAAGAGTGAGGAACATTGTTCATCGGAAACAAGAATAAATATAATAAGTTCACAGTGAGATTCGAAGTCACGTTCGCTTCAGCGTCGTGAAAGCATAATTTTACTACACTAAATAAGATACTTGAGGATGGGGTATGAATGATATCAAATTAGGTCAAATAACACTTTTTAAGCTGTCTTTCTTAGTCGTGCCATCCCTGCTATTGTTTTACTCATTCGGAGTATTAAGTGTATATTTATTTATTTTTTATTTTTTTAGATAAATATCTTAATTAAATTGTTGAATCAAATTTTAAAAAAAACAACTTTTTCCATCCTTCTAAAATCTTGTTCAGAATCAATCAAGTAAACTGGTTACCAAAATTTCGTGGTAATTTAGATACCCTCAACTCAAAAGTTTTAATAGTCAATGCGATCTGTAGTCATAAAAACTGCTGGTTCAAATTCTTATGAATAATTTTATAGGTCCTATGAGTATTTACCTTATAGAAATTATTGTCCATTAATATTTAATTCAAATTAACATACTAATAAGGCAATAAGTTCAAATAGGAGTTATCTTTTTCAATCTTAATACATTCTGATCAAGATTAAAAAGAACTTTTTTCCTTTCTTCACAATTTAAACAAAATTTGGTTTGTTTGTATTCTTTGTTTTATGGCATATCAACCTTTGTGGGTTATTTGTTATTAATCAGGATTTTTGAGTTGTAATTCAGGTGGTAAAGATGGCTTTCACCTGTCACTAGATATGGCAGACATCATGTTTGATAAGTAGACATTTCGAAAAATTAGATTGGCATATTTTGATATTTGTCAAGTATCATGTAAATAAAGAATGTAAATAAATTTATAGCCAAAAATTAATTTTGTCCTGCATTTGACGCCCGGAATTAAGAAAAAACAACTTGTCCCGTCAACAAAGGAATTTCCTTCAACCTGTGTTTTTAAATTTGGTCGTCATAGGTCTGTGTGGCATCAACAATTGTGAGCAGATCTGTCAGTTGTTTTTCTTTTCTATGATCCTTTAAGACGTGATCCACAGATTATATGAACCATAATCCTTTCTTTGAGTTTATCCATTAATAAAATCCGAGGACAATAGAATAAACTATTAGCATATCTGTTCCCAAAGGAAATTTTATTTTATCAGCAAATCATCTGGAAGTATCGACTAGGTTTTATCCTTCGTCATATCGTGTTTTTCGACAAGTCTGAATTAAGAAGTTTTACCTTTTTCACCAAGTATAGACATTAGTTTAGAAGCTGATAATCAATGAGGTTTTCAAGTTGAACTTCTATGCCTGTTCCATTTATAACAGTGTTTTCACGACTGTGTGTTAGGATCACATCAATAAAACAATCATTTTCTCTGTGGTCATTTCTTTACATATCATTAAACGTTACGGACGATCACTTGAAATCCAAGGTACTCGAAAGTCTTTATCATGCATTCCTATGCAAAATGCATGAACGCTTATATAATTAACCTTTTTTTGTATTCTTTCTCTTAACATCAAATTTAATTCCAAACTTTACTTATATATATATAATAAAAACAAATTGTCTCGAAAAGGGTGTAAAAAAGTGCTCTGTGGTGCTGATATAGAGCAAGTTTGAAAGCTAAAATACAAAATATTAGCTCCCCTACGAGTTCCTTGCATTGCCATAATCATCAAACCTACAAAAGAACAATGTGGCTGATCACGTGACATAATGCGTGCACACGTGACCGAGAAAAAATACAGTTTATTTGATGAATGAAACAAAAACTTTTCTTATTATTTTTCAATTTTTTTTTCTAGGTTATGTATGCACGCACTGCGTCATGTGATTAATTTTCCTTAATAAAAACAGAGGTCAAGCAACTTCAATATTTTCCTATCTGGTGATTGTGACAACACATAAAACTCTCTCTCTCTCTCTCTCTCTCTCTCTCTCTCTCTCTCTCTTATATATAGGGTTTCTATTTTAGCTAATTATTAAATTCGAAGTCTTCTGAGTTTTAAGTCTGCAACGAGAAAACGAATTTTCGTATTTAATTGTATTACAAAAATTATAGTACTTTCGTCAAAAACAGAAATGTCAAATGATTGTTTTATGTGAAATGAAGATAAAATAAATTGTAGACAGAGACACCTGCTGTCAATACAAAATACTAAGAAAACAAATTATAATTATCACAATTGAAAAGTCGATGAAACCAATTATTAGAATTATATACAAAGCCGATATATTGAATAATGAGACGGATTTTGTAAAAAAAAAGAAATCTATTATCAACTTAATAACAAATTAACTTTATCTCCTTTAAAATTGAAACACGTCTGTAATCAAAAAGAAAATTGCATAAATATATATAATGGATTTACTTATTTTTGGATTGCAAGGAGATACATTGGCACCATTTCTATTCATAATCTACCAAGATTATCAACTACGAATGTCAATTGATCTAATGACAGAAAATGGTTTCGAACTAAAAAAAAATCGACAATATCCAACAGAAACTATAACTGATGCAGACGAAGCAGATGACCTAGTTCTTTTTCCAAATACACCCGCTCAAGTTGAATCTCTGCTGCATAGACTGGAACAGGCAGCAAGAGACATTAGTCTCTACGAGAGCAAAGATAAAACAGAGTTCATATGCTTTAATCAAGTTTGTGGTATCGCTTCATTTAATGGCAAGCCTCTGAAATTAGTTGACCAGTTGGCAATTATATCTCATTTAGTGAAAGAGATGCCAACATACGCATATATAAAGCTAGAACTGTCATTGGCAGGTTATCGAAAAAGAAAAAATAGATGGTAACAGTACAAAATGTTTCTAGTTGTTTTAAACAAATCCTAGAAGCAGCAACCTATCAAACACCATTTGTAATGCCTCTTGCCTCTCATCTCACAAACCATCCAAATAAGACGATCAAGACATTCTGAAAACTGTCGGAGAAGCAAAGACGAACTTATAAGTGATGTTCTCCTATGGACTACTACACATGAACACACTAGAGTGTTTCTGTTTCCTATTATTTTCTTACTTATAAGTAGATTTTCTGGGCTACACTGGTTTCTTTTCTTAAAGGAATTAAATTTTTCAAAAAAGCATCACATTTCATGACTGGCATAGAACCTTATCAACATTAATTCCTTAAATGCTATAAATCGACGTATCTCTCCAGTTCGATGGTAGTCGGTCTTATTTTTGGCCAACTTATGTGGTTCGTTTTCTGTATGAGGCTAATCAACTTAGGCCTCTGGAAAATCTTCATTTAATTCTGTTCACCTTCCCCAACACACCTTACAGCAACAATGCCAGTGTCTTCTCGTAATCGCTTCAAATAATTTTATCAATTCTTCTTAGTCTGGCGTCGAAGAAATACTATAAAACCCAGTTACACTTTGAAAGTTTCTCCATATAAGTGGGAGGGGAAGTGGCAGGCCAATAGAGGTAGAGGCTCAGATTTGTACTAAAATTTGGATGAATGCCCGAGCAGATTGTGACCCACAGATCTTTCTGCCTCAAATTCTGGCCCAAACTCATAACTGCATTTCTGTTGAGATCTCAAGGTGAGCAAAATATTAAATAATCATAGTAATACTGCTTCATTGAAGTTAGACTAATTCTGTCTGTCTTTCTCTATAATTCTCTCAATTGTGCTGATGGAGTGTGGATTATATTGTTATTAAAAAGGTGAAGTTACACACAAACATAATTATAGACTATCAATATCTGATCATAGATTAAAGACGTTTGGTGATTTTGTAATACACACACACACACACACACACACATATATATATATATATATATATATATATAAACAAGTTGGCAACTCGAAGGTTCAATTTTCAATAGCTTCTACACCAAGGTGTAGTGGAGGGCACTACTCCTTTCTATGGATTGGTCCACTTGGATCTATACCTTATAAAAAGCATGAGTATTAGTAAAAAGTCATCAAATACCATTTTTTTTTTTTGAGTCTTTGGTATGACTGGACCTGGGACTGAACCCTGTTTTTTTTTTCTTTTACTAAGTTTTTTTTTTTGTTTACGAATAAGGAAACATAAATCTGGATGGAATGAATGTGGAAATCGTTAGAAAATTTTAGAGTTTCAAGTATTTTTTCCGGTGTCTTTAGCCATTGTCAAGAATGGCGTAATGTGTTTTTATAGAATTTAAACAAGGTTAATTTTCATTATCTCATGACATTAAGATCTCAATAGAAACGCAGTTAAAAATTTGGACCAGAATTTATGGCAGAAAGATCTGTGGGTCACAATGTGCTTAAGCATTCATCCAAATTTTCGTGCTAACCTAAACTACTTCCTCTCTCCGCCTGCCTCTTTTTCCCCTCCAACTCAGAATTGTACGAATCAGGTTTTAAATATTTGTTTTTCTTCTATTTGAATAAAGTTGACGTATGTTATAGAAGAATCAGTTGACATCGTGCAACAGTCAAACGAGAATGGTTTGGTTTGGTTTCTTTCTTTACTGGCATATCAACCTGTGTGGGTTATATAATGCCGAAGCATCTTTGTAGAAGAACAGTAGTGGTGTTATTTATCCCATGGCTGGAGAGGGGATAAGAAGGTTTAAACCTTTCTCAATGGTATTTTGTCTGAAAGTGAACGTAATAGCGAGACCAGAGTTCGAACTCGCTTACTACGATCTCGCAATCTAGCACGTTAGCCACTATGCTATGGAGACTCCCTCACGAGAATCGTGTTGGCCAGTGAGGCACCGGATGACATCATACATCAATTTTGAGGTAGCGAGGAATTTTATTTGTTAAATACATTTATATATCATTGTCCACAGAAGATTTTATGGAGAGCTGTTTTGTTTTGGTTTTTAGTTTTTGGTTTTGGCTTTGGTTTTATAGTTAAGGCCTCGAGTGTAAAACACACTTAAAATACTCGCAATAAACTTCCCTTCCTTGATGTCCTCGTCGACAATAACGAAAAATCTTTCTCCACTTATCTACATAAAAGCCGACAAGTACGAATTCTTGCTTTTTCAACTAATAGTGAATGCCCAGATTGCTGCAAGAATGCAATTATAAAAAACATTATTCATAATGTCATCCTTACGTACAATATTCCTCAAGGAATCTTTTTAATATCAAACAAACATTAATAAATAATGTCTTCCATAATTTTCTCATTGACAATCAAATACAGGGTGTTTCACGACTGTTGAAATAAAGCAGCGACCTCTCAGATCTTCCATGTTGACTTTATTCTCTTTCTGTTTTCAGATTATTGCTTAGAAATAGTTAACATATTCATATATTTAACCAAATTTAGTAGAATCATGCCTTGGACGACGAAGCAGATCTTTCAAGATAATTCAAGCAAGATACAGAAGGAAATACCAGTTCAACTCATTTCTAAACAAGAGTCAATTTTTCAACTTGGTTAAGAACTTTGAAGCTCATGACACCTGTTAAGATCGAAGAGCAACGGTTTCTCACTATCTGCGCCTCTGATAACAATCCGAACACCCAAGGATGATACCAGGGTTCAAAAATCAATCGGCTAGATCTTTGCAACATAGGACGGTGGACAACTGGAGCATATATTCCGGGATAGCTCTTGATATTTTTGGTTCATGCTTGAAACGAAATGGTTGCAGATTTTAGAATATTATCGATAAAAGTAATTTCTATTATCCTATCATTTGTGGTCCTTGTAAAACACCCTGTATACTAAACGCATGAAACATCCATTACAAAAATAAAGATAGCACTAACCACAACAATAAGATCCTTAACTTATTTTATTATTATCAGATGCATGCTGTTCTACAAGGATGGTTTTGACATTAAATAACTCACGAAGATTGATATGATATTAAACAAAGAGACTAAAACAAACAAAAATAACTCCGATTAGCTAAATGAATATTGTTATGAATTCAGTTACTTTTAAGAAGAATATATCCCTTCCATCGTAAAGAACAATTGAATTTTTATGTTAGACAAGCCACAAGTAACAACTTGACTCCTTAACTCTCACTTCTTCGATCAATGTGATTAAAAATCATCTCAATACGGATAACTTAAAACCAAAATAAAAAAATCCTTGTCGATTATGTTAGATTAATTGGTTTAATGGCATATCAACCCTTGATGGTTATTCATTAACGAATCCTGTCCACACACACACACACACACACACACACACACACACACATATATATATATATATATATATATACATTCACTTATAAATTATATATATATATATATATATATATATATATATATATATATATATATATATAATTTATAAGTGAATATTTTATAAGTAGCTGTCTTTAAACGAGTTAGAACTCATTTTTTTGCACACAAATGGTTTTTAAGTGTTGCTCTTTAATATTAGAAATTCTATTTATCAAGTATTTTTGTCTTATATTAATCATTTGTTTGCACACAGTAAATAATATCAGTCCTTTATTTGTACACAGTAAAAGGGTTTCAAGTACGACTAACACAAATAATTCTATTTAATATTAATCATCTGTTTGCACACAGTTTAGATGGTTTCAGTGATTGCCATCCAAGCACAGTTTTATGCTCAGTCACTGTCCTTATACACCTTTAAGATGAAATAGGGTTTAATACTTGTTTGCCCCAAGAGTAATCAGAACAATCATGTACGTGCTAGAGATTGACATGACCAGCCCACTGACTAAATCGAACCTCTTTGACGGCCCGTCTATCCCAGTAAGGGCCAAGATGGAATGTTGCAAATCACGTGACCACTTTGTTTGCCAAGGCACGAACAGCTCATCTACTAGAACGCCGTCCTCTTGCATTACGGGTCGACACCTATGGCCAACATGTGACCTTGCTGGGGGCGGGGTCTTACCCTTTCAGCAAAAGTTCAGTCAGTGTAGTCTATAGACTCAGCCGACAAAACAATCCTTGTCGAAAACATTTGAACATTGAATTAGAATAACAGTAAAAAAAAAAAAAAAAAAAAGGCGATACACTGGAGGCTTTGATGTCTTTGAAAATGATGTGCGAGAGTATTTAGATGTTTTGTCTTCTGTAAAAGAGTAACATTTTTCTCAAAACAGTTATCTGCTTAGAAAACTGAATCTGCGAATGGGGTTCGAATTTTGGTTTAATCTATTTATGTTTGCTTTGAACTACAGTCTTGAAACTACCTTTCCCTGCACTCTTCCCGATCACCAGATATCTTTAAAATGACGGTTAATCAAGAAACAATTTAGTGAGTAAACACTTGGGTAAATCCTTCTACCATGACTAACATGAAAAATTAATAAAGCAGCTGAAAGCTGTTACCCAGAATTAAAAAAATTTCAACAAGATCTTCTTTAAAAGAGGGCAGGAAGTTCTAAATGTATTTAACAATTCAAATTTGTCTTTTTCTCATAATTGTTGTTTGATCTTAATTTAGAGTCTCACTGGCCAACGCCATATTCGTTTGTATATAATACTAAAATGAGTTTTAAAACTTTATATTAAACCCCATTCAAAGAAATAACAAGCGTTTACCTTAAGATATTGAATAACTTCATTAAACAGGGTTTGTTGTCTGAATTGAGCAGTTTACTACTGTAGGCCTCGTTCAAAAATGTGCTAGATTGTCTAGAAGCCGGAAAAAGACACTTCAGAACATTTTAAAAGGTTTCAAAAAATGAAAATTAAACATGTTTAAATTCTATAAAAATAGATTTTACCATTTTTAAGAATGGTTGGAGACTAAGAAAAAATGGCAAGGAACCCTGAAATTTTCGAACGATTTCGTCAATTATTTGATGGTGATTTACGTTCACCTTATTCGCAAACAATAAAAATTAGTGAAAAGTGAATAGATTATTCCTTGTCAGTTATTTTTATCCAAGTTGCATATAGATAGATAGATAGATAGATAGATAGATAGATAGATAGAGTTATAAATATTCACGTAACTGTTGGAAGAAAGTTGATATAAATTGTTAATCTTGTCTGATTTTGGCCTTCAGCCAGCATCAAAACTATCTATTTTACGACTGTTGACATTTTAAGACTAAAAGGCTTATGAACACCAAGATATTGGCTTTACTTAAAAAGAGAACTTTAAGTGAATGACTTCACTATTCGATCTTACAAGTATCGAAAAATAATTTCAGATGAGAATGTAATTATTTTTTGAAAAAGGAAGGTCAGTCCATATATTTTTAAATTATGATATTTTAAGGATTTTTATTTTGGAAGTTTACGAATGAGAGTATAACATTTTGAGGATTAAAATGTGTTTTGGGGGTCGTTTATTTTGTTGTTTAGTCTCTTTGGAATAAGGGTTGATGAAGTGTTTGATAGATAGATAGATAGATAGATACATACATACATACATACATACATACATACATACAATATCGTTCATAAATAAGTATACCACGACTAAGTTTTAATAAAAAATCACTTTTCTTGTAAAATAAAAATACCAGGGTTTTACACTTTCGCATGTAATATTATGCACTCAAAACAAATATCATTAAGTATCATTTACAACCAAAATCTCCAGATATATTTTTCTTTTTTAAGTAAAGGAATTATATTATGAATGGAAGTAATTTACAACAAAATCTCCAGCATTGAAACTTTGTAGCCAAAAGAATGAATTAGATTTTTCACGTCTCCAATTTTTAATATTTACTAAACTACAGTTCTTGTTTCCATAGAATTGAGATTTTCTTCAGAATCGAGATTTTCTTGATATTTAAATGTATGTGGGGAGTATTTTGATATGTAAAGATTTTAATCAATAACAGATCACTAGCTTTTTATCTATTTTTATTATATTTCGAATGTCTACCAGTTGTCTACTTTTTGTTGTTTCCTTATTCAAAATGATCAGAAGAAAACCATGATGTTTCTCCTTAGATGTTTTGGACAGAAAGTCTTGATATTTCAAGTCGCTTAGCGATTTCATATTGACTCAATCTTTCTGATATTTTGATTACCTTCATCCTCTTTTCTTCCAATTATGAAATTTTATTCAACGTCTGTAAAAAGTCAAGGTGAACACTCCAAAGTTTATGTAATCTGTGTTTGGCTCACATAACATAAGAAATTTGCATTTATATCTAAATCTATGGAGTTGTTTACTACGTGTAACACTTAGCGCTGTGGTAAATGTCTTTAGAAATGGAATTGGTGATCTGAGTTCAAAACTTGGACGTGATTGTTTGCCCGAATTCCTTTGGGAAAGACAGTTATGAGTAAATAATACGATAGACTAGTTCTTTATCCTTGGTTAGGCAACCAGTTTAAGAGAAGGAAATCACTGAATTCAAACTAGCTGTAATCTGCTTAAAAATTTATTTGGCGTCACATCCGGTTTGTGACCGAAGGGTTCGGTAAATACATTTACATAATAATGTTTACCACATTTTTTCCGATGAAGTATCAGTGTTTTTCCGATTCAAAATATTCTTAACATCAAGATATTTCTTTTGGATAACTTGAATATAGCGTTTCAACTTGCAACGCCATTTCGCATTCACTAATTCTTATTGATGATTTCATTTATCTTCTTCAAATTCCTTCTTCCCATTATGAAATTTAATTAATCAGCCCTAAAAGTTTCAAATTTATGTCATCTGTTCCATTTAATACTAAAGATTTTCATATGCATCTTCATCTGGGAAGATATTTAACATTGAGTGCCAAGGCAACCAACTTTTCCATGGCTTATCTTCTGTATCAATATTCTTTCAAATATTTATATATGTTTCGTATCACTATGAATTCAACTATGATCTATATTTAGTATCACGATACATTTGGCCCAGTCGGCTGGGGCTGAAGAATACACCGACTGCACCTTTGCTGAGGGCTAAGACCCCTCACAACGTATATCCTGATTATGACACTAAACAATCTGATGGTGAGACTCCAGTAATGCTTGAGCCTTGGGGAATGCGGAGTACCCCTTCATTGCCATCACTCCCAGGTCAACTCTGGCCCGAAGTGATAGCACCTGATAGTGTCCTATCTATGAGACAAATAAAACTATTTAATCATTTAACTGCGTATAAACAAAAGGTTGGTTCCAAGTCAGAGTGAACCCCTAGAAGACTCTGTGGTCGCTTCCCTACGAACCGACAGCAAGATTAAAAATATAATGCGTAACACGATAAGGGAGCTTCCGGTTACACTACAGGAAATAAAACGCGAAGCCCAAGAAGACGAATTTATTAGAGCCACAAAACAAAAGATTGTGGACAAAAATCAACAGATAGCGGACGTTTTCTCGTTGTGCGACAACGTACTATTATATGGTGAAAGGGTGGTTATACCCAAGACCTCACAGAAACGTATATTGAAAGACTTCCACGCGGGTCATTCAGGAAAGAACAGGATGAAGAGCCTTATGCGGAGTTACGTGTATTGGCCAAAAATGGACCTGGATATTTCCGATATGGTTGATACTTGCAAGGGTTGTGCCCTGGCGGCAAAGGCGTCACCGATTACCCACAAGCCGTGGCCAAAGACAAACCAACCTTGGTCCAGGATTTACGTGGATTTCGCGGGACTAATGGAGGACATTTACCACTTGATTGTAGTTGACAGCTACACAAAGTGGCCGGAAGTCCTTAGGTGCAAGAGACCCACGACTGGGGTCGCCATCACCTTCCTCGACGAGCTGTTTGCTCGGTTTGGTGTTATGAACTGCTTAGTCAGCGACAACAGAACACAGTTCACGTCGTCTGATTGTAAGGAGTTCTGCGACACCTTCCAGATAAAACATATAACTACACCTCCGTACCACCCAAGATCCAACGGACTGAAGGAACGTTTCGTAGACACTCTGAAGAGAGCTCTAAAGAAAGCCTCTGGAACACCCTCAGAAAAAACTTTGCAACAGTTCTTACAGGTTTACCGAATCACACCGAACCCGAATACACCAGACACAACATCACCTGCAGAGACTGTTTGCGCGAAAGATACAACCTGTTTTTGAAAAGCTGCTACCAAAGCAAGCAAATCTGGGTAGAACAATGACTGTTCCCACAAAAAGATATAACCTAGGAGACAGGGTTTTCTTCAAAGCCTACAGTAACAACACATCTTTTTGGGAACAGGGAACAATCGACAAAAGAATTGGAAACACGACATACATCATTCTGGGCCCTACAGCCACACATAAAAGACACCTGAACCAAATCAGGAGGCGATGGCTGGATGACCCTGGCTGCACACCCCAAGACGAGGAAGAAGCTATCGAAACATTGTACGATACGTTTGATATCGAACCTCATAAGCAGCCATAGAACAGCGTCGATCGGGAAGGAAGAGGAAATTTACAGAACCTTGGATCATTGACCCCTAAAAAAGGAGATATTGACACCTTTTTTTAACTAACAAAAAAGCTTGGGAGGGGGTGTTATGGGGACATATCCTACCATATCCCAAAGATGGACTCGTCCAACCTAAACATATTCTCCGAGCGTAGCTCGTTCGGGGGAAACAACTTCTCGTTCCTTACGAGACATTTGACAGACTGCAAACCGAGCACGGCTAGTACTTCTTTTGTATGACTTCCTTTTTTCTGCTAATGCAATAACGTTCACCTATCACCCGTTGTTTGAGTTGTTCTTCCACTGATCTTATCTGAAGACCACAACAGTAACCGAAACAAAGTGCCAGATTCTCAGGCCATTTTACATTGACTCATTATGACGTTTGGATAATCTTCATCTTCTTCAAACTCACTTTTCCTTTTCGGAAATTTAAGTAAACTAAATTTAAAAAAAAAAACAAGCTGAAACATACAAAGTTTATTCAATTTGTGTTCAGTCAATTCAACATGAGAAAAATGCACGAATATATTTATCTAAGAAGACGACAACAAAGGTGGGGGTCAAGTTGCTAATAATTTTCCTTGCCCCATTTTCGACATTGCCTTGTATTCTGACCTGTATATTCTGACCTTGTACGATATCAATATCAATTCAAAAACTTGCACAACTGTCCTGATACAGATAATACACCTAAAAGTAAATTGCCAAAAACTTATAGCTGCTTATTCAAAACAAATTAATTTTAAAGCAAGATAATTCATTTCTGATGGTAGCCACTGTATTCAAAAACTACAGCCGAAAAGTAACCTCAAATGACCTCAGAAGTCAGCTAAATGTTTCCGTTTATCTGTCCATCTCGGACACAAAGGCACAAATCTTGGTATAGTAGTATAGAAATATTAGTGACTTTCTCTATAAATTTCCAAGTCAATTCCTGGAACGCTCACCAATATTTCTAGTTCTCAGGATAACGAAAGACGGGACATGATGCTTCACTCCCCCAGTGAGTAAAAGTGAGCGATTGGTCTGTGTAGTCAATCCGTAGACATTTACACTCGGCTTCTGACTCCCAAAAACATGATCAGATTTTGATCGCTTGGCTCAGGAATTTCTATTTGATCATTTTTTTTTAAGCAAGGCTGTTGAATCGGAAGAAATTCTTGGGTTACTGAAGTAAAAGTATGAATCATTGTATTTTTACCAACTCTAATAACTAATAAATGCTTATCATGGCAAAACTAAAGAATCTTCCAAGTCAGCTTTTCGGGAACACTAAACGATAACAGATCGAAAATATGTTTGTTAATATATTATAGAAACAGATGGAAATATGTCTGTTATAGAAAAAGGATAGAAGTATTAAGTCAGTTAATGTATTAGAGAAAAGGATGGAAATATGTCTGTCAATATATTATAGAAAATGATGGAAATATCATGTCTGTTAATGTTTTATAAAAAAGGATGGAAATATTATGTCAGTTAATATATTATAGAAAAGATTGGAAATATTATATCTACTAATCTATTATAGCAAGGATGTTTATGAGAAATCATAAATACTTTTGTTGTGCTCAAAAAAATGCAATTTCAAGTGCCTCAAATTTGAAAAGATACTTGCATTGTTGGCAGCGATAAAATGCCTTATGTTGTATGTAGGGTGATTTCAGTTGATAAAGGAAACAAATAATTAGTACATTCATTATTTCTTATATTGATCATGTTAAAAGTTATAATGAAGGGGTCGGAATTGAAGTCGGTGGGGTTTGTATACCAACTTCCCAACTCTGATTTGAACTCGTATGATATAGCAGTAGCCTTCCCTCCTCCGGTGAACCTTGTGGCAGCTTTTCCAGCCAAGTGAACCTGTTGATTGCCAACAAAGGAGTCATCTATGAGATCTCTCACGGTAAATACGCGAAACAATCGCATGAGGGTTGGAGAGTTTTAAAAACGTTTAATCAGCCAGTCAGTTAGTGACCAGCAAGGGACAAGGAATGATTTAACTTTCAGAGATATCGTGAGCATACTCCCCATTGAGAGGATGGACTGAAATTCATGAAATAATATGGTTCTTCTTACTCAATGAAAAAATATTCCTTTTCTTCTCTTTATTTTTTTGCGGGGGTGGGGACGACCAAGAGAGAAGCTGAAGCACATTTATAGAGAGAGTGATATTTTTCTGTGACCACGTATCTGACTTTTTTCTGTAAATTTATCGCCATCTCTTAATCTTAATTAATGTCTCCGGTAAAATTTCCTGAGACCCACTAATACTACACAAATTAGTTCATTAGAATGGCCAAATGTCCTCAAATTGGTGAAATTGTACTTCTGTACTGACCCTATCGACTGTGTACGTTTCACAGAGTAGCAAACAGAGATTTTTAGTTTGTTTGTTTGTTTGTTAGCCAGATAAATCACGACTGTATCAAGACGCTTTTTGGCGTAATAACCAATAATGTATTGGACACAATTTATGTTTGTGCAATAGCTTTCATCAAAATTGATGTGATGAGAAAAAAATCAGTACAACATAAAAAATTCATAAGAAAAGAACATTTCCATTCGCTTGCAGGTAACGTTACTAGGGTCTTAGCACGAATAAGTCCTCCATGTATAAGTCAACGTTTGCTCGCATGTAAATACACAAAATTCAAAGCAGACTTCGGCCAACAAATATTTCTTTATACACACACACGCACACACACACACACACACACACATATATATATATATATATATATATATATATATATGATAGATAGATCGCTAGACACACACACACACACACACACACACACACACACACACACACACACACACACACAAATGTATGTAATTTCCATTAAGAGCTTACATAAAAACGAAGATAACTATACTATCTTAATGTATCTAAGCCTATTTCAATATATAGCAAGATGTTTGCTATATTTTATCTTTTTTTTTATTTATTTCTTTATTCATTTACCTAAAAGAAAAGCGGCTAACCTTTGCCAAAGTAGACAATCGAGTAAGTAATACTTACAAGTTTAACCTTCGGAATGAAAATGCATTTACTCCTTGAAAAAAAAGGTGGGGGGACAATTTTTGCGTGTTGGTCTGATGAGTTGCTGGGTTGAGGAAAATGTAGTCAAACAAACGTTAGGCTGAGAATAAATAGAAATAAAAACAAGAAGATGCAATGACATTAAAGACAGGGAATAACGCTATGTCCTTCTGTAAAGGAAAAAAAAACTCACGACTTTGGTCGTCTGCTTCTTTCCAAATTAAATATTGTAGGGACTTATTTTTTGTTTCTGATAAATAAATGGATTATTGGACATGAAAATAAATAACAGAAAACATTCCATATATATTTCTTGCACTGAAGCAACCCTACACCAATAATACACAACAGAATTTTGTTTTTTCTAATGGGGCATAACACAATCAAAACGAATATTATTAGGTATTTTCTATAACCAAACTCTAAAACACTGAAACACAGTGGCTCAAAATAAAATTGCATAAATATATACAAGAATTCTTGAACTGCTAAATATTCATATTTTGGTTACAGTGTTTCGATATTGTAGAATTTCATAAGGAATTATAACTACCATAATTATGTACATAAGACGCGCTATTTTTCCAGATTTTTCAGTTCAAAAGTTAGTAGGAGCGTATTATATACGAAAATTATATAATTAACTTTTTTCGGTCATATACCTGACCATATTCGAAATGACCGATTTAAATTATATCTATAGTCTAAACTAATGCGTTTTACATCATCACTGAGAAATGTCCAATGGAATGTGTGTTTGTTTATAATTTTGTTTCTCTTAATATAAACTTATTTTCGTTACAAGATTTTGACACCTTTATGTGAACATGTTTGTGTGTTTGTTCGAAATACTGTAAAAATGTTGTTTATCAAAACATGATATAAACTACGTAAATACTTATTTTTAGTCAGTACGAACTGATAAAAAATTGAAAAACAAACAGTAAATCTTAATTAGATTTAGCTGCTACAAAAAGTATTATACATGAGAATTCTTTTTCCGGAATTTTATTGTCCAAATTTAGAGGCGCGTGTTATATACCTGTGCATGATATACACAAATAATTACAGAAAAAATATCCGTTTTCATTGTATAATGTTAGTTTAGAAATAATAAAATCAATGTGTGATGACTGGAAGAATGTTATTCATGGACGTTTTAATGTAGCAACATCACCGGCTCATAGATATGCATATTTGCACACACACACGCACGTGCTATGCAAATATGACCATACAACACACATATAAAGGAAATATAAGCGGCAGCCAACAGCAGAACAAATCAGAACAGACTAGTCCTGTTGAGCGTGTCTGAGCAACGGCCCTGCGCCTGGACCGACTTTTAAAGAGCCTTGTGCCACACTCGTCCGGTTGGTTGGACGTACAACAAATACCAGAGCTGACTTGTCGTTACTTACGTACAACCAACACTCCAGTACGACTGCGATCAACACCCAACACTGCCGACCTCAACCAACCCAACAAGTAATGCCAGAATATATAAAAATAATCTTAACGAAAGGATAAGTGAAAATAAGTGTTTATAACACGTATTTTGATACCTCCATAATTCTTTTAAAAATCTCCAAAAATTTAATCCGCGTGATGTAGGGGATTTCGAACATTTTAGTAAATTAGAACTTACACTGAATTGTTCAGAAACTCTCTTTACTAAGTTTTTTTTTTATTCTGTAGACATAATTTCGGCTTTCTTGTAATGTAAATCATCTTAAATATATTCCGTACCTTCTGTATATCAATTTTTGTCCCAGTTGGTATTATGGTTATAGTGTTCGCAAATGATCCGAGAGACCGAGGTTCAATCCCTAGTCAAGCCATACCAAAGCCTCAAAAAATGGTACTTGATGCCTCCCGACTTAACACTCAGCATTTTAAGGTACGGGACAAGGGTAAATGGCACCCTCTTCCAACACCTCGCTATAGAAGCTATTAAAAAAGGAAGCCTTCTGGTCACCCTCGACTACGCTCAGCTATATATATACATACATATATGTGAAGATAAGCAAAATTCATTCGACAAATAGGAATTTTATCTTATCTTTTTTTATAATTGTTTTCAACTAGTTTTGACTTTAGTCCATCGCAAGAAAAAATGTTTTTGTAGAAAAAAACTTGTTTTAGAAAGTTTTTACGAGTTTGTGATAGTTGAAATGCATTGAGGGAAACTAGTAAAATGCACTTGTGACGTAGCATATCTATTTGATGAATGAAAATTATTTTCTGGTATCCGAGTGTCTCTAACTGACCATTTTATATCTGTAAACAAGTCAAAGAAAAATCGAAAATGAAAATATTGGATATTGAACTATGTGACGAACTTGATAAACTAATGTGTGAGAATATTGATAATCTCAGCTAAATAAACTCTGGTTCTCGAAGAATACTACTGATATCATGCAACCTAGTACTTCAGTAACCTAGTACTATGTAACTTAGTATTTCAGTAACTTGTTACCATTCAACCTAGTACTTCAGTAACCTAGTAAAATGTAGTCTAGCACTTCAGTAACTTAGTACTACGTGACCTAGTACTTCAGTAACATAGTACTATGTAACCTAGTAACTACCAGCCGCATGATCGAGTGATCAGTTTACTGTTTCTCCACCAGACTTAGCTAATAAAGAGAGACTAAAATCTGGTAGGAAGAAAAATAAGACCACTTACCGGGTGGATGATCCCAATTATAGAGTTAACGGCCATCTAGCAGATTTATGTCGTGAATATTTTCATGAACCAACAATGAGACAATATAAAACTGAAACTAATGGACTTCCTAGCTTTTGTTAAAGCATCCTTCTAGAAAAAGGAGACTTTGATATAAAACCTGCGACTTCAGTAATTCAATCTATAAAATAAAGTGGCTCTTCTCTTTAGATACATATTAAGAGGGGGTTGACTAAATGAACTGTCTTCTCCCCACCCTCAAATAAAAAGCCTTTGGGACAAGAATTGCTTGATATTAAAATATTGTTACAAAATGATGTCATGTAATAGTCATACTCAAATTCCAGCTGGGAGCCATCAAATAGATAGATAGATTGGTAAATAGATATGAACTGGTGTTGATAGATCGTTAGATTACAGTAATGCATACACTTTGATATAAAGACAGACAGTAATTCGCAAAGCATTTCTACCCAGATCAGGCATGGAAACCTTTTGTGAGAAGCGGTCCACATGAGACATGGCTTATTATAAAACGGTTTGCACAACTAAAAATAATTCAAGGTAATTTTTCGTTAAATGTGCCACAACCATTTTCTTCACAAAAAACTCATAAGCGTAAGAATCTGCCTTAGAAATATAGAAAAGTTAAATTTTTCTTTTCGGTAAAAATATCTTTTCTTTAAAAAAAAGTCGTAGTGTTAAGTGAGTTATTCAGAAAGCACCACGTGTTGCATGTGGCCCGCGAGCCGCAGTATACACATGGCAAATCTAAAATAGATATATAGATTGACTTACATACACACTATATAAAGTTATGAAGAAAATAAGATAGATAGATAGATAGATAGATAGATTGATAGATAGATAGCCTTTGCACAACCGGAACTACCTCGGTTGGACATTGGATAGAATGTTGGAATTCTCTATGGTCTCTTCCGAGTTTCCTAAAAGTCAGACGTTTCTTTTTTAAAGTAATTATCTGTTGAATCCCCGCCATTCCTTTCCACAAAATGTTGGCGGCGTATTTTAATTAAAGGAATAAAGTTACCGACCAATTCTAACAAACGTGAATAGAATTTTAAAAAATTCTTTTGTCACATAAATAATTTTTTGTTATAAAAATCAATAACGTTTACAACACACGAACATATCTTCTTTTTTTAATAATTCATATACTGACCGATAAAGAAAGGATGAGATTATCTTATTTAAAATATTGCACATCATTATTAGCGAAACTTCACCATCCGCGGAATCATTGGCCGTTGTTTCCCTGATCCGCGTCTGAACTAGTCAGCAAAACTTCCGTTTTCAAAACTTTTATTCAACTAAAACTACTTTGCAAGTATTTTTCAAAGAAAAAGAGAAAGAAAAAAGACATAAGACATAAAAATATTTTGAGAATATAAAAATCAAATCAATTTGAATATTCCGAAAGCGTCCCAAGAAGGATGCAAAATTGAATCTGATAGTGAGACTCCAGTTCTGGAGATCTGGGAAGTGTGGAGTAACCCTTTGCAGATTTACATGCCGTTAAAATCAATCAATCAAACAAAGCCATCAAAATCATCAGAAACTGACTAAATTGATAAATAAATTTGGTCTACTGACAGCTAAAATATTATTTGATCAAAAATCTTTAACACTAATGATATGAACTGAGATAGATAGATAGATAGATAGATAGATAGATGCCCTATATACGACCGGAATTGTCTCTTTTGGAAAGAATATCGAAATTATCTGAGATCTCTTCCGAAGCAGACGTTTAATGTAAATTCCAGACGGTTTTTTCGGGATTTTTTGGTTTAATACCTCTATGCACTCATGGATTCCCATCATTCCTTTTCACAATATTATCCTGTATAATAAGGAGTAGGGGATTAAGTGCATTAACAAGTATGATTATGTTGAAAAGAGATATTTGTGGCGAAAAATTAAAAGTTGAAGATCCGACATGTTTCTCTTTCCGTTTCTGTCGTCGTCTTTGTCGTTGTTGTTGTTGTTCTTTGTTTCCTTCTGTTTGGTGGGGGAGATTTTTCTCTTTTTTTATCTCTTACTGAAAGCAGTAGACTCAAGTTTCAGCCACGGTGACAAATCTTCGAAGAAATCTTTCTGGATCAGCATAAAAAAGTTCGTTGGAATGATCATAGTTCGGCTAGTGTTGTCAACATCTCCTCATAGATTTTATGTGGTGATAAAGTGGATGCGAATGACTTGACCTTTGGCGATTTTGTCATTTTTTTTAAATTACTAACCATCTGCGATTCAACTATCTATAACAGAAAATCAAATTTAGTTTGAGACTTCATACAATACAAGCAATATTTAAAAACGTTGAGTTGTAGACGAATAAAAACTGAAATTGTGTAGCTCATGTCTTTCTACTTTAGGCTATAAACTTACTAGGTGCCCTTCATATATATATATATATATATATATATATATATATATATTACATATATTGATTTTTTTTATTGCTAATTCGACCACATTATGTCTTACTAGATTCGGCTTGTCACCAATAAATGAAATTATATCAAGAGGTCTCCAAGATCAAGCATAAGCTGAATCTCTATGGATATGGTTCTTCTCTATTAGGTGGCATTAAGAAAAACTAGTGGCATCGTATGGTATTGCTTGGATTCCTTTGGTCAGTGTCAAGATGCTTTGACCCCAAAACATGGCAGGCCTTCGGGTCATCATCAGGGAAAAGCTTTATGTTTATGAACCAGCTTGTGCTGTTTGCAATAGCTATATATATATATATATATATATATATATATATTTAACATCACGAATGCTTATCTACGACCACTGGTCTAATACCGTCTTTATACGACAATCATCAAGCAGAAAAAGCTGTATAATAGCTCTATCACAGATATTGAGCACTCTCCAAATAATACCGCATTTTGTCTGCCACAAACCAACCAAGTGATATAGCGGCAACCATACGCTGTGGTAATATATATATATATATATATATATATATATATATATATATATATATATATATATATATATATACTTTCTTATATATGCTCCCCAACCCCTGTGGGGTTGAGCTGTCTACCGAGGGAAGAAATGGTTGCCACTAATGTAAAGCAAGGGTCTTCAAATGAATTGAGCTCTCGGTAGCCGTTAAGCGGATATATGTAAACAAAACAAATGTGATACATAAGCGTTTAAATTTCCTTCGCTTGCGCTAGTTTCTTCGTGACTGTGTGGTAGAATCTTAGATTGGTGTTTGAGTCAGCCGGGTTTCGATCTTAGCTTTGGGAATCTAGCGTGTCTAGCCACACTGAAGAGTTGTGATACAACAAAACAGTCTGTCTGTGGATAATAATATATATATATATATATATATATATATATATATATATATATATACAAGATATTATTCAGTCCAGAAAATCCTGACTTGAGAAAAATTCCAAGCAGTACCAATAAAATATTCAAAAATAGAATATTAAATCTAAATAATCCTGGTCAAGAGCTCAATGGAAATAAAATCCACTGAGCAAATAATTTTCTCTTAAAAAACCAACAATCGGTCACATTAAGATAATAAATTCATATCCATCCTGTTAAAAAGTATTGATATAAATCAATGCTCTAAAAAAATTCATCGGACTTCTTCTGATCAAACAAGAAAATGGATTAAAATAATTTTTTCCACATTCACAACCAAACTAGAAAAAAAGAACTTAATTCTCCTCTATAAAAAGTAAGCTTTTAACTTCAGATAACAATAAGTATCAACTTATTATGACATGTAAAAGAACATGCGATTTCATCATTCTTCAAATAAAATTTAGCACCATCAGGATTATAGAATAGTTATAAAAATTAATGATAGATAGATAGATAGAAAACAAAATGACGATAGACTAAGAAGTCCAAGAAAAGGTGAAACGTTTGTCTAACTGACTTGCTTTGGTTGACTCATAACATAAAAAGAAAAATATTTAACTGAAATTCCATTACCTTTTTTTTTACCTGACACTAAACTTATCCACGTCGATACTATGACATTTCATTTCTCTGATGACGAGAACAATGTGTCAGTGGATTTCAAGCATCCGGGGACGCGAGGAATAGTACTTGACTGATTTCAGTTTAGGATGTTATGTTTAATGTCCGTTGTTCGTAAAATATCACAGGAAACATCTGTCTATTTAGCAAGTGAAACATTGTTGTGGCTGTTCCTCTGCATCATATATATATATATGTGTGTGTGTGTGTGTGTGTGTGTGTGTGTGTGTGTGTGTGTGTGTGTGTGTGTGCGTGTTGGTGCATGGAGGTATTACACCAAAAAATCCCGATGAAACCGTCGATAAAAACGAAGTAAAAGATGATTTCTTTCACAAACACATGGCGTTTTTTTTTTTGGGTTTTTGTTTTTGCTTTTTTGTTGCTTTTTTATCAATGCCCCTGTCTGTCATCCTAGTCGGCTGGGCTGTAGAATACGCAGCTTGAATCTTTGCAGAAGGGTAAGACCCTCCCCCGTCTCTGATAACGAATGTCCAATTTATGACACCAAATCATCTGATGATGAGGCTCCATTCCTTGATCTTTGGGGATTGTAAAGTACTCCTTCATTTCCATCACCCATAGCTCCACTCTGATTCGAAGTGTTACTACCAGTTAGGGTCCCATCTAGGGGTCAAATAGAACTTTTTAGTCATTTACGGCACTTTAAACCATTTAATTGCAAATAAGTGCAAATAAGTGCAAATAAATGATTAATTTTAAATTAAATCTTTAATGTTTGATTGGAATACTTGAAACCACTTAACTGTGTGCATACAAATAAAATCTGACTGGTTTAAAAACTGTTTTCTGCAAACTATTCTATCACATTTAACATGTATGTAAAAACAGGATTTGATATTAAATAACCCAGAAGGGTTGATATGCCATAAAACTCAACCAACCAACCAACCAACTCTTTCTTGCTATCTCAGTCAGTTCATATTCATCAATATCTATCTATCTATCTATCTATCTATCAGAGGAAAAGACAACACAGATCAAAGAGATATCTACCGACAAATGTTAAAGTGACTCTGTCGAAATACATCTATCTATTTATCCAATATCTAAGTTTATTCATAAATATCTATCTACCAATCACTATCTATCTATCTATCTATCTATCTATCTTCATAATTGTATGTATGTATGTATGTATGTATGTATGTATGTATGTATGTATTTCCGATAAGTAAAGTATCCTCTTGGTTGATTTTCTATCACTTGTTTCAGAATTTGATTCTGAAGGTTATATGCCCCTAACCCTGAATATTAAAAAATGGTTTGTTTACTTTTTTGCATGAGTTCAAGCTTGGTCATAATGTCTTTCAAACAGCTGTCAATATCAACAGAGTATTGGGTGAAGGATCCATGGCTTATTTATGACGAAACACCTAAACTCTTTAAAACGTCGTAATTGCAAGAACACAAGATTATGTTGACTGTCTGGTGATCTGCTATTGGTGCCGAAGTCTATTCATTACAATATTCTAGCAGTCAACCTACGTCAGTTCATATCTCTCTATGTATCATGATACTGATTTTTACCTGTAACCACTACGTTTATGATAGGATGAAACAGATATTCACCTTTGCTAACTTTTGATCACTTCCGTCCTTTTGTGTGATGCTTTTCTACCTTACAGTAGTCTCCGTCAGCCTTCGCCATTAGGCCTATCTTTGTGACAGATTTTTTTGTATGGTTCGTTTGTTCTTTCAGTTACTCAGTCCTCCAACGAGCGAAAAGCTTTTACTTTTTGGATACATGTTTTTAAATTTTCTCCGCCGGTTGCCGTACCAAAGCTGAAGAAAATCATCTCCCCAACTATTTACTTACGGCTGGGGAGAGAAGAAATAGATTTATACCTTTCCCAAGAGCATTAACGTAAAGTGAAAAACAAACATCCTCATCCAAGATTTAAACTTAACTCTTCGAGTTTATTTTCTACAACTACTACTCCTCTCGCCGCTTGGATGTATTCTGAGATAATTTCAAAATCTTCAGTCATCTTGTAATGTAGTAATACTTATACCAGTGCACTGTCTGTGTCTGCATGCGAAACTATAGGATAAACAGTGTATTAGTGTGGGGTTTGCGTTCTTTTGATGCACCCCTTATTTTGAAACCGGTGCTTGTATTGATCTATATGTTTTACTTTAACCCTGCAGTATTATCTGCCTGTTTTATCTTAAATAAATTTAAACATATTTAGATTGATTGATTAATTGATTTTAACGGCATGTCAACCAGCCTTGAGCTATTTTATGTCAAAGGGTTAGGGAATCACATTGATTATATGCTCATCTTTTCATTTTTTTTCGTAGTTATTTGTGAGAGTTTTATTCTTATTTCATTTTATTTTATTTTATCTTATTTTATTTATTTATTTTTTTTTGCACACGGTCCTATTGAATACGAACAATTTTTAAACAGATGTATTTGACCCATAGATGGAACCCTAACAAGTACTATCACTCCGTGTCAGAGTGGACCCGGGAATAATGGCAGCAAAGAGATATTCTACACTCCCCAAAGACACAGTGCGGTAGCCTCACCATCAGATGCAGTTTAGTGTCATTCCTAGAATGCCATTTTTTGAGTAGAGATTTACTCCGCTGTCTCGCCGACAGGGTGAAAATATCCAAGTGTGTTACAAACTTATTTTCCATCAATATATGATGATATAGAAAGCGACCTTGTTGTCTAAGTTATCAATTGATCTAAACCAAGAGTTCTCATCGTGTGATTCACAAGACAAACGTAAGGCTTCAGCAAAATGAAAGTCAGTTTGAAAGAGAAAATAAAAAATATCTAAAAGATCAATTTTTTCGAAGTTAGTTTTTTTTTAATTCCTGCATCTTGTTTTTATTATATCAATGAAAAATACTTTAATTTAAATGCTTTTTAAAATATTACTCAGTATTGTCGTAGACTGAATACTGAGGTGTCATCGCTATGATACTAAACAGCATCTGTTGGTGAGGCTCCTGTTCTGGAGTGATACAGCTTGTGGAGCAACCTTTCTTTGTCATTAATCCCAGGTTGAGTGGTTGTATATGTCAGGGTCTCTAAGGGTTAAAGAAATATGTTCGAAAATTATTACTATTTGATAAGAATACATGAAACCATGTAAATGTGCACAAATTATTAGTATCAGATGGGAATACTAAAAACCAACTTCGCAAATTTTGATTATTAAATAGAAATGCTTGAAACCATTGAACACTATGCAAATTATTCGTATTAAGAATAGTTGACTTGAAGCTATAATTGTTTACAAAGGAATATTGTTATTAGTTGTTTAAAAACCGTGAGGTTGGTTGAATGCTTGCGACTATATTGCTGTGTGCGAATTATTGGTGTTAGATAGGAATTCCTGAAACTATATGATTGCATGATAATTATTTGTATTGGGTAGGAATACTTGAAACCACAAAATTGTATTCAAATTATTTCTATTAAACAGGAATATTAGAAACCATAGAACTATATGCAAATTATTTTTATTCGACAGGAATATTTGAAACCATTGAACTGTATACAAATTATTTGTATTAGATAGGAATACTTGAAACCATAAAACTGTATGCAAATTATTTGTATTATATAGGAATACTTGAAACCATTGAACTGTATGCAAATTATTTGTATTAGATACGAATACTTGAAACAATTGAACTGTATGCAGATTATTTGTATTAGATAGAAATACTTGAAACGATTGAACTGTATGCAAATTATTTGTATAAAATAGGAATACGCGAAGGCATATTATCATCATCATCCGGACAAAGTGACCGCAAGAATTCCTTTGAATTTCTACCTTCATCCATCTCTAATGTTCACCACTCTTGGCAAGTCCTCTTGACAGCATCCAGTGTTCACACAGAGCTGATGAAAATCAGTTTCTATAGATCTGTTGTGTTCATATGTAGGAGTTCATAAGAAAACGTATCTTATGAGTTCGTGCTTTCTTCACCAGAAGTAGCTAGCATGTCTTGCTCCTCTCACACCCCTTACTAGAATGCTTTCAGAGATGGGAGGTAAGTTACCGTACAGCAGCTGTTTTTCAGGATGCTTCTTCTAGGATATGCTGAAAACAGTGCGTAGCATCCTTGTGTTGTTTTTATCTAGCTTTTTACCCTTTTTCATTAAAATCCAAGATTCATTTAATAAAATAAAACGGGAATTCTTCCAAGCTAATACTGTATTCTTAATTCGTTGCACAATTTCGACGTTAATATAATTGTGTTCAAATAAATAATTATTATTATTAAAAAAAAGGAATAGATACTTAAAATCATGTAATTGTGTATAAATTATTAGTATTTGATTTGAATACATGAAACTATATAATTGTGTCGGAATTATTAGTATTAGAAAGTAAAAATGACTATGTGCAACTTATTAGTATCAGATTGGAATACTTAAGAATACTTAAAGTTATAATTATTCATAGATGATCATTTGTTACTAGAATTCATATGACTGCTCGCAAAAAAAGGCTGATTTCAGCTTCAAATAACCTAGTAAGGGTTGGCAAACCGTAAAACCAACCAAACAAAACGACTCAAAAATAAATACTGAAGCAGATATGAAACTTCTGCTGTCTACAGTTAAATTAGACTCAAAAGAGCTTTCTTTAAAAAAACTTATCATTCATCCTTCAAATATTTTATTTCCCTCTCCTTTTAAAATGTACGTGACGAGCCATGAGCTCGTTAGATTCCTTGATTATTTTATGCTTTTGTTTGATAGTAAAAAATTGTATTGAGTATTTATATTTATATCGAAAATTTGAATGATTAAAAAATGGCGTTCAGCGTGAAAACCGACCACACAAAACTTGTAAATTGGACTGGGAATTGCCTTATTCTTTCAATGTATTCTCATCGTATTTCTTTAATGAAAATTACACAACGGCGTTTAATCTTTGCTGAGTTATTGTTACATTAAGCATGGGCTGCTATTGACAGGTTATCGACCATAGGAAAATCTGAAAACTCTCCCAAATTGTCGCCGTGTCAGTACTACAGTATGGTTGCTCTACTTCGACTTTAACAAAACGATTGGAGAAAAAGCTTGATGGAATCTACTCAAAGATTATGCGTGCTGTTTTAAACAATTCCTGGAAGCAATACCTCACAAAACAGTAGCTGTAGGGCCACTTAACTCCTATCTCCCAAACGATTCAAGTAAAAAAAAAACCCAGACATTCTGAGCTGCGCAGATGAAGAAAATACAAACTCATAAGTAACGTTCTTCTATGGACTACAACACAGGGATACACCAATTTTTGCCGACGGGCAAAGACTTAAATAGATCAGCTCTGTGCGGACACGAGATGCGGTGTAGAAGACCTATCCAGAGCGATGGAGGATAAGGACGGACGGCGAGAAAGGGGCTGAGAACTTTATGTATTTATAATTCTCATTATATATATTATGAAAATTTTTGTAATATATTTGCAGGGTTACCCAACATTGACAAGCTGAAGGGAATAATATCACATATGAGGATATAGTAAAGATATATGTTCTAAAGTATATTTCTTATGAATTAATTTATCTATTCATTTCGTTAGTTTATTTCTAATTTAGATGTAAATCTTTGTAAAATCTATATAAGAGCAAAATCAATATTAACATTTTTAAATTATTGGTAATTTTCAAAAAAGAAAAATTTTAAACATTTGCCGAATCCTCATCACTATTTTTATTTTTACATCGAAGATAAAATACGTCAAACTAGAATGTTAATCATCATCATTCTTTTAAAGAGATTCCTTTTCTTTTTTCTTTTTTTTTTTTTTCTTTTCAAATTAATGTTTATGTCCAAAAAATCAGAGAACGTTATCAATGCTTTCTCTTTGCTTTTGCCTTATATGTCATTCTTTTAGTAATGCAACAATAATGTACCACGAACATGTTTTATGGTGTGATAGACAAGGGAGATAACTGTTGTGGTGTGAATAAGTTCTTAAAAAATTTCCTAGTTGAAATACCCAAAAAAGTACCCATGAATTGACCATATCGTATTCATCGCAGGGAAAATATCGGTTTTCCATGACATAGAAAATTTTGTGCTACAATGTTCCGTTTTTTTTTTTTCAATAAATCGAAGACAAACAAAAAGATTTAACAGATAGATAGATAGATAGATAGATAGATAGATTAAGCTTAGCTACCAAGCAGGACACCCACAAAAATTCTCCAAGATTTAACGAAAGAAAAAAGGATTTCATGCAGCTTAAAGGATAGCCTTTAGACTGTTTAAAATCCTACACAAAAGAACGAGCTTTTTCGCTTAACAAAAATCCTGAATAAGCATGTGCCTTATGCTGAATAAACATAATTTATTCATATTTATTTAAATGTCCCTCATTCCATCGTGTACGGGAAATGATATTTGCATTAAAATTCGATTTTCAATATGGCTTTGGGTAAATTGGCTTCACGCCGTTGTCCCATTTTCAAATGTGGACAACCCTGTGACCGGCCGATGTCAATATGTCGTATAGTCGACAAACAGCATGCAAGTTGGCGTAGGAATAAAATAACCCTAGCATTTGTTAACCTGACATTAGAACACTTTTCTTGAACTCTGCTTTCAGATCTCAGAGTTTTAGATACCTAATATATAAATTCATATATATACACTTTGACGTTTCTTTCGAAAGATTTTTATTTTCTTCCCTTTCTTTATTACTTTAAATCTCAGCCTGTTCCTATCTATCTATCTATCTAAGGACAAAATAATACAAATCAAAGACCTCCATACGTACTGAAAGGTAAAGTGACTTAGTTGGAATATCTATCTATCTATCTATCTATCTATCTATCTATCTCAGTCATTTCATATCTATCCATCTATCTATCGCTGTCTGCTCATTTTCTATCTTTCTCTCTATCTCAACCACTTCGTATCTATCTATCTATCAAAAGATAAGGCAACAGAGATCAAAAAGCTCTTTACCTAAAGTAACTTTGATAAAATATCTATCTATATATATATATATATATATATATACTAAAAGATAAAGCAACACTGATAGAAAAGCTCTTAACTTATAGGACGAAATATCTATCTATCGTTTTCCTATCATTATAACTAACTGCGCCCAAGTCTTGACCTCCTGCAAATACAAAATGTCTTAAATGCATATAGAATGATAGAATTTGAGTTCCATTATTAACAAACTAATGAAGAGAGTTAATTTCTCACTAGGTTTCACTACGGTAGGATTCTGACAAGCTTATCTAGAATTAGTTGATTAATATCCATAAATAAATACTCTGCTAACATTTTTTTAATAAAAAGTTAATTTTCTTCTCAACGAAAACAAATACTGTTAGGTATTATTTATAACAAAAATCTACAGCATTGAAACTCTAAAGAAAAAAGGACTCTGCAGCAGTCCAAAAATAAGTAGGGAAAGCAAGTTACGAAACCAATAAATATTTTCTTCTGCACTGTCTGTTCACAAGCATCTACGTTCATATGCATTTTTAACAAGCACATGATTTACTTAGCAAAGCCCCTCAAAAGGCCTTACTCAAGGTCTGAAAAGCAGGAATAATAATGTCATCATCCACGGTATTATATGTTGACAGGGGTCTTGTGCATCTCCAAGACTAAATAAGTCTGTTTTATTATTTTCCCTCGGATGTTAGTGAAAAATGGACACAAACAGCCTCGTCCGGAATTTGAACTCGGCTTACCGATTCCAATGTCCACGTTGATTACCTTGGTCAACATGTAAAATAACAAGGAACGCACGGGTTAAGAATAGAAACGTATTCGCAGCGAATCGACATCGAGTTCTAATTGACTGAAGAGAACTCAAATGAAAACGCCATAAGGCATTGGATGCTGGATAAGATACAGGGAAGAGTTAGATTGCGGCCAGATGCGATGATATAAGGAAAGCAGTCAGGGTCCGGAGGCGCAGCGGTGAGAACAGACTCCGTGAGGATGCACGTGTTAGAACAAAAGGAGAAAACGTGGAAGATAATTCAAGGTCAATCTCTACTCTCTTTCTCCTGACCACATTTAGCTTTTCTTAATCTGGCTAATGTTTTTATATTCTGTTTCTCTTTTCCCGACGACTACTACAATGTGTAGTAGCGCGTAAACTTTTATATTAGCGAACCAAGATGGGGTTTTTGTGTACTCGTCACTTTTCTTATGGCAAAGTTATCACGAGGTCCGACTGACACTTAAGAGATAGTATTACACCCATGAACACGTTAGACATGTGATGATGTAGTACTGGAAATGTCTATTGGGATCGCACCAGCACGAGCTTCCATTTGAACACCGTAGCTTTACAAGCGTATATTTGTGCCCGGTAATGTTACCACTGTTCATTTGGTGTGTAACAAAGAGTTTGTTACATCAACCAATCCCCGTCATAAGGCGAGAATCTTTTGAACGAATGGTGATGCGTGAACCGATGACTTCGACGGCAACAACCGATGACTTCGACGGTGACAACCGATGTCACGACAAATCTGCTTGCCAGAGGCGTATAAATGGTTAAATTGGTCTTCCTCTACGTCTCCGGCTGAAATAATGAAGTTGAAATTTGGGAATGCGTCCAAGTTATTCTCAATTTTATTCAGACAACTAAACAACACCTTTGTTTTGATGATCTTGTTACCACAATGATTCAACCGATACAATTTTCGGTCTTCGTCAGAAAGAAAAGAGGTGGGGGCAATTATTTCTTCAGAAAACAGAGACAGAAAAGTGATCGTTAATCCAATCAATTCTGTTTTCAATGATTTCCATTATTCTATTTCCCAGCAAAAGTGATTGTTGTTTTTAATTGGTTAATTCCAATAAATCACAAAATATCTTTTGATAAGACTATTCAATAAAGTTTTTACTGAAGTCGATCAAATAAGCCGATTCCGAATCTGTGCTTAGAATTGTTCAAGCAAGTTAGGATTTTAAATGTACCACATATGTTCTGGGCAGATCCACATAGGTACTCTTTCAACCCTTTTAATTTTAACTCAACCTCATCTTGAACTTTGTAAAAGTAATTTTATATAATCATTGCGAATTCTAAAACTTATAGAAAGTGATACAAAAATAAAAGCAAACATTTTCATTGACCCAAAATCAGAGAATTGATGTCTAACAGCAAGCTCAAAGGTAAACTGAATCTGACCACATTAAATTCATTTATATTAATTATACGGACCTTTCTTGGGTCTCATAAAGAACTGAAAACTACGCTGACTGTTACACTGTTGTTTATTAAAAACAACAAGCAGTGCAATAAAGATTGGAATGTATTTTCAACTCATTTTTCTTTTTAGCTAATCCAGACAAAATAAGTGAGGCGCATTTAGAAAGATTCTACCCAGCAAATAAAATTGTGATAACTGCTGGTTTCCACAAACCTCGAAAGATCCATTTTTGTATGGAATGAAGCTACGCTGTTGTATATTTTTTCTCGCCCTCAATCCGATCCTTAAAATGGATTTTCAGTTTAGGAAACAAAATGTTACATAAAGGTAGAACTGGAGAGTATGATGGATGGAGCACGTGCACAATCCTGTTTTACCAAAAAATGCTGATCAAATGGAGGTCGCTAATAAAATCGTGTAGACAAATTCGACACATCTAGACAGTAGTCTGGACGTATAGACAACAGTCTATTCATCAGAATAGTGTTGTAACACTATATAGGTGGCCCGCCAAGCAGACGATTCCTTTGTCTGTTTTGGCGCGAAACCAGCCAAAGGGTTTTTGGACTTGAAATCTCGGCGTGGCCGGAAGAGGTAACGGGACGCGAGAAGAGAGTTGGTTGGGGAAAGGAGCTGACAGGAGTTGGCGTGGAACCACGGACAGGGGCAGTCGACTCCGGACACCCGAGCAGAGAGGCGAGCCAGCATGAGATAGGGTCCAGCGAAGAAGACCAAGTCAAGATGTCGGCATTCCAGTTGCTTAGTGGAATTTTCGCTAGTAATCCACGCTAGCGTTAGTCCATATATGCTATCGGAAATGTAGTGTTGCATACTCTCCTTCTGCTCTGAGTTAAGCCCAAGCATTGTTCGTGTTTGTTCGTTTGTCCTTCTATTTTTCTCCCACTCCCTCGATCGTATTCTTGTAGTGGCAAGAAATGTGCGTTACCCCCCGCCTCGGAACCACTAGTTGATCACCGGCCAAGAAGTGACATGGTTAGAAGAAAGTTAACGTGTGTGGGGGCCGACGGGGGGTATCGTTACAGTGTCATCTGATGTTTTTGCATATTAATGAACCTATTCTGCTGACACTATTCCTATGACAAAACATATCAATATATAGCCTTCCTTGTTCCTTTTCGCACTCACATACCGACCCACCCACACTCAAACATACACATATACACACACATATATATAGAGAGAGAGAAAGAAAAAGAGAGAGAGAGAAGAAGAGAGAGAGAGATAACATCCTTTGGTCAAACAAAACGAAAATGATATTTTCTTTTTGAATTTTTATTCATTGATTTATTTATTTGAATTAGTTAAAAATATTTGAAAAACAATGTGCCGAGAGTGTTCAACTTTAGAATGAATAGGAGGAATGGTAAGAACTTTTCTTAGAACTGAGTCGTTCCTTTCTTCAGTGGGTTGACAACTTTCCAGCATCCTCTCGTGAGGTAGTCACTATTCCCTCATTTCCGTCTGACGATTATATAATTCACATGAAACTTTAAGTAAGAGACGTTAAGTTCATTAATTGGATATTTTCAGTTTTAGATTTACTCTGCCATATTAGTAATTTATATATACTTTTCTTATTTGTATTTTTATCTTCTCTTATTATATATATATATATATATATATATCCCATAAATAAGTTGGCACTAACCAATTTATTTATATAAAGTTAATTTTCTTATAAAAAAAGACACCGGGATTTTATTATTCCTAGTGGAAAATTATATCATCAAAAGTGGATATCATTAAGTATTACTGATTACCAGAATCTATAAGATTGAAACTCGATAATCAAGAAAAAGAATAAAGTTTGGTCTGAAAATATGCATAATATAGAGAATTTTGTGAAGAGGTGAGTTTATTTTTGGTCTGTTACATATTCATATTGTTTGTTACAGAGTTTCAATAGTGCAGAGTTATTTAAGGTTTTAGACTTGCTCTACCATACTAGCATTGAGCACTTTATATGCCCTTTTCTTATTTGCTTTTTATCTTATATTCATCACACACACACACACACACACACAAACATGTATCTATATATATCTACTTTTCTGCACGAGCAAAATGCTACTCAAGTTTAACAGGATTGAATTCAGTTTTCCTTCTCCGAAACCGATTAAAAGGTTGAGTCTACCCTACTATTTACCCCTACCCAGAGAGAGAATACTTGGATTCATATATTTCCTAAAGATATTTGCGGTATGTGAAATAGCTTTGTTCTAGATTTGAACACGGATCGCCGAGGCTATTTCTTACAACGGTAACCATTACACCACGAACGTATATATATATATATATATATATACGTTTGTGTGTAACAAAAAAGAAATCGATGTTTCAACCACTGTCATATCAGCGGCGGTAATACTTTAATAATAAGATATAGATTCAATTTTTTACATTCTATTCAGTTATCACTAATATTAACCATTTTGTCAGAAAGGAAGTGAAAAAAGTGTGATAGCGCTCAATATTCCATTATACCTAACTTTAAAATTATGAGAACGACGTCACAGTTGGCATTTGAGCACATTATATATGAGTGTATATGTGTCACCAAAACGTTGACGTGTCGCAATCAGCAATTGGACATCTTGCTTTTGCTCACATATATTTCTCTTTTTCTTCTATATTGATGTCTTTCTTAACTTTTACTTAGCTGTGTCGTGCGGCTTCTTCTTCTTCTTCTTCTTCTTCTTCTTCTTCTTCTTCTTCTTCTTCACTGATGCTTCCTCCCTAGGCACAAAATGACGTACATGGGTCCAAAGTCGGTTACTAATACAACAATCAATACATGGATAAAACACCTGTTCCCCGCGATGTGTGAACACTTGTGGACATGTCACTCGTAATATAACTTACAACTTTTATCCTCGCCTTATTATATTTGGTTTCCGTCTTAAAAATGGAAAAGTGTCGATAAGAAATAGAGATAATTTGGAAAAAATGTTCAAAGGACGCTGCACCAAATAATAAAGGTTGATAAAAAAAAAGTCTATTTGAGAACATTGCTCAAATTCTAAAACCGGAGAGAAATTGGTTAGATAGATAGATTGATAGATTTAGGCCAATGCATGTAAATCATGTCTTTTTCCTTAGCACCGGTTAATTTTTCCAACATTCCAATAGTACATAGATAGATAGATAGATAGATATGGGTTTAGGTTAAGCCATAGAAACAGTGTCTCTTTACTAAGCATCGGTCAATCTTCTCCAACTAAAAACATTTTAATTTTATGCCCAGGCTACGCTCTAGATACAAAGTTGCGTGGCGAATCATCATTAAAAGTGGTTACTCCTCTTCAAAATAAACAATGTTTAACTGAATTGCAATTCATATCTAAATTTTGATTTACTAGTTGATGGCGACTATAGTCAAATTTTATATGATATTCCGTTTTTTTCCAACGCAGAATTTTCTCATTATTTTGACGCCATATTCGACTATTTTTGCCACATCTTTCATTCCGATTGTTATCATGGAAACTCGAAGAGGTGGACGATATCAGTCGATTCGTCCCCAGTTTAGGAAAGAAATTATTTGTGATTCCGGCTCAGAATTGAGTGATATTAGCGACCACAAAGTCGATTTTGACCACATCGAGTCAAATAAAGTCGCGACACGTTGGTAACTAATTTTATTCTAAAAATTTTCTTTTTTTTTGTTCAAACACTACCATGTAATATATATATATATATATATATATGTGTGTGTGTGTGTGTGTGTGTGTGTGTGTGTGAAAGCTCTATCATTGATATTGAGCACTCTTAAAATTTGATTTACCATAAACCATGAAAATTATAAACTTCAACAATATATATATATATAAATATATATATATATCCATTGGATATAATATCCGAGAGAATGGTCAGAAATAGAACTCAAAAACCTGTAGTTGTTGAAATTAATCCCTGTGTCACGTTTTACCATTCATTGTACGAGTATTTTCAGTACCAAAGAAGTATTAAACATAAACACACACACACACATACACAAATACATATATATATATATATAGTCAAACTACGATGGTCCATGGTGCCACAGACGCTCGAAGAACATCGGCACAAAAACCCCTAGAATTTGCTGTAATAGGTTCCAACAACTCCAGGGCGTGAAGAGGATGTAAAATATTGCTTGATAAGCTAGGGTCGAACCTTTAGAGTCCAGGACTGGGAGCCCTAATATTTGAGGGTGAGGGTGCTAAGGACCTCCGTAAAGGAAAAGACAGAGTAATTTTAAATGAAGGACTGAATACCCCAGTTGGATGTTCCGCTACAGCCGCAGAATACAGTATCAGTCTCGATACTTATTTAGACCCATTTCGTTCTCCTAATACACCTACACACATACACACACGTACACACACACACCTGTACACACACACACACACACACACACACACACATATATATATATATATATATGTGTATATTTTGGCAGCATTTCTTCGTTGATACAAATTTCATTAAACATAATAGACATTTTATGTCTACATATTTTCTTCTGGATCCGTTCGAATTCCCGTATTACTTTTATCGTATTCGGGGGGAATTGATTTATGTATTGTCTATAGTTGTATGTATCCCTAGTACTTTCTGCCCGACTTTGGGCCATCATCAGGGGCGGATCTATTACAAAAGTGATGAAACTTGTTTTAGCATATTACCACTATGTAAGAGCGTCTTTACCGTTGAAGATTATGGCGTTTGCTTTTAAATGGAATTCTATAATTAGTATCAGTAGCTAAAGACATTTAAGTACATTAGCACTGGTTTGAAAATTAATTCTATTAAGTGTGGGTTGCAGGTTTCTGATATGTCGTGCTTCGAGAATTTGTAGTTTTTGTTTATTATTTTGATGTTCTAATATTGTGTTGTCGGTGAGAATTTTCCGTAATTGTGTTGTTGGGCAAGAATGTTTTTTAAATGCTGAGCTATTGAACTTGTATCAGAAAGGTGCATTGTAAGTCTCCTCGACAGGGTAGTTGAGGTTAAACCAACATATTTAATATTATTATCAGAGATACAATCTCCTAAAGGACATTTAAATCTATATATAACGTTGTTTTTTTGCAAAACTCCAATCGAGGGAGAGGAATTATTTCTAATGACTAAATTCGAGGTTTTAAACTTATTATAATTTATAATATATATAATTTATATATTATTATAAATTTAAAACCTCCTGGGAGGAGTAAGGAAGTCAATACACCAGAGTTGTTAGGGTTAGGGTTACTATGTTGAGGTTTTAAGGGAGTTCTGGTAGAGATTCCGTCGGAAGAGGCTAGCACTCTTCAAATCGGGTCAGTGGCATTTCCAGCAGGACAATGCACCAGTCCACAACTCCATCCTTGTCACAGACTATTTGACCAAGATGGGCATCAACACAGTTCCTCAGCCTCCCTATAGTCCAGACGTTGCTCCCTGTGACTTTTGGTTATTCCCTAAGCTTAGAGGCTGTCGTTGAGACAATTGAGGAGATGAAAGAGGCTGTGACGAAGGTTATTGACACCCTCACACAAGAGGACTTCTATGGGGCCTTCCAGAAGTTGTTGGAACGGTACAACAATTGCATTGCAGCCGGAGAAGATTACTTCAAAGGAGACTAGATTTTCATGTGTGTACTATCAATAAAAGTGCCCAAACGAAAAAAGTCTGGAAACTTATTCAATGATTCTTATATATATATATATATATATATATATATATATATATATATATATATATATATGCTTAAGTTCGCTATGACTAGTTCTTTTTGGCCGATTTTTTTTTCTTTTTGCTTGGGTGGGTGTAAGTAAAATTAATTATAAAAGCAGGACTGAGTGAAAGATGCGAGAGAAGTCTTTATGCTTTTATAAAAATTATTTTGAAACTTAAAGATGACCATTTGGTAAGTGAAACGTCGTTGAATGAAAAGTCATAAAATTAGATTAGAAGTTGTTGAAGCCGTTCATTTGTTTGAGAAGAAGCCAAAACAAATTTAATAGAGTAAAATTTTTTATTTTAATTAAATTCAAAACCAACAGCTGCTGCCGACTCACACACGGACGCACACACACACACACACACACACCGAGACTTTCTTATATAAAACTGTCATGCGCAATGAAATTTTATTATTTCTCTTTATTCCTATTTCATAATTTTTGACTCAGGTGTAACAGTCACAGTCACAGGTGTTGACATTTATGTGGTATCAGATATTGTGCATGACATTTTGTGATATTTGACTTTTCAAGAGTATCGAAAATTTCTTAGCTACTTTTCCATCCTTGAATTCAAAAATAATAAAAATAGATAAAAATAAAAAGCAACGGCTGCCGTGAAAGTATCAGCTATTTACAGAGGTGGGGGGTACGTAATTTCTTTTATAGTTAAAACCACAAATAAAAAGGAAAGCATCCCGCGCAGCGGTTTTTTACAAGCCAGCTCGTAATTCATATCTTATACAGCCCTGTAGAGTTGAGAACAACTAAAACGTAACAGCCAAGTTGTATCTCCATTTATTGCTCGACATTCTTTAAAGATGGTGATGAGATGGTTGAAATGTCAGAGGACAATTATTATTTCTTACTAATCACTAAAAAAAGAACTGGAAAATGTGCAACAAAATTATTTTAACATTTTCAATTACTCAAGCCAAACGAGAAACTTCATCTAATGACGAGAGTGGGCTGAAAAGTTCATCGGTTGAAAAATTCCTATGATGACGTCATATGTTCAGTTAATGTCTGTTTTGATCAATGGGATCCAATCATTACCATGCCGATGGAAGATGTCAATGAACCGTTAGGGGAACTATGTTAAAAAATAAACCACACTTGGTTACATTCCTTGATAGTATCTGGTTCACTCAATTAACTTTTTAGCTGACCCTAGTATATATATATATATATATATATATGTGTGTGTGTGTGTGTGTGTGTGTGTGTGTGTGCAGAGTGTCAAAAAGAGAAATAGATTCAAGAATGTATTTTAAAAATCTGTTTAACATGTTTAACACATGATTTTATATTATAGAGAAACATTTGAATTTTATTATCAAGACATTCGACAGGACCAAGTGTCACCTGTTCGTTGATGCGCCAAAAACTGTAGCAGTTGAAAAGGCATTTTCTATGCCTGAATTATCGAAAATGAATATAATATAACCGCAACGGTAGGAATTTCGAGAGATTATCGCCGATTAAATAATCTACCTAGGATTGATGCAAGAACTTTTAAATCACAGAATTTTTGTGCAAAGAAAAGAACAATTGTTTTTGGGATAATATATTCAAAAAACAATTGGAGCGTGTTCGTGCTTGTTAACTATGCAGTTCACATAAATCCAGAAAGAGAGCAACTCAGAAGTTATAAATTACACACTAGACTATAGAGAAAATTTGAAACACAAGGCAATCCAAAAAGAAGAATTTAATGTAAAAGAAAGTCTGTAGGGAATTTAAAAAAAAAAAAAAAAGGAAAAATGAAATTGAATAAAAAAAAATAAATATAAAAAAAATTGCTGAAACTCCCTGGTAGGGCACGCGTAAAAAGAAAAGGAACCGTCCTGGCAAAAGAAGTAATCCTTTATTCTTTTCAACAGCGGACGACGAAAAGTAAACACCTCAGTCTCCTTTGTTGCTAATAAAAGGCCACGGGATCGTTTTAAACTGGCACGTTGGTTAACTTTTCACTGGTAGTAGCCGTCTCGGTTAATAGCCGCTAAAATATAAAAGGTATCAAATGGTCCTATCGAACCATGAACTAGAAACACCGGAATTAGACATATCTCGCCAAAAGAGTCTAACACATTGTTAACACCTTAAACACAAAATTTTGACATATATACCCAAAAACGACTAATGCATTTTAACTGCTTGTCTGGGAGACGCAATTATTTCATTTGAATTCAGTAATGATTTTCTCACCCACAGAATGGTTGTTGAACCCAGAAATAAAGTCAAAATATAAAAGATATCTTGGCCTCCTATCTTCTTTTCCTGTCTTCTTTCCAGCCTTCATAGACCAAGAAGTCAAACCAACAAAATAACATAGGGTAAGAAGTAAAGAAACCAAAAAACAAAAAAAATTGGTGAAAACAGCAGAAAATTCCTTCCAAATTGCAGAGAGTAAGTGACCTGAATAGAACCACTCGTCGTGATTTCAGAAGGGAAAAGCTCGGATATTGTGAAGATAAATATAGAGTTAAAAGACAAACATCTCGTGAGCTGGTTTTGTTGTTGGGGCACAACACATGTAGCATGTCTTGGGCACAAATAGCCTGAGAGAGCCCATTACTATCCAGGTCAACAACTGTTATGAATTCAGCGATTTCTTTCTCTTAGGCCGGTTGCCATACCAAAGTTAAAGAACCTAGTATGTTATCATATCATATTTACCAACCCCTCCGCTCGGGCAGGATATGACACAAGGTCAATTTTTAAGCGGAGAACCTAGTATGTTATACTATCTACCTTTTGGCGGAAGGAGAATAGTTGGATTAATTCCTTTCTCAAGACATTAGTACTTTGTGAAATACATATAGCCTCGTTCAGGATTTGAAATCGGGCAGCCAAGTTCACTTCCTTTAACGATAACTATCTCTAATGAAAATGGGTTTTGGGAGCATCTAATTATCAGTAATAAAGTTCAAGTGTTTTTTTTTCCAATGAAACAGTCTATCGAGAGTGTCAATATCGCAAATATCTTTTGAATAATTTTTTAAAACTATTATTTTCTACACGCTCAAGTGATTTTACATTTTGTGATTAATTGACAGACTGATTTTAACAGCATGTCAAACTATCTAGGGTTATTTTATGCCGAGAGGTTAGGGAATCGCATTCATTCTACGTTCATGTTTACATTCATATGCTGCTGCTTCTTAAAATGTTTCTGTTTTGCACATGGTCTAATCAGGAATTGATAATTTTTAAGTAGATCAAGACCCACAGATGTGACCCTAACAGTGTCAGAGTGGATCTGGGAGTAATCGCAATGTAGGGCTACTCCCATAATTTCTAAACTAGAGCCTTACCATAAGATACAGTCAAGTTCATACCCAGGACACCTATTTGGAGGAGGAGGGGCCTTAACTCTCTGCATTGGATACAGTCAGCATATTCTAAGCCCCGCCGACCGTGCGTGTTACATTTTGTATATGAAATCTACATAAAAATTAAAGAAGTCAAAACTTTAATCGCTATAAATATTGGAATTCGCCAAGTTTTGAAGAATATATTCATCTTTAATTGGTTAAAATATAATGGAATAATTCATTGTGATAAGGTTCGATAATTTGATTTTAATGATGGATTAAAAAACAAAAGTTTATTTTTAAATATAATATCCTTCATTGTTAAGGCACATAATTTAGTGGCGATTATTGAACATTATATACTCCATACTTAAGACACTCTCCTACCTCAACAAAAACGATGTCCTGGGTGTGACACTAAACTGCATCTGGTGGTGAGGCTCCAGTTCTGAAACCATAGAGGTTGCAGAGTCACCTCAGCGTTGCTATTACTTCCAGGTCCACTCGATAAAAACTGTGAATCGTGAATGTCAATAAATTTTTAACGGAATTGTTTATTTCTTTTGTAGACACCCTTTATACGATGGTCATTCAATAAGTAAAGTGAATTTCACCGAGGGTATTGGCAGTAGGAAGCAGAGTTTATAATGGCACTTTTTTCAAGGAAATCAACATGACCTTCTTTCCAAACAACTAAGCTCGGACTTTTTTTTATTAAAGAGTCAGTGTCTTTCCAGTTCAGTTGTAGTAAACCCATTTTTACTCTATTTTTAAACTCTTTCTTAACTAAAACATGCTTCTCTGAACACATACACATTCTTCTGTCAACTTCACGTCGTTTACACTTGTCAGCCACCAAAAATTTGATGACTGACCACTGTGGTGCGATAGGTGGCATTCGTTTCTGTGGATGTGGGTGAGTGCCAGTCAGGAATCCTTTGTCTGTTTTGGTGCGAAACCCACACAAAGGGCTTGCGCGCGAGATTTCCTACGAGACCGGAAGAAGACGAGGGAAGGCAAGGTCCCAGGGCAGTCAACAGAAGAAAACAGTCAAGAAAAGTCGGGGGAAGGCGACAGTCAGAGAAACGCGGCTGCCAAGCGAGGAGTTCGCTACAAGATGAGTCAGCGTTCCTGGTGGCTGCATAGGAGTTTCGCTCGGATACACGCTCGTGAGAGCCAGATGCACAGAAAACCACACGAAAGTGTCACAAACCTTTCCCTTCTTGAGCGTGGAGCTAACCCAAGTCCGTGATTGTTCTTCTTTTCTTCCATCCTCTCGGTGGTGTATGTTGTGTCTTGTGTGTTTGTAAACGATGTGAAATGCCCCTGGCCGGAGATGAGAGAAACCATCAGATGATCGGATGGCCATGAGCTGGTTTAGTAGGTTGAGATAGTGGGGACTGGCCAGTGGGTATATTGTCACACCACTGTTCAAAGCCTGGACCACTCTGTTTGATTTTCCGGCATTTTTGCTATTGACCAATTCCAAACGATGCAGAGTTTACATCTATGAAAAAAAATTATCATGCTTTTTTTATTTATTGAATGTCTCTTGTAGATAGATAGATAGATAGATAAGGAGAGAGAGAGAGAGAGAGAGATTCATATATACATACATACACACATACATACATACATACATACATAGATTCTTCTTATTTATTGAATTATCGTCGTATAAAAGGTCACGTAACCTGATCTCACAACCGAATAATTAGAAATTCCACCGTTACACGAGGGTTCTCATAGCCTCTTCTAGTGACGTAGAAATAGACGACTAGTGAACGCGTTATATATCCGATGTAATGGTGATCCATGGTCATACTGATGTTTCTATTTAGGAAAATGTATCATTGTTGCGATTTTTTCACACCAGTGTTAGCTGATGGTCTTTTCAGGAGACTTAGTGGCAACAAGTATGCTCAAGTCTCCAGGAATCTTATCAATATAATAGCCAATCCCAACAATGCTGTAGTTTGGATGGTCGCGGCTCGTCCTCCGATTTCTAAACCTTCTAACTCTCTTAATAATAATGATAATTGGTATGACCGTCACCTTCATGTTCTGTGGCTTTTTTAGTTCTCTGGCAAGATCTAAGTACTTGTCTCTCTTTTCGTTTTCTTTGATTTCCACTGTGTGGCCCTCTATTCGGCAGGTTCTCTTTTTTTCTCTCTTTTTTTGTTAACTATTACTAGGTCTGTTCTTTGATTAGGATTTGGTGATCTATGTTTTTTAATGATGGTAAATTAGTCTTTTCACTATTCCAAATTCTCTTTTGTTCTTGTGTTAGTGTTTCTTTAGGGTTACTTGGTTGTACGTTGTTTGGTAGAGTGGCATTTTCTTTTTCAGAAAATGGCAGTTCATTTCTGTAAGGTTGTTTTTGGTTGGTGCCACTTAATGTGTCTGGTTTATGTGTTTTCTGGTGTATTTCCTGTATTTCAAGGTCAGAAAGCCATCCCTTCTTTATGATTGTTCTAACTTGATCGGCAAACTTTTGACTAGTTGTCTGAAAACTAGCACATTCTTGCCAGATCTCTATCATTTTTTCCTATATCCTCTTTGTGAAGGGTTGCTCCTAAAATAGCAGTGTAGTCTAAGTTGATAGTCTTCCCTAGTCCATGTTTTGCGTTTAGGTCTCTGATCGTTGTGGTTTCTAACGTCGTCATTCATGTACCCGAAAAGAGAGCAGTCAACATTCGCAGGATGACGATCAGATCTCCCATGTTGGCTATCAAGAGAGCACCTGCCGATCATGACACCCAAGCCTGTTGTCTGGGTCTCACGTTTTGTAATATTATGATTGGACATTTTTTATCATGGGTGGTATATTGTGGCTATACCGGAACCAGGGTTTTTTTACGATCTGCACGCCTGACACAGATGTGACCGAGAACAGTCATCGTGGCAGTTCGTGAACAGCGGATCACAAAAAATGTATATATATATATATATATATATAACCCTAAGTTTTAACTTAGGGTTATATATATAACTGCAATTATTGTCCTGCAATTTTATATTTTACTTCCCGAACTAGAACTCTGAATTACTTTCAGATTTTCCTGTGTCACATTTATGTTTTAAATCTACTGTCTTATTATTAAAATAATTCTAAATAGGCTGATCATATTCTATTAAATAAAAGGCTTCTGATGACTTTCCGGTTGAATTCAGGGCGGAAACTGTCTATCGATTAAGAAATATGATAGGGAGAAGAACGCAATAAATTTTAAACAAATCTTTCGTCATGTCGGAATATTTTAGCTGGAAATAATTTTGTCGGTTAGAAAGACCCTTCATTTAAAATTACAATCATTTATCAAAAAATTTTACTAGTAACCGAAAGTCAATGTTTTTTTTTTAAAAGAGACATTTTACTAACCTGATTCCCTCCGACTTCTGAAGATTTATTTCACCTGTTTACACCATTCGAATTCTGTTAACTACTAAGTAAAAGAAATTGTTTTTTTTTAATATCTTCCTAAGAATTACATGTCACGTGACTTTTGAGAACTTTCCATCCTAAAGTTGTCGGGGTTTTTTGGGGGGGTTGGGGGGGTGTCATTATTAAATTCTAAGGGCACTCCTGCGTACTGCTACATGACTGAGTTTAGCGCGGTAAATTTAAACAAATCTTTCGTCATGTCGGAATAAATTATTACTTTTTAAACTCCTTTTCAAATTTTTCACACCAGCGTTCGGTGATGGTTTCTCACAGTAGTTTGAGTGACAGCAAGTCTTCTCAAGTCTCAGGGACTCTGGCCAATCTCAAAAATGCTGTAGTTTGGATGGTCTCCACCCATCCCCTTATTTCCAATTCTTCCAATCTCCGTACCAATCCTTTGGTGACTGTATCAAGAGCAGCAATTACAAATGGTATCACCGTCACTTTCGTGTTCCACAGCTTTTCCATTCCCTGCCTAGGTCGAAGTACTTATCTTTTTTTCGCTATTGTTATTATTAGTAATATTATTATTATTATTATTATTACTACTTCACTTTTTGCAAGTTTTTCACACCAACATTAGCTGAAGGTTATTCACAGAAGTATGAATGACAACAAGTTACCTCAGGTCTCCAAGATTCTTCTAAGTATTCTCGCTGATCTTAACACTGCTCTGGTCTGGATGGCTTTGATTCTTTCTCTGATTTCCATTTCCCCTAGTCTCCTTTCCAAACCCTTGGAAACCGTTCGAAGGGTTTCAACTACAATTGGTATCACCGTTGCCTTCATGTTCCACAACTTTTTTAACCCTCTGGCAAGGTCCAGGTATTTGTCAAGTTTTTCATTTCACTCTGTGGGCAACTGATACGACACGTCTTTTTTTCTTGTTAATTAAAATTAGTTTTGGTCTTCCTCCGAGATAGATCTGGTTACTCTGCTTAAAACTTGATTTTGTGTCGCATTCTGCTCGCGGTTGGACAGATACATACTCTTAGAATCTTGATCCATTCCGAATGCGTTGCCAAGCCATTTGAACCGTTTTCAAGACCATATTATTGCAACCAGTTCTGTTCCCTCGATCTTCATTTGATACTTTGTTGGACCGAAAAATGTAGACGATTCTCCTCGGGCATCTTTCTTGTCCAACATTACCATTGAACAATATTCAAAGCCAATCTTTAGAATAGGTTTGACATTTCTGGCTTAGAATACACTGAATTCTGAGAAGTAGGAAGTACCCCTTCATTGCCATCACTCCATAGTCAGCTCTGATCTTGAGTGACAGAACTTGTTAAGGTCCCATCTGTGGATTAAATAGATCTGTTTGCAAATTATTTGTATTAGATATGAATACTTGATTACATATAACCGTGTGCATAAAACCCTCGTACGCATTTTTCTAATCTCTCGGCATAAAATAAACATAAACGGGTTGACACTCCGTTAAGATCAATTAATCAATATTTCATGGTTTTATTTACTACTCAATTTTGCCACTGCATTAATATTGTTTTTGTTGATTTTACGGCATCTCAACTCTTATTGATTCATCTTATGCCGAAGTCAGTTCAATAATTATGGTCTCCAATTATGTACAATATAAAAATGTATCGTAGCACTCAGAATTCGACATTGCCATTGTCGAGTTTAATCTTCGTCCCAAATCAGATGAAGACATATAAAGTCCACATGTGCTTTGGTGCGCTTTGCTTTCGAGGAAGAATATTTGTGACGTTGTGACTAACATGCTGGACTGTGACATCGTTGTAAGTGATTTCGATCCCCACTCACGCTATTACGTTCACCTTAGGAAAGATATAAATCCCTTATCTCCTCAACCATGGATTAACTAGTACCATTATTGTTCTTCAACAAGGATGGCTTAGGCATTAAATAACTCTCGAAGGTTGATATGCCATTAAACAAAGAAACCTTAAAGTACCACTACTGTTCTTCAACAAAGACGGCTTTGGCATTAAACAACCCACGAAGGTTGATATACCATTAAACCAGAAACAAGCCAAACCTTGTTTTCGTGTCCTTTTGATAATAATAATTTCGATTCTCACCGGGTGTCCTGTACTTCTGACCTTTTGCCAAACTAAGCTAAACTAACAATTAGAGCACAACACTCTAACCAGTTCTGCGATACATCCCCTGATTAACCCTTTGTTGTGCCAAAAAGTATTGAAGATTTTTACAGGTGCACAAACATCTACAGACATTAGAATGGAAGTGAACTAGGCATTTATTGTTATTTCCATTATATCAAAAATTTTAATGATTAAATTGATTCATAGTGGAAACTCAGACCCCACAAAATTATCATTCAGTCACAAATTACTCTGGAAATTGCTTCATTTTCTAAAAGAATTTTTTTATAGATTTCTCAAAAAAATATCGCTACTTGGGGTTTCACGTATCATCTAGTCTAGTAACAATAGGAAACTTTTGTTTACGGTCTTTCTTCTATTGATGGTCAAGTTTTCTAATTTCGAGTTATCAAATTTCGAATATACTTTTATGTAGGCTTTCTAAAACTGGTCGTAATACCTAGTTATTTTATGCTCGCATGATAGAACGTTTTAATTCTGCTTTTTACAAAGAATTAAACTGACGTAATTCGGTAGACTGATGTGCAAAATAATTTCACTTCTGACTCTCGCTTAAGAGTAAAAACCCAGAGCATCGAATACTTGTTTCATTCTGACTAAGAAGTAAGAATTAAAACGAGTTCAAGAATGACTTCAGAAAGAAAATCATCTGCTTCCTTAAAGCCGGTGAGAAGACATTGTTTGCTACCCTAGACAAGGGTGTGTCTACTTCCCTCAGTCCCAAACTGGAAGCAGAGTGGATCCTGGAAAACAATTTAAATTCTTTCATTACATCATATATAGAACGCTCCGTCAAAATATGGTCATCTTCATGGATATAAATGAGCGTGTCATCGTGTTGGAATTATCAGCCCCCAAGGAGGAAGCACATACAAAGCTCGCCAAATACCAGGAGCCATATAGAATCCAAGACTGGTGGGCCTTCTGAAAGCCAATAAGAGGGGACTGTTAAAGGTTTGTAGGGCGTTTACTCAGCAGGACTTAGACGAAAATTGATTTAACAGTGGCTAAAAGAGGTTGGAGGAGAATAAAAACTCCCACGGAGTCCACAGAAAAAGCTACAAGATGGTATTCGATTTCGGTGAATCGATAGATTATCGCTGCTGAGAAGTGATCAAACTCAGTCAGAAAGAAAGAAAGAAAGAATTAGAAAAAGAAAAACAACAAAAGAAAAAAGTAATTATTCAGGGGAAAAAAGAAACAATGAAAAATAAATAAAGAAATGAGAAAATGATTATTCAAGGAATTTCGAAAAGAAAGAAAGAAAGAAAGAAAGAAAGAAAGAAAGAAAGAAAATGTGCCGAAATGCCAAATTCTCAGTCTTATACCTAAATAAACATCCACATCCAATATTTGTCTTCGAGATGGTGTTTTGCGAACAATATAATCAGACAACCATTAAACATTCCTTGTTTATTTGGCCCTTCTTTCTAATCAATTCTGACTGTTCCCTTAGGACTTCGTTGTTAAGTTCGAACGGGAACTTGTTGGTGAATTCATATAAAATAGAACTTTTATTTGATACGTAGCCACTTTGGCTAAAATAGGCAATTGATTGAATTGTGTTTCGAAAAAATCCAAATTAATTCTGTTTCTTTTCTCTCTTTTCTTTTTCTCTTTCATCATTTTTCTCTTTTTTATAGGATCTAAGAATATTCCAAATAAGAATTCTCTTAAGCTGTAGCCGTATTAGTACTGTTATATGATAGCACAACGTGGACTCTAAGGAAATGAGTGGAGAAAGGGCTAAGCGATGCTGCATATTGTTTTAAACAAATCCTGGAAGTAGCACACAAAATACCAGTTGTACGGCAACGTATCTCCCATCTCACAAGCCATCCCGGTAACACAAACAAAGCATGTTGGACATTACTAGAGAAGTAAGGACGAGCTCATCAGCGAATTTCTCCAATGGACTCCAACACATGGATACACCAGTGTTGGTCGGCCAGCAAAAGCTTACATCCACACTAGGTGCCGTCCTAAGGACTTACCAAGTGCTGTGGCTGATCGGGAAGGATGGCGGGAGAGAGACAAAGGAATCAGTGCTTTGATGATGATGATGATGATGCAGTTGACGATGAAAACTACGAAGTGAAATAAATGATACTCTTTTGGGTCTTTTACGGTTATTTCTGTCAATAAATGAAAGTAAAGCAAGATAACAAAATTTTGCCTGAATATGACTGAGCAGGAAAGAGAAAGAAAGAAAGAAAGAAGTGGAAAATGAAAGAAAGAAACTGTAAGAGAGTATCTTATTTTAAGTTCATAATTATTATTGTTTAAATCGATTGACACATTGAACCGATCAACAGCTAGAATTGGTCATATTTTCTTTATTAATGATATTTTGACATGTCTGTTCTTCCAGCAATTTCATTTTAGCATATCAAACAAATGTTTTCTCGCATCTTCAAAAGCTCCTGGTAGGTATTTGTACTGCTTCTCAACACGATATTTCAGCAGACGACAATGAACCATTATATCCCCTCTCTCTCTCTCTCTCTTTCTCTCTCTCTCTCTCTCTCTCTCTCTCTGAGTCCTATTTTCGTTTAGTTTTATTCGACTTTATTTAAACAGACGTAGATCGTCATGGTTTTTATTCAATTTTGTTAAAATTTACAAGCAATAAATCGCGTTTTGCAAAGGTGATTCAAATTTAACTTCGAATAATGACAGTCTTCTGAAAGTTTACCTTAGGATAACAATGTCGTTTGTTCTAGAAATGTAAGTTCGGATAATTACAATCTATTGTTCCAGAAATTTACCTTAAAATAACTACAGTCTATCGTTCTAGAAATTTACCTCAGGATAATGACATTCTTTTGTTCTAGAAATTTAAGTTAGGGTAACGATCGTTTATTGTTATAGAAATTTACCTGAGGATAACGAGTCTTTTGTTCTAGAAATTTAAGTAAGAATAACGACAGTCAATTGCTCTAGACATTTAAACTAAAATAATGACATTCTATTGTTCTAGCCACTGACACTAAATCACAAGATTTTCTTCCTCTTCTTTGATAATTTACAAAATTTAGATTAGTTTGGCACAAGTATGTAGCACCTAATAAGTAACAAATTTACAATTCAATACTTGAAGAATACTTGATACACAAGTCGATAAAGATAATTTTATAGGAGAGAACCTGAGAAAGAAGCTTTGTCTTTTTAATGGTGATAGCTCAGCCAAAAACTTTTCAGGTCTCTGAGGAATCATTATATATAAAATTATTAAAAGGAAGAAAGTTTCACAATCTTTGAGCAACAGAAAAGTGTTCGTCGTCCAGAGATTTTGAGTTGGATAATTTTCTTTCTTTCTTTTTAATTTAAATATTATTATATTGGTTCGTAGACATTTTATTATATTGACTCTACATTTTATTACATTGGTTCTACGATATTTTATGATATTGGTTTTACGATATTTTATGATATTCGCTCTATATTTTATTATATTGGCTTTACATTTTATTATATTGTCTTTACGACATTTATTATATTGGCTCTATGACATTTTATTACATTGTTTCGACGACATTTTATTATATTGGCTCTACGATATTTTATTATATAGGCTTTATATCATTCTATTTTATTGCTTTATGACATTTTATTATATAGGCTCTACGACATTTTATTATATTGTCTCTACATTTTATTACATTGGCTCTATGATATTTTATTATAATTACTCTACTACACTTTTTTATATTTGCTCTAAGATATTTTTGTATCCTTGTATCAAACTTAATACAACCGAGAATTGTGGCACCAGATTAAGTTCTATTGGGCATTTTTTTACCACAGAAGGAGATGCTTAACGATGACCATCTTTTAAATAGTGTAGCACAAAAAGAACGCAAATTAATTTGAACTCTTGTTACTCCTTCTATTTTTCTCGCCGTTAACTGTAAAGCCAACTCACTGGTAAAAAAAGGAATATGAAAGCCGCTTGAGATACTGGGTGCAAATATACAGGATATTTTGAAACATTTATATCATTTGAGATGTACGGAGTGTTTCAGAAAAGTCGATATCAATTCATAATCTAATAACTTGATTAATTCTCATTCAAATGTTCTCTTTTGTCAACAACATGTGTAGAAATAATTCAAAATTCTGTTTAATATTTAAACGTCTTTTCTTTCCTAGTGAATGACATTTCTATGTATGAAAAGAAAAAAATTAAACATAGAATTTCAAGTTGTTTCTACATATGCTGTTAGATTTTGAGATCGTTTGAACAGGTATGGGTCAAGTTATTAGATAACGAAATGATGTCGATTTTTCTAAAACAACTTGTATTTTAAAATAACAAGTTAAACAATAATAAAATTTTATACGTCGTTAAAACTGAACTCTCTTGTAGTTGAAGTAGGGAACTGGTTGACATGCTAACCTCTCAAGCCATTATTAAGAGTTCAGTTTTTGAAGAAAATAAGATTCTGTCGTACAATTTACAAACCACGAAAAGCAATTTAATGAAATCCAAGGTCAACTAAAAACGAGTTGAGATCAAAAGTTACGAGTTGGTTGTCCATTGACAATTCTGGTTGTATATTATGCGTTCACACTCTAAAATTAAGACGTCATAGCAGGCAGTATTTAACGACATACCCAAGGCTTGAGCATGTGATACATACCCAGTTTAATAAGTCCCCACGGATGCACAATCCAAGAAAGAAAACGAAGCCCTGATTTTTGCAATCATTATCACGTGATCCAGACTCAATTTTAGGTGTTTATGTGTATCCCGCACCTCCAGAAGACAAGAAAATACCAGCAGGAGACACCATATTCGAATCCTAGGCCGAAGGTCGGCTAAGTTGTCGTGTATGCAAGTTCTAAAACTGTGTGATATTGGAATCTTAGTCGACAGCAAATAATCAAAGGAATAAATCTAAGAAATGCGTATTGAGCTGCTTGGACACTGGAGGCGTAATGGTTATCGCTGTAGAAAATGAACTTAACTACCAGGATTTCTTTGTGTTTCACTTTGCGCTAATGCCCTTCTATTCTCCTCTCAGCTACGGATAACAAGGACAAAGTGGGTTCTTTAGCCTTGGTTGGGCAACCAGTCTAGGGGAAAGAAAACACTGAATTCAAATCCGATAAACTCCGCTTAAGAATTGACTTTGTGTCGCATTCTGCTCGTAATGGAGGGGTGGGATAAATATATACATCTTTGTGGAATGTGCCGCGTATTCAGTTAAAGTTTACATTCTTATCTCAAGAAGAAAGACTTTGGCTGCTACAACTCGGAGAGGGTAAAGGAGAGATTCTGAATTGCAGCATAAAGACTGTGAAAAGTGGAGCAATTAAAAAGTAGACGATGTATATCGGAAAACAAACGAAGAAATTCGATTCGACCTCACCACCTCCCCATCCAAAGTTCCCTCTCTTATGAATACGTCATTTTAAACTGTTTTTATTCTGTATTATAATTCATTTTACCCCGATTTAATTTTTTTTTTCGTTTTTGAAAAGTACTTAAACACATGACATGTACTCTCTCACTCTTGTCACTAAGTGGAACTACTTAAGATACCTGTATCTTAGTTTAGCTCAGTAAAAGAAGTGACAAGTTTGAGTTTATTTTATGCAAATTAGATAAAAATGACGTGAGGTAAGAGGATTTTGAACTACTATTTCATTTTTTTCTATGAAATTTACGAATCTCATAGAATTTAAAGGTTTTATAGACTACATTCTCTCATTATTTTGAGCCAGATAGTTGAAAAGGAATCTTCATTTCTTTGAGAAAGCTCATTTATAGAAATTATCTTAAATGTCTAAGACAAATGAAGATGTTATTTGCTTCTTTCAGTCAACAAAATTTAATATTTTGCAGGTCGTTACGATATTGGAATTCAATTTGAAGGAGGATGATATTTTATCTCCTGGAGGAAACGAAACGACAATAAGTTCTTTGATGCTTCCATCAATAATTCTAACAACTGATATTACTTCATACTAGATCTTCCTAATTTTTAATAAGAGCAACGTTTTTTCATTTCACGTACTCGACCTAAATCTTTCTACGTTTTAAGAACGATATGCCACAAGATGTCTGGTATGCTGCTAAAGAGACGAAGAGATATGAAAGTTTTCTATGAGTTATATAGCAGAATTACTTATTCATACATTTAATATTAATAGTGAATCTATGAATATGTAATTCTGCTAAGTAACAGAAGTTATTTACAAAGCTTAGCTCAGTTGTGGCACAAGGCCAGAAGTATGAAGCATCAAGTGATAATCAAATTTGCTATGAATCGTCAGCTAATTCAGCTTGCTAACAATTACAGCATATAAGTTGCAAGGTAACAGTATGACAGTCATGTCGACGAGCATGAGTGTCCTCACCTGAAGGTAGTTGTATGTTGAGATATATAAATAACCCCGATGTGTTTAGGTTCACAGTAAGTGACATTGAAAAACTCCAGCAAAAATGAGTTTTAAAGCAAACAACGTGTCCCTCGCTCGGAAGCTGAGAAAAATACAAATTTATTTTTTTGGTGTTAATGTATTACATGCACCATCATGATAACAATAAAAAAAGAGCAATACACCCTGTCAGCTTAGAATACGCCGACTGTATGCCCTCGAGAGGGGTAAGACCCTCGTCCCCACATACTAAAAAAGCGTTATCCTGATTACGACACTCTATCTGACAGTAAGACTTCAGTTCAAGAGAAGAACATCATTGACATTTCTCGCAAATCCACTCTGACCCGGAGTGGTAGTACCTGTTATGATAAGGAGTGTCCTCGTGGTGTAGTGGCTAACCTGCTGGACTGCAACATCATAGTAACCAAGTTCGATCTCCAGTCACATTATTACATTCACTATTAGACTAGTACCCTTGGGAAAGGTATGAGCCCTTTATCTCCCCAGCTATAGGTTAGATATTACCACAGCTGTTATTCTACAAGAAAAGTATTGGCATTAAGTAGCCTACGAAGTTTGGCATGTTATTAAACAAAGAAACCGAGCAAAATCAAACGTGTTAGGGAGCCATCTATGAATCAAATCGATCTGATAAAGAATTATTCGTATCAATAGGACGGAGAGCAAAAAAACTCTTCTTAAGAAACAACTACACAAAAAATGCAATTATGAACGTACAATGAACACGATTCCCTAACCTATTGGAATAAAATAACCCTTAACGGATTGACATGCTGTTAACATTAATCAATCAATCGATCAATTAAAGATAACCTTTACTTAATTTTATTCAATAGAATATTAGAAATCATTATTATTAATTAAAAAAAGCTGAAGCTTCTCTTCCACTGATTTAAATATTATAAATCCCAACGATAAAATACAAAAAATAAACAATTCTCCTGCAACAGATTAAAATTCATAATAATGATTTATTATTCTTACATCAGTAAAAAGTTTGTTTTGTTTTTTTTCATTCATCGCAACAAATTCTATTCAAGCTGGTTAAAGAATAAGAAGATTAACTAAAAATCACGTAATAGAAGTTAAGCAATAATATCGATTTATAATACGTGCTGGATAATTTGTTTGTTTGATTTTTGGATGGGGAGGTGCTTTGTTTTTTAGGGTGTTGGGATTGAATTCACATTTTATCGCAATAAACATTTCCTATGAACGAACAACTTGAGATAGCCCAAAGATCCGTATATTGCTCTGGGACTGCAAGTTCCAGACTCCTGTCTTACTAGTAAGCTCAGTAAGGTTGCACACTCAGCAGCAATAAGGAGTACACACCAATGGTCTATATCTACGCTTATAGTTGTTGGAAATGCCAGATTTCAAATAGAAAAAAATCAACTCCATTTCAACATTAGTTTGGCCATAAAAATGTAACTTATTACGTTCTTTCACTCTTTATAGTAATTTACTGAGCTTTTTGTTCTTTCACTCTTTATGTTGCTTGTTACTAACTGGATTATTAGTGGCGATGAATGCTCCGTAATCTGCCTCTATAAATTGTTAGGCCTGAATTTGTAGAGGTTTTAGAAAGAGAATGTAGTTGTCCTCTATATTAGCTGATGTTGACGGTATCACTTGAAGTATAAATTATTCTTTTGAGTAGATGCTGCTGCCTTATTTTGGACTTAAAGTCGTTACTTGTGACTATCATTTTGGTAGTGATAATAAATATAAAAAAAGAAATACAAAACAAGATTTATTGTCGGAGCCAACTAAATAGAAAAGATGGAAACGTGAAAAAATGAGATGCGAAAAGAGTGAATGATGTAGAAAAGTTCTTTATGGATTATATACAATGCATATATAAAAGTAAGTTTATGCCATTGTGTACTGTGTAATGTCAGGTTCATTTGGTTTAGTTTGGTTTTATGGCATATCAACCATTGTAGGTTATTTAATACCAAATCCATTTTTATACATATAAACAATTCTATTTCAAACAGTTCAGTTTTGCATAAGTACACATATTAAATGTCAAAAACATTTCTAGTTCAAGCTATTCAGTTTAGTCAACTAAGTTTATTAGTTCAAAGTATTGCTATGCATCACTAACAATTCAAATAAAGATCAGTCATTTATTTACACACAGTTAAATGTAAAAACAGTTCTATTTCGAACAAGTCAGTTTAGCATAAGCACACAGTTTAGTTCTATTTGACCCATAAATAGGACCATATCAAGTGCTACCACTCCGGGCCAGAGTGGACCTGGGAGCGATGGCAAAAAAGAGTTACTCCGCATTCCCCAAAGCTCCAACTTTACTGGAGCCTCACCGTTAGATTGTTTAGTGTCATATCCAGGATACTCATTAAGCCAGTCTTGCCCCTCAGCAGAGATGCAGTTGGTGTATTCTGCAGTCCCAGCCGACTGGGCCAGTGTCGAGTACAGTTCCCCTTAAGGTTCGTTGGCGACGAACGTTCCATGGGAATGAAAACAAGTCCTTGCTTCTACGCCATACTGTGGAGAAAGAGAAAGAAATTCGGACACTTTCGTTTAGATATCCGTATAGAATGGCTCTGGTAACGGTGGGTGAAATCTCCTATGGTGACAAGGGAGTTATTTCCACGATTTGTTATGGCTGCGAATTGACGATGAATCAACCGAATCTGATGGGCCGTTTTGATCTCATTTGACCCATTTTTTTTTCCTATAAAATAAAATAAACACGTTTTACAAACAGTTAGTTAAACCGTACACGACACCTTTGTAAGGACGTCTGTCTCCTTAAGATAAAGACATTATCGTACGTACAATAACTTTTCTCACTTTAGCATACGTATGCGTACATATGAACCCGATATACAAATGTTTTTATCACAGCTATTGCAAACACACATACAACTACACACACACACACACACACACACACACACATATATATATATATATATATATATATATATATATATATATTCAAAAGCTATTTTACCTTTTGGACATTGATAATCTTATTGACAATTTAAATATGAACTTTTGTTTTATCAACTTATAATCAATCAAGTACATTTTAATATGCTATTTCATTTGCCGTAATGAAGAAAAACTGTCAAGGAGCATTTTTATTCTCATCTCTGTATTTATCTAATCCCACCACATTAGGAAGAATTTGAAACAACGTTATTTGGCGGAGTCTACAGGTTTGAATTCAGAATTTTCCTTCTCCCGGAACAGTTGGCCAACAAAAAGCACATGTATGTCGCGCTGCAAGCACGGATCTCCCTTACTCTGTCTCACCATCCGTCTCTATCATCCATCGCTCCCGGGAGGTCTTCAAGACTACATCCTGCATCAGCACAGAACTGTTGTATATAGGTTCTAGCTGGTCGTTCTGCCTGTGCTCGTCCATGTGAAGGGGTCAACAGGAGTAGTAATTTACTAAGCATTTTGCTTAGATGTGGCACAAGGCCAAATGAATGCGGTACCCAATGAGACTCGAACTCACTCTGACAGGTTTGCTAGTTAAGCTTGCTATCCATTACACTACCCAAGGGTCCACAGGAGTATGTCGCTTATGAGTTCATCCTTACTTTACCAGCAGTGTCCTGTATGTCTGGTTCGTCTAACTTGGATTGTTTTCGTGATGGTGGTAAGTGGCCGTATAGCTGCTGTTTTGTGAAATGTTGCCTCCTGGACTTGTTCAATATTACTCGCAGCATTCTTGTGTAATTGCCGTCAAGTTTTTCTCCATACGTTTAGTTAGCGTCCAAGTAATGCATCCATATAGCAATATCGACACGATCGCCGCTTGGAAAAAACTGCATTTTATTTTATCGGTCAAGTCTGACTTCCATATGACCGATAGTCTATTGTTAGTTGTCTATGCCTTTGCAAGTCGCGTGTTGACGTCTTTCTCGGTTGATGAGACACTGCTTCCTTGGTAAGTGAACTTGTCCACTAGTTTCAGAGAGCTACCAATTAGTGTGGAGATGTTGACTCTTTGATTAAAGCACACATGAATTCCCTCTTGTCTGCGTTGATATGGAAGCCTATGCCAGCAGCTGCTCGTTCCAGACCATGCAGCAGGGTTTCGGCTTGGGCGGGTGTATTTGCCAAAAGCGCTGTCATCGGCGTAGTCCGCGTCCGTAATTGTTTGTACGGGGTATCTTCTGCTTCTTTCCTTTGCCAGCTTGAAACCGTTATCTTTCATTATATCTGTAGACGTTCTAAGCACGTAGTCTTAGTAGATGATAAACAGGAATAGGGTTTATGTGTCTTCTTGCAGCACAGCAGCGCGGGGAGTGGACTTTTACTTTAATGTTTTTATATAGCACCAATATGGCTGAGACAGTTTCTTTGGGTTGGCCGTAGGTGAGTAGTATTTGCTCCATATTTCTTCTCTGTATGAAGTCAAAGACATTGAAGAAATCGACAAATACTTGTATTATTGCGTTAAGGTTTTTTGCTCGTTCATCTTCTAGAATTCGACAGATAGTCAAAATTTGTGATGTCGTCGATCGATTTCTCGGAAAGACATTTTGGTTCTTCTTAAGTCTCTTCTCAATCTTGAGTTCTATGAGGTTGCATAGTAGTGCATTGTAGATAGTGGCTCACTTTGTGGCAATAAGGAACGTTCAAGCACTGGCCTGGCCTAAATCATTGTTCCTTTTTATTTTCAGTTCGTCGAAGGAGTGGCAAAAGTAAATAAACCAGTGAGTAACAATCAAGATAAAAGGTGAATAACTCCTGCTCAAAGCTCAGAAGAGTCATGAACCCTCCGAAATCAAACCAACATTTTTTGAATTCTAAAAAAATCTACCCTATCTTTATATGAGTCCAGCAATATGAACTTTTCTTCTATCAACTTATAGTCAAGCAAGTATATTTTAATATATAGAGTGTATAACGTTAAAAAAAAATGGGAGTTCATTTATGATATTAAAATTGTAATGTCTCCACCTGTTCACCATCTCTGTCAAAACATTATTGGAAACTTCCTCGGGTGATATGTGTGATATCAGTTCTGATTTTCTAATAAAGATAATCCCATAGAAATATTAATATTTTTAATCACCAGTTGGAAATTTCAAGATTGTGTTTACAGGGGTGGGGAACAAGTAGAGACTGTTTGAAATTATATCATAAAGGTACTTCTATCTAATTGCCCAGTACAATTTGTTTACAATTGTAGAATAACCCAGTCTACTTTACAATATACCAATAGTTGGAGGGAAAAAAGACGGGTTCATGCCTTCCCCAGGAGAATTTGTATGAGGCGAAATGCAAACATCTTCGTCCAGAATTTGAATGCATCAACGTATCAATTTCCTAGGAAGATAATCGTTATGCCATAAGCACATCTAATATTCACACCTATTTTCTCGGATATTCGTTGCATGTTATTAAAATTATTGAATATGTATGCAAATCTTTTTTTTTCATTTTAAACTACAAATTGAAATGGTCAACCATCCTTTTCTCGGCTTTCTTCACATACACAGTATCAAACAGATTTTATTTTATTTTATTTTGTTCTTGCATGGAATTGTTCGCAAATCCTTTCATAGAAGTCCATTTTGCGTTCCTTGTTTTTACTGGGTAGCGGAAGCCACAACGAGCTGAATTCCGTGCTGCTCTGGCTTTTCCATTTCTCTGACATCTTAATATGCCTTGTTTCCTTGATTTTTCTCTCTTTCCAACGGCATTTCTTTATGCTTCAAAGAAAGAAAGTAGAACAAGCTTCTCTTTCCTAAAGGTGGTGCATATTGTGGGATTAATTCTCTTGCCTGCAACACTCTTCACTTAACCGGTAGGAAAATTCACCCTTAGTTACCATAGCAACATCTAGGTATGAAAGAATAAGCACTAAAACGAATCTTCTGCTTTCGTTTTCTCCCACATGACCTAGAAGCTAGGACCTGTTTTTGTCTATCTGGAACGGGGACGTTCCTCGCCAGCGGGTCTCATGGAATTTCGAACACAATACAACACTATACTACGCAATAGACATTGCCATTATCTGGCGTGCAAGTAGGCTTAGCTTAATGGTTATCGTCACAGAAAATAAAATCAGAGACCCGAGTTCAAATCCTGGATTAGACTGTGTTTTACTTTGAGCAAATACCCTTGGGTAGCAGTGGACAAATAGTAGGGGAAACTGGTTTCTTTAGCCTTAGTTCGACAAACAATCTGGGAGAAGGAAAAATAAATTCAAACCAACTTTACATCGTTCAAAAAATAATTTTGTGTCATATTCTGTTCAAGGAGTTGGGTAAATAAATAGTTACACCTGAAGAAGGCCAAAGAATAAGAGAGATTAAAGTTGTTGGAGAGGCTGCAAAGATTGCCAACAGAACTAATTTAACAGTTGAACTTCACTCGCATAAAGTGTTGTATAGCCACATAATACATATACATGCAGAAACATAACGACGCAATGAAGACGAGCGGACACAGGTCTTTAGAAAAATATAACTCTCATTTTATTGAAAGGGTTGTGTGTGAGAGGGAGTTGGAGACTGAACAGAACTGCAACATATTGACCCCCTCTCTTATGGCCATAACAGGGTTTCTTTCCCGTTCTTCTGGGTTGCTCAACCAGGGGCCTGGGGGCCCAGCTTCTCTGGGACATGTTCTCATTCGAGCATTTTCTCTCCAACTAACTGAGGTTCTGAACTCCAACTGCTCAATCGGGGCTCCTGAGGGCCCCCTCTGCTGGGTGCTGGTTTTCTCTACCGCATCTTATCTTCAACTAATTCGAACTTCCTGTGCACCGAGTTATATTATTGTTTCACGCCCACTCAATTCAACCTGTCGACAGTCAAGGTTATCCCCTTGATACCTTCGACCGGATGCACCAGTTATTTACACAAATGCATTTCATATTTTGACACTCGACCGGGGTCAATATGCAACATAAGTTGCAGCATCTTGGCAGATTCCAATCATGAGTCAGAGTCTGGTTTTTCACAGATGTCTCCCTGAGCCTTCTTTCTTTCACAAGGAATAAGACAGCAGAGTAGGGATTAGGGTCAATCTTGGGAGAGATACAGGAGTGATTTGATTGATTAATTGATTGATTGATTTTAACAATAGATCAACCCGCTGAGGGTTATTTTATACCTAGAGTTTAGGGAACTGCGTCATTGCACTTTCATATTAACATTTTTTTCTGTAATCGTTACTTAACAGTTTTTTTCACACGGTCCCATCAAATACGAATAAGTTTTAAACCCTATTTTACACATAGACGGCACCCTAAGGTCAAATTTAAGTCCATAACTAAAACTTCCATGTGGATTACACAATCGTCAGACGGAAATAAAAGAAAAAATGGCTAATGAACGGTATTTATAGTTTGGTTTCTTTGTTTAATGGCATATGAACCTTCATGGGTTATTTAATGCCAAAGGCATCTTTCTTGAAGAACAGTTGTGGTATTATTTAACCCATAGCTGGGGAGAAAGAGGTTCATGTCTTTCCCGAGAGTATTTGTCCAAAAGTGAACGTAATAGTGCGACTTGATTTCGAACTCACTTATTAGGATGTTGCGGTCTAGAACATTAGCCATAATGTTAGTATAATGTTAATGGGAAGTTCTTCCTAAGGGCATTCGTACAAAATAAATGCAAACAGCCTCAATGTGATTTTGAACTCTATATATCAATTTCACTTTCCATACAAATCATTATTATATCACTTGCACTTTCACTACTCCGTACGGAACATACAAAACGATATTTTTCTCAAAGATTGTAGCGTCATGCTTGCCAGGAAATTGAATATTTAGCAGCTGATATTTGCCTGTGTATGACTTTGACTCAAGTGAGTGCAGCAAAAACATCTCTGCTCTTGGCTTGCAGCATTCAAACATTGTTGTTATTGTTGTTTTCTGTCATAATGATGAATTTCCCTAAGAATTGGTGGAAGCTTATACCGCTCTCTGTCTGTCTGTCTGTCTGTCTGTCTCTCTCTCTCTCTCTCTCTCTCTCTCTCTCTCTCCAAATATAAAATATTCAGTATATATGTGGTATGTTTAAAAAAAAGTATGGAGTTTGAAACAGTATTTACCAAGATAGAAATGAACAATGAGTGAAAATATAATTTCTTCAAAATTGTCCTCTTGGCTGAGTCTGAAGCTATATTTATCAAAAAAGAAATGAACAATGAGTGAAACGTTAATTTTCTCCAAAATAGTCTTTTTAGCTGAGATTGAATCGACATTTACCAAAAAAAGAAATGAACAATTAATGAAACGCTATTTTGTAACGCTCACATGTGCATAAAAAGAAGAAATAATTGACAGACAATTTAACAAAAGCATAAATATTCCATTACAACTGAAATCAATACGTTAATAGAAAATAAGACAAACGAAAGATTCTTACATTCCGTAACTCTACAGACTTACCTAGAACAATAACAGGATCGCTTTGAAAATAAGAGTGCACCGGCCAAGCTATTACTGAAGTCTTTCTCTCGCTGAAGTCCTCCGACAATGTCCTATAAGTGTTTGTCTTCTTCCCTAACAACACGATGCCTCTATTTATACTATCTGGAGGTTTTCTGTTTCCGTTTACAGGCGATCGGTGTTCAAATGCTGCTAGTGTCTCACTTTATTCTTATATGACTCGCTAATTCTCTTGAAAACTGTCCTCTAGGCTGAGACCTAAGCTATATTTTTTTAAATAAATAGAAACGAACAAGGAATGAAACGCTAATTTTCTTAAAAACTACCCTCTTGGCTGAGACTGATGCTATATTTATCAAGACAGAAATTAACAATGAGTGAAATGTTAATTTTCTTGACAATTATTCCCTTTAGTAAATGTATTCCAGTGACTGTACCATAGGTCGAAGCCTCTCTGAATTTTTTTATATGATGGGAAGTATTTCGTATCTATTTTTATATCCTCCACGTCCTCAATTCTTACTCCCTAACGAATTTTCTTTACGAAACCAAAAACAGTCCTTTAAAATATGTTCTGGCTACTATGGAGGGTTCTGCACTTGCACAATCCTGCCTTTTGCCTACTGATCAAAAGTATTGAGAATTGGTTCGACTAAGAAATCATCTCTTTACTGTATGTTGTTTAGTTGTTCACACGTCTTCAGATAGATAGATAGATAGATAGATATGGATGTTCTCACATTAATAGATTAAAACTGATAATTAAATTGAGAGATAATACATTTAATATATACGGAAGCTGATTTGTCCAGATTGATAAATATAAATTACATTGTAAACAAGTAAAATATTTCTTATTATTGCAATTTGCAGCCAAGCAAAAATGAACACCAAGTAAAATGTAGTATTCAATTTCAGCAATCATTTGAGCAGAAGAGTGATAAAATATTTCTTTGGGCGTAACATGAGAGAATATTCTCATTACATGATTTTCATCATATTCTCCATTTCGTGCTTTTTCTGTAACAAGCATTTTGATTCTGGTTCAATAAAATTTTGCATGTATCTGAATGCCCAGAGCTGCATCAATTCACCAGATAAGTTATCTTGAACTGTTTGCTGACAGCCATCTGCAGCCATTGTTCCAGCTTGCATTTGTTCTCCCAATTTCATGCTGCCCTCTGGTGGCAAACTTGTTCAAAAATTCAAGTTTACTCTCGCTGAAATTAATGATAATAGAAAGGAGAAAGAGATGGGGTTATGTGTGGGTGTGTAAGAGAAATCTTTAGAAATATTTCCTATCCTCATGCAAATGTTTTATATTTTTATTATCTTAGCTAACAGGTAAGTGAAAATTATTTTGTTGTTTCTACTTAATTCTTTTTTTTTTTTATTAAAGCTTATGTGCATATTTGATTATCTGCCCTTGACACTAGACTTCCTCACCAGAAGGTGAATCTACTGTTGTTTTTATGGAAACTGAGATTCAAATAAAAGCAAGACTCACAACTAAAGAATCGTGTTCACTGCAGGAAGAGCAGAAAAACAGACAATAGTCAGGTTGCAACCATATTGATACATCATCTGCCACCTTTTCAGACTATGGAGAAAGAAGCCCCGCAAAATACACCAGAAAAAATAATTCTTATATTCGAGGTGGGATCAAGAAGCGTCACATCATAGCAAAAGAGAAGCTTCAATAATGCTTCAGCCAGTGGAAAACTCACAGAATTTCAAAGGTACTATTTTGAAGAAAATTACTGTTTCATTCATTGTTTAGTTTTATCTTGCTAAATAGATTAGTAAATACTTTTTAAACACACCCCAATTCATTCAATTGTAGATATCACAAGACAGAACTCAAACAAAACAAATACGCACACACACACATGCACGCACACACACACACACACACACACACACATAAACTGATTATATATCAGATACCCGAATACGAAATCTGATATTGTTCTTGTTTTAGAAACCTCACTCATGTTGTCTGAAGTTATAATATAAAGGACAATAAGTTTTCAAACTTTTGTTTTAATTCCTTCAGATGCAAAAACTCTGTCGCTGGCGATATGTACATAGTTTCGCTCTCTATATATAAAGTAAAGCTGGCGACCGTAGTCGAGGGCGACCGGAAGGCTCCTTTTCAATAACTACTACACCGAAGAGTAGGGAAGGGCACTACTCCATTCCCTGGACTACTCCACTTTACCCTTGATACGTACCTTATATCGCTGAGTGTTAAGCAAGGAGATGTCAAGTACCATTTTTAAAGTCTTTGGTATGATGCGACCTGGGATTGAACCAAGGTCTCCGGAACCATTGGCGAACACTCTACCCACTAGGACAATGAGTCGGTTTCTATATATACAGAAAATATTTTTTTAAAATAACATGCAAAATAATATGTTCAAAATCATCATCACCATCAAGTCACACTGCTAGCATGGTTTTCCCTGACTCTCTCTCTCTCTCTCTCTCTCTCTCTCTCTCTCTCTCTCTCTCTCACCATTCGTCACGATCATCAATCGCTCACGGCAGGTCTTCTAGATTGCAACCTGTATCCGCACAGAACTGTTGTCAGTAAGTTCTTGTTGGTTGGTCGGTCATGTGAAGGAGTCCATAGAAAATGTCACTAATGAGTTCGTCCTTGCTTCTCCAGCAGTGTCCCGTATGTCTTGTTCGTCTTATTTGGATGGTTTTAGTGATGAGAGGTAAGTGGCCGCATAGTTGTCGGGTGTTGCTTCCAGGATTTGTTGAATGTAGCTCGTAGCATTCTTGTGCAATTCACGTCGAGCTTTTTCTTAAAACGTTTTGTCAGCGTCCATGTGGTGCATCCATATAGTAGTACTGATACAATCACTGCTTGGAAGAAATTCCATTTTAATTTATCGGATTAATCAGACTTCTGTATGATCGATAGCCTATTGATAGCAGTCCACACATTCCCTAGGTACATACTGATATCATTTTCGGTAGATGAGAAGCTCTTGTCGAGGTACGTAAGCTTGTCCACTAATTTCAGAGAACCGCTATTTAAAGTAGAGATGTCTCCTTCTTGAATAAAACACATGCACACCGCTCCTCGAGGCGACTCTCTTGTGTCTTAATTTTTCCACGGCATTTGATTCCATACACAGAGGAAAGCTGAAGCAAATACTTCTAGCTTATGGTCTCCCCAAAAAAGCTGTCACAGCTATAATGATGCTTTCATAGTTACTCGAAAGTCAAGGTTCGCTAACCGGATGAAGATAGAGATTTCATCGACATGGTTGCTGGAGTTCTTCTAGGAGATATATTAGATATATGTTTATATTCTGCCAAGACTACGTACTTAGAACATCGACCAATCTAACGGAAGAAAATGGCCTTGCACTAAAAAAAAGGGCAAGGAGCAGACGATATCCCGCAGGAACTATTACGGATGCAGACTATGCAGATGATATAACACTTCTTGCAAATACACCTGCCCAAGCCGAATCCCTGTTGGATAGTCTAGAGCAGGCAGCAGGAGACATTGGTCTCCACGTGAATATATATATATATATATATATATAGTAATTTTTTAAAAGAAGTAAAATAAAAAATATCCATGAACACAAAATGAAATTGAATCTATCTGTTTCTCCTCTTTTCTCTCTGTTTATCAGATAAAGAATTTCCAATAAATCCCTTAAATTTCTTTGATGCATCACATGCCTTTAATGTTTACTACTTTAAGAGAATAATTTTTAAGAAACCCTCAAATAAAGAAATAACAAATTCTATTCGGTCGGCGTTTGGAATTTTGATTGAGAGACCAAACTCTAAAGAATAAAAAAGACCAAATACAATACGCACATACTCTCTCTCTCTCTCTCTCTCTCTCTCTCTCTCTCTCTCTCTCTTACACACGCACATGCACACACACATGCACACGCGCAGTTGTCTGTATATGCAGGAGCCCAATACAATTTTTAAGCCATATCTTTACGAACTTCTGCAATCGCTTCCTTACTTCCTTAAAAACAGATGATGAAAATGGAACCAAGCCGAGGACTACAAGACAGGATGAGACACCAGCAATAACCAGCTCAAAGGAAAGAGACTTTTGTGCATTCTACCCATAAGATAATATATTATAACCTTTTGCTGTTTATAATAAATGTTAAACGGTTTGTTTATCTTTCGCCCGTGTTATCTTATCTTTAATTGTGGATTCCGTGATTATCAGAAATGATACTAGAAAAAGAAAATCCGGCTAAAACAGCTTGGAGACCTTAATAAGCCTCAAGCCTTGAGACAAATATTTGTCTCAGGCTGAAGCTGGTGAAATGTGCATATTTCTTGATCAAGCTTTACAATCATAAGTAGTTGAGAGTGTGAGATAGGATTGAATTTACTTTGATATCCACAACTTGTAGGCTGGTCGTATATTTGTCATATTTGAGTACCAAAACTCATCGTCACAATTATTTGAGAATAAGGAATACAATTCGAACACGCGTAGCAGAGGAAATGTATTCTAGTTTAACGTTTCCTCGACCCAAACAATATAAAACAATTGACGACGAATTAACAATAACACATTTATTGCCTGAGAAAAAACTTATTCGATATGACAGAAGAATTACATGAAATACTAAGAGTACAAAATGGAGTAAAAATCGTGGTGTAAAGGTCTATGTCAAAGCGTTGTACCTCGCGTGGCACGACAAGAGGTTTGTTGGGGCAAAAATTTTCCTTCCCTCTCATGCGTGCTTCTTGTTATCGAGGCAAGAATGAAGAGAGAAAGTTTCAACTTCGCCACGTGTTTTATACTTTAATCACGCCACTTAGCGGCCATAAGAAGTACTATTTTAAAAAAACAAGGGATGTAATCCCTATAAGTGTATTAAACATATAGACAAATTAAACAAATTCCAATTGCATAAAGTAAAGCAGACAAAATGTGCGCTGCATTCCAAAGGAAATTAGTAAAATAGATTTGCCAAAACAATTCTGATTGTAATTAAAGTTGGTGTCCTTAGTCGAAAGTGACCCAAAAGCTTCCTTTTCAAAAGCTACTACACCGATGTGTTTGGAAGGGTGCTACTCCATTCCCTAGATTGCTCCACTTTACCCTTGATCCTTACCTTATAATGCTGAGTGTTAAGCAAGGCGGCATCAAGTATCAATTTTTAGTCTTTGTTATGACTCGACCTGGGATTGAACCCCGGCCTCCCGGACCATTGGCGAACAATCTACTCATTAGGTCGATTATGATTGTAGTAACAATAAAATAACAAAATTAAATGAATCAAAGTTCAAACGATTCTTGGTTTAATAAGTCTATATGTTTAACGGCATATCAACTCTTTGTGGGTTATTTAATGCTAAAAGTTGATTCATTTGTAAATGGTTGATTGCATGATTACAATCCTAATTAATTTTCCCTTAATGCATTATTGATTTTTTTAATGCCACTTTTTTAATTGTCAAATCATTTGTTAGCAGACAATCGTATCGTTTCAAGCATTCCTATCAAATACAAATAATTTGCACACAATCGTATGGTTTCAAGTATTCCTAACCAATACAAATAATTCGCACACTGTTGTATATTTCCAAGTATTTCTATCTAATACATAAAATTTATATATAGAGGTATGGGTTCAAGCAATACTGTCTAATACTAATTTATGAACAATTATATTTGGTATCAATTCCTATTTAATACAGATAATTTATACAGAATAAGTATTTCTAAGATCATTTGTTTTCACACAGTTATATGGTTTCAGGCATTTATGCACGCAATTATATAGTTTTCGAATTACGAAAGTTGATAACACTTAGGAAACAATTATTTCAAGTATTCTTATCAAACATTGGTAATTCTAGTTGATAATAATTATTAGTTTGTACACAGTTATAGTTCCACTTATACCCATCTCATACTTATAATTTTCAAAGAGATCTTTTTGATCCTTAAATAGGACCCTAATAGGTACTATCACTTTGGTTCCGTGTGGATCTGAGAGTTATGGCAAATAAGGAATACACTACACTCCCCAGAGCTTTAGAATTGGAGCCTCACCACTTGGTACAGCTTAGTGTCATGTCCAGAAGACAAACAATGCAAAATTTTAATAAAGGCTAGATAAACATCCTCTGACTTTACCAATTCTATTATTTTTGCCTTGAGCTACGGGCAGGATTTGACACAAGGTCAATTTCTAAACGAAGTAAAACTGGGTTCAATAAAGATTTTCCTTCTCCTAGACTGGTCACCTAACAAAAGTTAAAGAACCAAGTCTGTCCTAATATTTACCTGTTGCTACAGAGAGAACTGATAGTTTCGTGCCTGAAACGCAAAGAGTGCAATGAAACGCAAAAAGCCATGAGCAAGTTTTGATTCGAGTCGGCATTTCCATTTACAACTCCAGGGGTTGTAATATCTCCTGACAGTACAGAAAATGTATGTCTTTATCTTATAAGAGGTCAGACTACTTTATATTACTATGAATTTAGAACAATGTAAAAATGTTTACATTGCTCGAAAGATAATTGAAACTTTTTGATTTAAAAAGTCAGTTTTTATTCTTGCTGTGCAGTTCCAGAGCACAATGCTTAGTTTGAAAAAAATTCTGAGCCTTTGGATATATTAAATTTTGCCAGTTACATTTTTTTCATCAGTATTCAAGTAGTCAAATGGTCACATTTGAGAATGATTTGAGATTATTTTTTTAAATACATATATCTTCCTATTTGTTTTTTTTATTTATGCTTTACTTTTAAATAATCCTTGAAAGCTGATGATAATTTAATGACTTTAACCCTTTTCTTTTTAATAGTATTAGTCCTACATTTTGTTATTAGAAAATCAATTATCAATTTCGCTATTTGTTTTTAAAGCCAGATAGTAACATCTGTTATGCGTAAAGTTAATTAATTTTACACGAGAGATGGTAAAATACATGTATTGGATATTTATTATATATTAATGTTCTCCAGACTCGTCTTAGTTACTATAGTAACAACATTTGGCCTGACGTACTATGAACACGCTTGTGGTGTAACGGTTATCGTCGCAAGAATTGGACTCACCTACTCAAAGTCAAAACCTGAACGAGGCTGCTTGCATTTCATGTAGCGTTAAGACCTTTGGGAAAGGACTAAATAAAACGATTCTCTCTCCAGCTATGGGTGAATAGTTGGTCAGACTGTGCTCTTTGACCTTGGTATGATAACCAATCTCGAGGAAGAAAAACTCAATTCAAAATTCATGGCGAAGAATGAGTTCCACCAGGTTCTTCCCGTCCAAGACGCTCGATGAGTAGCAACCCCACGACCAAACCATGATACGAAATCAACCAATCAAGCTCTCTCTCGCTCGCTCTCTCTCGCTCGCTCTCTCTCTTTCTCTCTCTCTCTCTCTCTCTCTCTCTCTCTCTCGCTTGCCCAGTTGGCCCGGGCTGTAGAATACACCGGCTGCTTCTCAGCCGAAGGATAAGACCCCCCTAACAAGTGTCCTGATATATGACACTAAACAATCTGACGGTAAGGCTCCAGTGATGCTGGGGCTTTGGGGAATGCGGAAAAACCCTTTATTGCCATTGCTCCCAGGTCCACTCTGACCCAGAATGGTAGTACCTGATAGGACTCTATCTATGGATAAAATAGAACTAACTGCATACTTATGCTAAACTGAATAGTTTGAATTAGAACTGTTTGACTAAACTGAATAACTTGAAATAGAAATGTTTTTTCATAATCAAACTACATACTTATTCTAAACTGAATTGTTTTTGACATTGAAACTGTACTTATGCTAAACTGAATTGTTTAATATAAAACTGTTTTGACATTTAGCCGTCTGTAAACAAAATGTATACTTATACTAAACTGAATTGGCCGAATTAGAACCGTTTGAATAATCTGTATTGCTTGAAATAGAAATGTTTTTGACAATTGAACTGTGTACTCATGCTAAAATAGAACTGATTATTTGTATAAAATGGATTTAAATAGAACTAAACTGCGTACTTATGCTGAACTGATTTCTTTGAATAAGAACTGTTTGACTAAACTCTATTGCTTGAAATAGAAATATCTTTGACCATTAAATTATGTACCTATGTTAAACTTAACTGCTTGAAATAGAAGTTTTGACATCGAAACTGTGTACTTAAGCTGAAATGAATTGTTTGAAATAGAACTGTTTGACTAAACTGAATAGCTCGAAATAGAAATGTTTTTGACAATGGATTTAGCATTAAATAACCCACAAAGGTTGATATGCCATAAAACCCAACCAACTCTATTTCTTTCTCTCTCACACATACATACACACACTCACACACAGACTGTAGACACAATATGTTTTGTGATTAATTAATTAATTCGTTAGTTTTTGGTATGCCAACCATTGTTGTGTTATTTTATGCCAAAAAATAGATTGATAATCATGATATCCGATTATGATATAAAAATGTACCTTCTAATCATTTTAAACAAACACATCTTACATGCTTTATCAATGTTTTAAGAGCCAAAAGCCTTTTCAACTTTATCGTTTATATACGTTCTAAGAAGCTAGTTAAAAGCTTAAACAACTTTCATGGACTTTTTCAAATTCATACTTCTTTTATTGGTTTGTTAACTTTAAATTAATTACAAGAGACAGGTTGAATCAGAAGTTTTGCAATATTTTGGTAACGTGAAGCACAATTCAGCAGCTCCAGATACTTTTACTGAGATCATGAAGGTGACGAACTACACTGGGCTGTGAAATGCCGAGCTCACCTGATACTCTCCGAGTGAAACTCACTGGATTTGCATTTATGACTGGGAGCCCGGCCTCGGAATCTACGATTTTAGGCTAACATGACTTTGCTTGATCGTTGAGATTCTTGCAACCCGATCGAAACTTCTTTAACCATCTGCTATGATCAACTGTGTCTTCACTTTTCGACAATAAAATGTTTTTGGCTATTTCGGCGGCATTATAACCCAGTTCGAACTCGTAAAGCGTATGTTCCCAAATTAGACAACGTTACACATTCATCTGTGTAGCTTTCAAATCACAGCAGGAATTAAGCAATACACAACGAGTCAACGCACTAACTTCCACAATTACCACGATATTACCAACTACCGCAGGCACCTGACATGGTTAGAACTGCAAGCTAGTGTGTACTATCAAAATATTGCCAGACTCTTTACTCACTCATGTATAATGTTCTATTCGAAATAATTAAATCCCGATATATTTTATTTACAAGATCAACTTTTTATATTAAATTCTTATCAATGCGCAATATTGTGTTTACAAAGCTTAGTCTGGCAAATAGTCACTTAGTTTTGGGGGATACTGTATAATAGACAAGTCATAAAAACCAAAAATACTCACTATGAACATAAAACTTATTTCAATGACTCAATTTGAGGTAATATGTACTAGGGTCATTCAGCACATAAAGTGAGTTTTGCATAAGGAGTCGGGAAAAAGAAGCACATCTTACAATTGTACCTCACAAGTGACGTATCCTTTCCTGACCCAAAAGACTGTCAGCATGACCTTCCTTACTGACTGCTGCACCAGGGACTTCTCCTTTACCGTAAAGTCAGTGTGGTTTTACTCAGTGTACTGTCTTTTCGATATTTTACCGATTTGTAAAAATATTTTGACTAAAACATATTTCATCATACACATCACACATTCTTCTATATATTTCATATTGTTTGAACTTGTCAGCCACCAAAAATTTGATGACAAATCTCTATTCAAGCGTTGAGCACTCTGTTTGATTCACTGTCATTTTAAATAGTCCTAAAACAAATATTTTTTGCTAAAATAAAATGATTTTACCGATGAACAAACTCTAAACAATGCAGAGTTTATATTTATGGGAAAAAATTCGGAAAAATGTACTTAGTTTTTTTGTTTTTTTTTTTAAAGAATTCCTTTATCTATTGAATAACCCTCCTACATACACAGGCAAACAACTTTATACAGAGAGATAACACTCTGTATACTGCAGTTATATGGAAAAGAAATTAACATGAATAATATAAAATAATTTTAAAAAAAGAAATGCTATCTAAAAAAGAAGTTACAAAAAGATTTTTTTATTATAAGAAACAGACACATATCTGTTGAATAGGAAAAAAGTTAGCTGTGAATGTGGAACAGGTCTTTTAGGACAAAATATCTTTAAAAAGAAACCAACAGGAAAAACAACTTCCGTCAGTTTTCACAGATATCTTCTGTTTTTACAAATAAAAAAAGAACCCTGACATTTTTCTTAATCGTTTTAAAATACTGACCTCAAAAGTAACATGGCTGCCTCATTCTCTGGTACTATATGAGATTTTACAAGGATAAGTCAAAATTTTGTCGTATTTTAGTGACGATAACGACAGCTCCGGATTTTTTTACGGAAACTGTGAAGATGACAAAGAAGACTATACGATGACAAGCCCTCCTGATACACTCCGGGTGCTACTCGTCGGATTTGCCTCTACGGCTCAGAGTTCAGCCGCAGAATCCGCGGTTTTATGCCTACCTAACTTTTCCTGATCGTCGGGATTCTTGCAATGTGATTGAAACTTCTTGGATCATCCTGTTACTGTACGGCGATCAATTACACCTTCATCTTTTGCACAACAAAATATTTTTGCTTGCAATGACACAGTTTTCGAATTAGACAACGTTGCATGTTCATCTGTGTGGCTTTTAAATTGTACACGAAGTGAAGCAATGCACAACGTTGTCAGCACACAAACTATCGTGATACTAACAACTTATGTTCACTTTCGGACAAATGCTCTTGGGGAAAGGCACGAATCCCCTTATCCTCCCAACTATGGGTTAAATAGTATCACTATTGTTCTCCTCGAAGGATGGCTTTGACATTGAATAACTTACGAAGGTTGATATGCTATTAAAGAAACCGAACCGAACCAAACCGATAATAACAACTACAATGAGTACCTACCACAGCTTGAAATCCTTTGGTCACGTGATAAACTTGTAAGATGGCTACCATATTTACCCTGTATAAGCATATCTTATAATTATGCAGATTATGCGTGTGTCTATAACCAAAACAACGTCACCGCCGGCGCCAAAATTCCCTTAGTTATTTACGTCACAGTTTATTCAAATCTCAGTTTTTAAGAAATTTGTTTTATATTATTAATACTGTTAGCCTAATATATATAGTATGAGCATGCAATTGTATTTATATATACTACCAAATAGCGGTTAACAGTTTGAACAGGAAAGCTAATTTGCATAATGTTGTTAAAAATTTTATTTTAATGAATATTTGCCTGGTATTATTGATTTCTAATTGTTTGGTTTTGTTTTGATAAATATCATTGAAAATCCCGTTGATAAATCTTAAAAGAAATCTATTAACAAAAAGAAATGATTGTAATTTTATTCTTTACATTCTAATTTCGTTAAATAGTTGAATTAGGAAAATTTAGCAATGAAAATGAGCCATGGGAAAAGATAACATCTAAGCTTTTCTATTCTTCGATTATTCCTTCTCTGTTTCAAATAAGTTAAACGTAATAGTTTAATTAATAATTAATGATGTGTATAGAAATCAAAATGAAATATTTAAAAAAGTCTAATCTTTTTATATGCATTCCTATTTAGTTTCGTTAGTTTTTCTAATCTAATATAATATTAAATTTCTTTAAAACTGAAATACTTGCGCCCAGGGCCGTATATTTTAACTCGTATTTTAAAAATGATAAATCAGTTGCACTGGATGTGCTTTGAGAGCAGACAAAGTCATCTACATACACAGGCAAATCATCTGTCCTTGTTCAATTGTATTTACATTGTTTCACATTGCAAGTTTATATTCATCTCAGAAAACTTAAAGTTTGGAGGTTACAGCTCATAAAATCAGCTACCCACTCCGGGGTACCGATTGGCTATATAAATGTGTAAAGACTAGATTTATTATGAAAAAAATATCTCTTCTATTTTATGAAGAAAAACTAACCATCCATTTTATATTTGTATACAAATTTACATCATCATCATCACCCCTTTGACTCTCTATCGCCATCAGTCCCTATCGGCTATCGTGTTTGGCAAGTCTTCTAGACAGCACCCCGTGTCTGCACAGAGCTGATGAATGTAAGTTCTGCTGGTTGGCCAACACTGGTGTCTCCATGTGTAGGAGTCCATAAGAAAACGTCGTTTATGAGTTCCTTCTTACTTCACCAGTAGCATACAGTTTGGCTTCATCGTTTTATTTTAATGGTTTGTGAGATGGAAGGTAAGTTGTTGCACAGCTGCTGTTTGCAGTATGCTGCGTCAAGGATTTCTTCAAAACAACACGCGGCATTCTTGTGTAGTTCCTGTTTAGCTTTTTCTCCAGGTGCTTCGTTAAAGTCCGAGTGGTGCAACCATACAATAGTACGTACACGGCTACTCTAAACAGAATTAAGTTAGAATATATCCTTTGAAAAAAAGACGTAAATATTTTGCTTAGTTTTTATATAACCCGCAAAAGCTCCTTTTTTCGGTATCATTCATTAGAGAACCTTGTTAAAACGCTAAAAGTTTTCTTCCCTTCTCAATAGCATTACTTGAAATGATTTAACAATATTCAAACAATAGGAATATTTGAAATCATTTAACAGTGTGCAAACAAATGAGCTCTGGCTCGTTTAAAAATGTTACCGACAAATATTCACTTAAAAATCATATGTGTGAACAAGATTTGGAATTAGATAACTCAAGATGGTTGATATGCCATAAAACATAACCAACCAACCAACAAATTCTTTTCAGGTCTATTGCTTTCAAGTTCCCATAGTGGAAGCATTTGTAACAGTCCCTAACCCACCAGTGCCACAAGATCTGTAAATAGAAAAAAAACAACGTATGTCATGTTTTCCAGAAAGAACCCTTCCTTACTTTGCCACCAAAAGCTAGTGAGTATATATTGACCAAAACCCACTATTCTAGAGCAGAAGGTCAGCAGTCTCACAAGACAGAAGAACCAAAAATATCAGTCAAAAATTTCACGACTCTAAATTAGTTTTATCCTCTAAGGAATGTCAGGACTGATACGCAATTAAACAATAAAAAAGAATCTTAAAACATTCACGTACATTGTAAACATTAAAAAATTGAGACTCATATTTAGTTCTTTTAGATCTAATCAATTTTGATTTTTTCTTTTCTTTCTTTGTTTTGTATTCCCATTGATCTTAACATTTTATTGCTATTGAAGCTTTTTGACGAGTAATAACCCAAAAGGTTTTCAATAGTTATATAAAAGTATTTCTGTTTTTTTCAAATTTTTTTATTATATTTTGTATACAAAAAATTTATTTGAAATTCGTCTCTAATATATAATTAGTCTGTTGATTGGTTGGTTTTATGGCATGTCAATCATTGCTGTATTATTTCATGCCAAAGACACTCTAACGATAATTATTTCCAATTATAGATGATACGAAAACGTATTTTCCCAATCATTTTCAACAAATAAATACTTGTTTTAATCCTCTGTCCTTGTTATACTAATGTTTATATTCATCTCAGAAAGAGATTAGATTGATAGATAAATAGATATAAACAAACTGAGATAGATAGATAGATAGATAGATAGATAGATAGATCCCAAAATTTGGCAATACAGACATGTCCAAGCATAAGATGGTCCTGCACAACAGTAAATAAATGGCAACCATGTTGACTATATTGCTTTGTTGCCATGCTTCAAATGATTTGGTTTGTTTCTTTCTTTAACAGCGTATCATCCTTCAAGGGGTATTTAATGCTGAAGCCATCTTATTAAAACATAAGCGTTACTATAGAGTGTCTCACTATACATGGGACCCATGTGACTGCCCTTTTTTTTCTGCTCACTCAGTATATGTATAGGGTGTCTCAATATTCATACATATTTATGGGGCCCATGTGACTGTTAATAACTCTTCTAATAATACTGTTGTGTTCTCTTTTGTTTCAGATTTGAAATAGTATACTATAACAACTATTAATCCAAAATCACAATGCTTTGGACAAGAGTAAAAATATTTTGCGTCACTAATTATTTGGAGACGAAATCATTCAAAACTATCTCAAAATAGATGTAACCCATTTATGAAATTATGATTTATTACCGAGACAAGAAACTCCAAAAAAGATTGGATGCCCTGTAAGCTGATATAATAACAATTAAAAAAAACATTGATTTGATGTCTCTAGCTCAAAGGATGCATTTTTACCGGACGTGTTCCAAATGACTGCCATTGCGTTCCTCTCAGTAATAAATCATAATTATATTAATGGGTTGCATCTATTTTGAGATACCCTGTATTTAACCCATAATTTGGGTATATAGGGGTGCACACCTTTCCCAGGGGTATCAGTCCGAAAGAGAATATACTAACACAACTGGAGTTCGAACTCGCTTACCACGATGTTCAGCACATTAGACACTACACAACGAGGAACCACTCCACTGTTCAAATGCTAAAACTATCCAATTAGTGTATTGATAATTTGATAAATAATTTTTACTTTTTTGTCGTAAGGTGATCTCAGGAATATTATTTATATTAATTATTCTTTAAATTTCGTTGAATTTGTTCACATATATACGTAAAATAAGATATAACAAGTATTAGTTTAAATCAGTGGTTTTCAAACATTTTTTGCCGCCACCCACTTTACCGCCGGACCAAAATGCTAACGCCCCCCTCTTCCAACGAACGCCAGAATGTCATAAGAATTGTTTGATTCTTCAATTACAAACAGTTTGAAGAGTATAAAATACAATTTTAACAAACAAAAATGGTTAACATTTATTTTTCAATCACAAACACCTTGAATTGAACATGAAATAAATTGTAAAACTGAACGAGTAATCATTAACAACTACCCTGCTTAAAGTTAAAGTTTAACGTCGCAGCGAGAAACGGGAAGTAAACAACGTCACATTTTACTCTAATTGCTCCAACGCCCCCTTCACAATTCCAACGCCCCCATCCGACTGTTTACTCGCCAGCGCCCCTCTGAAAGTTCATATCGCCCCCCACCCCGAGGGGCGGTACCGCCCACTTTGAAAACCACAAGTTTAAATCATACAGTAAATATGTACATTACCGTGCTCATAGAGGGTAGAGTCTTCGCCAATGGCCCCAGAGACCGGGGTTCCAATCCAAAGACTCAAAAAATGGTAACTGATTCCTCCTTGCTTAAAATTCAGCACTGTAATGTACGCTCTTCCGGACACCTTGGTGTAGTAGCCATTGAAAAGGGAGCCTTCGTGTCGCCTCGACTACCAAAGAATAACCAGTTAACTGATTAACCTAGTAAATTATTAGCCTTCATCAAAAAGATATTTTTTTAAAAATAAAAACGAAACGCTCAAATGAAAAATTAAGGAACTTGGTTCAGAAGATACACAAAATTGACCAAGTGAAACCATCCTAAACAATACAATTAGTTTAATGACAATTTTATAATTTTTACATTTTTTTCTGAAGGAGTCAAAAGAAATCTTATTTAATATCAACGATTTTAAAAAATTTAATTTTTTTCACACATACACATACAATAAGATAAAATACGTATTTATTTAAAATAGCACATTAATTGCTTGATGTTTATTATTCAGATGAACCTTTCTTTGTTGGGTTTCTTCTTTGACTGCACCATTCTTCTGTTATCAGCTCATCCAAAAATTGTAGCTACTCCTATATGAACCTTCACCACTATAAACAAAACACCACTGTAGGTCATTTTCTAAACTTCGGCTCAGTTAATGGCTGTCATTGAACACAATGGACGAACAGTATTATTTTTCTGTTTTGATCGCATCATTAGAGAGAAGAAAATTCCGTAGCCATTTTTAGTCAAATGGATCAAACGGGTAACAAAAGACTCCAAGCCTCTCAAATATATCCATTCTCGATTTGAAAGAATCAATCTCACCTTGTTTCTATCTCTCTTGTTAAATGTTAGTCTTTCAAGTAATCTGCACCCAGACCGTCACTTCCCATATCCTTTTCAATTCCCATAGTGAAAGGATAACCCCTGACCTCTGGCCTGTTAATCACCGCCTCTACTGTCTCTGCAGTTAATCACAAATGTTGAATTCGAGTTCAAATGTGCCATACTCGAATTGGCTCACAGTAAAACTGAGTCATTCTTCAATAATTTATATCTAAAGTCTTATTTTTCTTTTAAAAGCTACTTAGGTGATCATATTTATGTAAGTTTGTAGACAAAATGAACACATCTGTTATGTAAATTTTGAATTTTGTCCCCTTGATGTTGAATTAAATATTGTAAAATGAAATCACTATGTGCCAATACAACGTCTTCCCGTGGGTGATTCCGCTTTCAATCCGCTGACCGTTCTGCTTGGCTGGTTATGTCATTGGATGGCACGATCACTCCGCTTATCTGCCGACGTCATGTTTTTGATCCAGATAGCAGATCAATCGCTAATCGGAGTCGCCAATCGATGAGTGGACGGATGAGACTGCACAATTAAGAAATTTTTAAAAAAACGTCAAACGCCAACAAACAGAGAACAGAGCATGGCTTTTTAACAACAATAACGTTTAGTTTTTAAAAAGTGTCTTTAAAATGGTACATACAGTCACCACTCTCAGAGATTGGTAGTGATAAACGAAAACTTATTTCACGAATTAACAATCAGCCAATTTCTCAGCATTTAAAGCCAGGCACAAAGCCTTTCAAATTATCGTATAAGTTTTAGGCTTTTCTCTTCTCGCTTTCTATAGTACGGCACAAGGCAATTTTAAGTGGATATTATGTTCGCCTTTCCTAGTCTTTAGCTCTCAGCTTCCCTCGGTATCTTGAAATCTGGTACAAGGTAATTTCAAGTGGCGTATTTTGTTCGCTTTTCTCAATCTTTATCTCTCAGCTTCTCTCGGTGTTAGGAGCCTGGTAAAATGTCAAGACTCAGAGTACCATGGTTCTATTAGCAGATTCACGCTGGTCTCTAAAGTATCATCTCATCGCAATTTCTCTTCGCTTCTCTACAAGTCTGGTACATGGCTATCTGAAAGTGTCACATTATCTTAAGCTTTCTCTTCGCTTCTGTATCTCTGTGAGACTGATACAGGGATATCACATAGCATTGAATTATCTCAGCCTTTCTCTTCACTTTTCGACTCTGAGCAGTCTGGTGCAAGGTTATCTCAACGTATCGCATAATCTCAGTGTAGGGAAAATCGTAATTTACCTGACTAGCGTGTGGGCATGTTTTGTAGGGTTCTGTCGCTTAACAAAAAAGAGCTAAAATGGCGACACACAGTCGCTTTTATATTTGATTATCTCGCGTGAGTAACGCAGACTCTTGCCGTTCCTATGCAAATGAGACTATGCCAGGTGTATAAAAGGAGCCGTGAAGGGAACGGGCGGCTGAATTCGAAAAGGCGTGTTGCGTAGACAGACACGTGCAACAGGATTGTCTGAGTCAGCTCAAAAGACCGTAACGTTATTGAAATCAACTTTCAAACTAGACTCGGTTTCTCTACGCTTCTCCTCCCTGGACAGTCTGGTGCAAGGCTATCTCGAAGGGAAGTATTATTGTAGGCTTTCTTTGTCTCTTTCACAGTTCGTATTATCTCAGGCTTTCTCTACCTCTCCACCCTGGGCAGTTTGGCTCAAAGCCAGAGCCCAGACTAATGTGAAGTCTAGTAGCTGCCTTCCGCCGGTGTCCGCTGGTCTCCTTTATATCGTATTATATGCATTTCTTCTCATCAGCAGGGTGGTGGCTGACGAAACTATTAATCATATCAATTTTCTCCTAATGTGGATTTCAATAATTGATTCTGTCTCCTTCCACTTGCTGTGCCTTCAAAACTCGACTTCTCTCTCCCTACTACACAAAGAACTGTTCTTTCCTCTTACTTAGGTTCTATTAATCAATTTAGCTCGTTTCACCTTCAGGGGTTGGTTTTCTCTCATCTCCACCCGAAAGGGGGGGGGGCAGATCTTTCTCTCTTCTGATGACGTCAATAAACTTCAAATCGTAACCATTAACAATTTTACACACTTGAATTTAAAAAGAAGGTTATTTCAGAATTTTCGTTTCCCAGACAGCCCACCTGAATGTCGTGTTCAGTCGGCTAGTAGAACACGCTTACCGATTTCGCTTGACACTGTTTCATATTCATAACAATCGCTTCCTTTCTTTTTTAGTCCGAACTGAACAATAACAACATATTTTTTCCACGTTTTCTTTCCCATCAAATTAACATGTTTTTGACTGTTCTAATTTATCAAAAGTTAAGAATATATCCACGATTTATTTTTTTAAATTCATTTCCGTTAATTTTCACTTTTATAATGTACTGACATTATTCTTCTAAAGTCCATTACTGTCGATTTTTATTTTTCTGGTTGATAAATTCATTCGTCCAGGTCTCTATTCTACTATGCTACAATAATTGTTAAATTTAATGAAAATGTAGTTTTCATTTAAATCGGGTTGAGTTGGATTATGTTAGGTTGGTTAGGTTTTATGGCATATCAACTATTGTGGATTATTTAATGACAAATCCTGTTGATGCATATATGATTTGTAAACAAAAAGTTTATAATTGAGATTTTAAATAAGCCATATCTCATTATTTGCTTTACAGTTTGATGGTTTCAAGCGTTTCTATCTAATATGAATAATCCAATTTACATCTTCTTTTACAGACAACTGAATAGTTTCAAGATTTGTTGTGTAACACAAACAATTCAACATCAGTCATTTATTTGCACAATTAAATGGATTTACACATGATTTTTAACGGAATATTTTGTTGGTAATTTTATTTTTAAATGAGTAAGAGTTAATTTTTTGCACACAATTAATTATTGCTACTGTTTGCACACTGTTAAATGGTTGCAAGTACTACAATCTAACATTAATAATTCTATTCAATATCAATCATTTGTTTGCACAAAACGAAGTGGTTAAAAATATTGCTATTTAACATTAATAATTCTATTCAACACTATTTATTTGCACACAGTTAAGTATTGCTATGTAATACCAATAATTCAATTTTTGCATGTAGTTAAAGAATTTCAACTATTGCTATTCAATACTAATAATAATATTCAACATTTCTCATTCGTTTATTGACAGTTAATTCGTTTCACGTATTGCTATGTAACACTAACAATTCAATTTAACATCAGTCATTTGTTTGCACTCCATTAAATGGTTCAACAGTTCTATTTAACCCATAGATGGGACCCTATCAGGTACTATCAATCCGGGTCAGAGTGGAACTTGGAGTAATGGCAATGAAGAGGTACTCCACATTCCCCAAGGCTCCAGAGCTGGAGCCTTACCACTATATAGCTTAGTGCTATATTCAGGACATTCATTACAGATATGCAGTCGGTGTATTCTACAGTCCCCAACCAGCCGACTTGGATGTTTAAATTCAGTATATATCTATTTCGATTTTTATCAAGTAAATTATTTAAAAGATGTGTGGGTAGCATTCCGTTGGTATTTAACTCCAATTGTTTATATTGTTACAGCCATTCCTTTTCTCTCAATCTTTTGTCGAAAACTACTATTTCATATAAGTGGGTAGAAGAACAAAGTTCACGCCGAGCCTCTTAACTATAAGGGATGAGCAGCCACTTTTATGGAAGATTTTTAGTCAATTAAGGACAGATGACCGACAGAGAAAAAAGCAAACACAGTTAAAAGGAACGGAGAAAATACAAGTCTGAAAGCTGGCTAAAAAGATAAAGGTACGAAAAGAGAACTGTACTAGTTTCGGTCAGTACTAACAGAGCGGGAGAGTTAATAGGCAGTGAGGATAGAGACTCAGCCAACTTGACCCAATATGGACGCAGACAAAACAATCAGAGAGAAAACTTCCCAGAGCCGCCAGATACCTTTTCATTTCTAAAACCCATAATTAAGAGAATAATTTTTGGTGCCGGTATCCCCGGTGACTTCTAGTTAGACTAATCCCTATTAGTGTTCCCTTATGTTATCTGCGTCTCTCTACACTGTAAAGACTTTTTTTTATTAACCAGTTAGAATCCTTCACGTACAACCAGCAAAGGATTCCCCTTGTATATTGGTTAATTTGCATGCTACCACACATAAACTGTTACTTAATTTACTTTGGCCTACCTTTTTGTGTTCTTTCGAGTTCTTAATAAAGAAGGGAGTGGTTTTCAAATCTCTCACCCATTAAACTTACTCTGTTCTCCATTTTGATATTATCCTATGTATGTCACTATTGCTTTGTCAGAGGAAGTGTACCCGTGTTACTTTTTGCTTTACTGGTTTCATTAAAGGAAATAATGAAGGTAGCTATGGGACATATCCGGTTTGAAGATTTAGCAATTGGTTTTACAGATAGATAGATAGATAGATATGGTCAAAAATTTGGCAAAAGACATGTCCGATTGCGTAAGTTCCTACATAGCAATAAATAAACGTCGATTATGTTAGTTGTATTGTTTTCTTGCCACAATAATGACGATACAAAAATTATTCATAAAATTAGAAATAATAAAATGCTTTGGAAGAGACCATCATACCGACAAGAAATTTATTAGAAGCCCAGCTACAAAAAGTGTGAGATTTGACAACGAAAAGATAAGCATAGACTTAAGATTAGTTGTCATCATCATCATCATGCGTGTCGACAGCACGGATTCCTTCTCTCTTCTCTCTCTCTCTCTCTCACACACACACACACACACGCATGCACGCAACATTTTTCCCTATCGGTCATCGCTCTTGGCAAGTTCCCTAGACGGAACCCAGAGTCCGCATGAAGCAATAAATGTAAATTTTCGTAAGTCGACCAACACTGCTATGTCCATGAGTAGAAGAACATATGAAGATATAACTAATGAGTTCGTCTTTACATCCTTAGCAGAGCCCAGCTCGTCGTACTAGGATGATTTGTGAGATAGGAGGTAAGTGACCGCACAACTACTGTTTTGTAGGATTTGTTCAAAACAGAACTCAACATCTCGTATAGTTCCCACCAAGCTCTTTCTTCAAGCGTTTCGTTCGAGATCACGTGGTACGATATCCCGCAGAAACTAAGCATAGGCCTTTGAATGTGTCTAAAATGTCACAAAAGTGGGTGATGGCATCAAAATGACCTCTTATGCCTACTTTAAATTGTTGAAGGTCAACTCGTGATATCCAAATAAAAAGTCATCTTCTAGGTATGACGCAGCGAGTTCACATTGCCAATGCTGCTGTTGAATAATTGTAATTAACTTAACTGATTGTAATACAACAGGGTTAACTTGTTTTGTGAATATGTTCGTAATAATTCTCTTCAAAACTACCTGGATTTGGGTTTATGTGGAAAAATCAGATTTTTATAATTTTCCCAGAGAATAAGATGATTGCTGAGAAGACACAAATGTAACCCTGTATAGCGAGAAGTCAACCTGAACTACTAAATTTCAAAACTAAATCGAGGTAACAGCCAGCTATGGATAGACAATATAGGAAATATTGTTTTGGGTTAGTTAAGTTCTACCCAAGCGAGGAATAGAAAACGAAATGACCTTTGAACTTGACTTGAACAATAACTGATTTGGGATGTTTTCTGTGAGGAAATGGATTTAGATTATAAAGTGATGTGTACATAATGACAGGGTTTTGACTTCATAAGTTAGTTGGTGTTTGAACTGCAAAGAGAACGGTTTGACTCATATTGAGAGAGACAGAGAACGCACTCAATTTTGATGGCAATCAGCCGAGATAGTGTGACACTATATGTTGTATACTTATGGAAGGAAGGAACAACATAACTTGTTTATAAAAATATAAATTCCTTTATTCAAAATATTGTAATGATTGTGTGTATGAGAGAGAGAGAGAGAGAGAGAGAGAGAGAGAAAGAGATGGATGACTACAATCATTGACACTACGTTAGAACAGACATATTCAGAGCCCTACTCCTTTCACGGGAGGTTCAATACAAAGCGGTTCTCAAGCCGGGGGCTACATAGCCCCCTCTGGACTGAAGTGTCTACTCAGCTGTCTGCCAACCCCAATTGACTGCGCTGACTCCTTGGGGTCGAAAGACTTTTGTATTATATATTTTCTGCACGCCCACACATTTTTCCTACTCGGTCATTTCACGTGATTCATTTCCGCTGTTCCTTGTTACCCTAAGACACCGGCATCCTGTTTACGAAATCCACAATAACCTGCTGTCAATGGTCAGTATGAAACATATAGACGCTGGTGTGATAGTATATTCAGTTACCTACATGTATGTGCATATATGTAGATACATATATGTAGGTGTGAATAGATGTATGTGTGTATGTATGTACGTGCGTGTGTATACATATGTGTATGGTTGTGAGTTGACCATTGCTATGTATATATTTATGCGTATATATGCGTATGTCCATATGTTGAGTGTGTTTGAAGCCGTGTGTATTTTGTGCGGGAACCATTAATTCAGCTGTGTAAGTTTAAGTGGTCAGATAAAATGGGGCCGTGACTTAAAAGAGCTTCAATTTTATCATCCCACTTTTTATGGTGGTCTGGAGACGTAGAGTCTGGTTGTATTTTTAAGTCCAGTTTATGGGTGGCAGAAAATCCGGAAGTAGGAAATGTTCACCTCTGCATAAATACAAATAAAGTCTTTCGGCTGGACAGAGAGGGCCAAAGAGAGTCTGCTGGACAGAGGGAGCCAGAGAGAGTCGGCTAAGAGGATACGCCAAAGACAGAAGCGACGTCAAGCTCGAAAACCTAGCAGTTTGTTTAGTTTTAGTTAAGGGAATTTCGTCAGCCGTCTACGTAACTAAAAGTGAGAACTCCACACACTGTAATTTTGCCACATGCCACACACACACTTTCTCTTTTAAACAATATATATTCAAACTTTTACTTTCCGCTTTTTTTTCTTCCATTGTGGATCCGTCTCGGACTCTAGCACTTCGATCCACATCTGTAGAGAAATATTGCACGATGTGGGATGAGATTATGCAGACGAAGGGGTATGAGCCACATATGGAATTCCCGCCAAATAACTCCGTATAAGCGTATAAATTTGCAAGCTAATTCGCATACCTACGCATTCATTAGTAAATAACTCAAGTATTTCACTAAGCTGCTAAAATTAACTTAAGACTAACATGTCCAAACGCTATATTCTGTTTTGAATAACTGTAGATGCCATACGATATACAGTTATTAAACCGTTTATATTTAATAGAAGGCACAGACTTATCCTGTTCAGAACATTCGTCACCAGAGGAGATTACCATGGCTTATCAATTGAGGAAACACTCATTTTCTTCAGCCTATAAGAATCACAACACTAAGAAATATCAAGCTGGACGATCCACAGCTGAGGCTGTGCGATCCGTACAATACGAATTATAAACATCCCATCATTCCAATAAATCTGGAGAGAGTGAGATTTCGGAATACGGGATCCAAATTGAGCAGCGCTTCGACGGGAAATACATCGTGTTTGGAGTGTGAGGGTTATTAGGAGCTTTAAATGACAGGTTTATGATCTGACCACCATGTTCCCTAGAGTTAAACCCAATCAAGGAACTTTTCAGTATTTTAAGGGGCATGTTTATGAGGGTAGCAAGCAACTGTTATCCGAAAATTAACTTTGGGGAAGCAATAATCGCTCGTTATAAATTTGTTATCTCTAAAGAAATTCTCAAATTAACTTTTTCTGTTGACAATTCTGTTTCAAGTCACTAGAAAGAATGGAAATTATATGAACAAATAATATTACTTTTCTGCTTTGTTGTTGCCCCCCACCACCAACTTATCATGGATTGTTGTGTATGTCAATTCTTTGAATTCATAATTGTTAGCTTTCATTTTTTATAAATATATTTGTATTAAATATTTTAGATGATTACATAAAAATTGAAACGGTTTTAAAATATTTTCCAATATATTCAAGTATAAATTCAATTCAATTTTACGTTGCAACCTCAAATTTTAGGATAATCTCGCGAGCACAAAAGAATTATATTTGCCCTTCTTTTTTTCTTCCAAATCATTAGTTTTATAATTAACGAAAATTTTCTGATTTGAATACAATGTCAAAATGCATTATATATATATATATATATATATATATATAACAAATGATTTTCCAGTGAAAATGATAACTTGGTATGTATTGTCCTTTATTGTCAGGTAAGAAGTCTTGAAGACTTGGATTCCGACTTGTTATGTTGCCATATGCAATCTTTGCAGCCCATTAAATATTGATATCAAACCATTCCAAATGTTAATTCTTTTTTATAAAAGAGAAATCCACAAAAGAGAAAAGAGATTTATCATTTATATTGGTAATAACGAGTAGCAATTGGTAATAATATAATATAAAGTCAATATGTTCTCTTTCTCTGTCAATTGTAATTAAATCTATATTTCTTACCTAAAAGTAAATAAGTCTTTCTTTATTTCTTCTTAACGTGTTTTCAACGTGACTTGGATCTCAACTTGTTATTTTTCCAGCTGTGATCTTTGTTATGAATAAAACATCATATATAAGGGAACAAAAAGAACACCATTCTTAAATCATTGTAGATCGTAATCTTCAATATAATAAGGTGTTAAAAATCCGTCTTTAGGTCACTGTCTTTACTCTTATATTGCTAACATGTCTTATGCAAATTAATCCAACTAAATTTTTCTTTCAGATCTTAAATTGAGTTTTTATTTTTCATACATTGTGCATATTATAATCATTTAAATGTATTCTCTTTCAATATTCTCTTTTTCTGTATTCAAATCAAATGTTTTTCTTACCAAAATGTAAATTTGTCTTTCATTTGTTTCTTCTTAAGTTTGTTCAATATTTTATCATAAAAGCCAAAGAAAAAATCGAAAAAGAAATCCTCACAAGGAAGACAAAGATACAAATATAAATATCAGTAATTGATTACAATTTCTTTAGATAGAGTTTTTTTTTTCAACAAACATCGAATTCCTAACACCCATATCTAAATATCTGACCTGGGATTTTATATTTTACAAACCGGAAATGTCTTTTAAATCTGTTACAATTTATACATACATAATAAAAAAGGGGAAAAGCATAAATTATGCTTAATACTGAGAATCTTTGGGATAGTTTAATATATTTGTGTGTGTGTGTGTGTGTGTGTGTGTGTGTGTGTGTGTGTGTGTGTGTGTGTGTGTGTGTGTGTGTGTGTGTGTTCATCAAATCTCAGATTTGTTTATGAGTGTATTTATTGTATAAATAGAATCTACGAGGTATAAAAACAGATATTTAGGATGATAAAGAAGTTTTATCAATTTTGAGAAAAAAAATGCAGGTAAATATATTGTCAATGATGACAATGACAATAAAAACAGAAAAATAATGCTGACAATTACACAGTCAATGATGATGATAATTAAAAGGATATAGGTATATGATGCTGATAATGATATTGCCAATGGGGATAATGACGATGGGTAGAAGGAGAGTTAATTCTGATAATGATATAAAATAACAATGAATAATAATGGAGAGAAATATAAATCAAATCAAAAGTGCAAAAGAGTGTCTCGGTTTATCCTTTTTTTTTCATTCATTCATCATTTTTTTAGCTTTTCATTTTGAATGGAAAATTCTCTTTCTGTATGTTGATTATAAACATGTTCAAACATAGTGTCAATTGTTCTCTACACTGAACACATTTAGAGTGCAGTGTATATGCTTAATGCACCTATCAAATATGCTAGCGCGGATGCTGCAACACAATAAGTAGCTGTTAACAATGGTAGTTCAATACAAGAACTCATTTTGATTTTGTAAAGTCAGAGTTGTCAGTCAGATCAGAAACCACCCAAGTATAGAAATTCGCAGGCATTCTTGCCAAACTCTATGGAATCGGCTCTTTATAAATCAAGTCCCATCCCTAGGAATCTGAACGGATACTGACTCCCAACTTTCTGTTCGGTATCTGATTTACAAACCAAAATACATTTCATTTTTAAGCTCAAAATAATAATAATAATAATAATAATAATAATAATAATAATAATAATAATAATGATAATAATAATAATGTTCTGAAAATGAGACGCGCAAAATTCTCTGGGATTTTGAGATACAAATGGATCACCTCATCTCGGCCAGACGGTCAGACCAAGTGATAGTCAACAAAAAAAGAGAACTTGGCGAAATGTGGACTTTGCTGTCCTGGCAGACCACAGAGTAAAAATTAAAGAAACCAAAAAGAGAGATAAGTACCAATACCTAGCTAGAGAACTAACAAAACTATGGAACATGAAAGTGACGATGATACCAATTGTAATTGGTGCTTTAGGTACAATTACCAAAGGATTGGTACAGGGACTGGAGCACATGGAAATAAGAGGACGAGTGGAGACCATCCAAACTACGGTATTGTTATGATCGGCCAGAATACTGAGAAGAGTCCTGGAAACTTGAAGCGACTTGCTGTCGCTCAAACTCCTGTAAGAAACCATCGGCTAATGCTGGTGTGAAAAGCTCTCAATGGAGTAAAATAATAATATTATTATTTAATACTTTTAGAGTTTTTCATTCAAACGTTGGCCGATTATTTCTCACTGAAGTTTGAGTGACAGCAAGTTTCCTCAAGTCTCCAGGACTCTTCTCAGTTTTCTCGCCGATCTCAACAATGTAGTAGTTTGGATGGTCTTCTTTATTATTATTATTATCATTATTAGAGTTTTTCACATCCGCTTTAGCTGATGGTCTTTCACTGAAGTTTGAGAGACAGCAAGTCGCCTCAAATCTCCAGGACTCTTCTCAGTATTCTGGCCGTTCTCAATTATGTAGTAGTTTGGATGGTCACACTCGTCCTCTAATTCCCAAGTCTTCCAGTTCCTTTAATAATCCTTTACTAAATGTACCAAAAGCACCAATCACGATTGGTATAATTTTCACTTCCATGTTCCACAGTTTTTTCAATTCTCTAGCAAGGTCCAAGTACTTATCCTTCTTTTTATTTTTGTTCAATTTTACTCTGTGGTCAGCCGGGACAGTAAAGTTCACAATTTTGCAAGTTCTCGGGGTTTTTTTTTTTTTTGTTTTTTTGTTTTTCGTTTTTGTTTTTTTTTGTTTTTTTTTGTTGACTATTATAAGGTCTGGTCGTTTGGCCGAAATTAGGTGATCCGTTTATATGTCAAAACTCCATTGGACCTTTTGTGTCTCATTCTCCAGGACAGATGCTGGGTTGTGCGTATACCATTTATTTAGTGGTCAAATTGCAATTTCTTGCACATCACCCAGTGGATCCCCTTAGCCACCTAGTCGTGTCTATTCTTATATTCCTTCCGTGCTAATTTGCTGCATTCGCTGATTATGAGATTGATAGTTTCGTCTCTATCACCACATAACCAACATTTGCTATTTTGTTGCATTTTATCAAATCTCGCTTTGATATGATTGGTTCTTATGGCATTGTTTTGTGCTGCTGTTAGGAGAGTTTCACTTTCTCTCATAAGGTTTGCTTTTCTTAGCCACGTTCAGGTTTTCTCGAGTGAGATGTTGCTTATTAGTCGTTTAAAATGTCCATAGTGTTGCTTTTCTTCCCATTCTTGTTTTCTAGTTATTTTCGTTTCGTTGGTCTTTATGTTTACAGTATTGTTTCTGGTGGCTGTAATCAGTTCTTCTCCGCGCTTTTCTCTGTAGTCTACGAGTCATTGTAGCGATCCGTCAACGCTGTCTTTTATGCTGAAAAGTCCTCTTCCTCCGTCTTTTCTTTATACATATAGTCTGTCAAAATCATCTTCGGGATGTAATGTCTTATGCATGGTCATTAGTTTTCTTCTTCTTTGGTCCATATGCTTAAGCTCTTCTCTGGTCCAGTTCAAGAATGGTCCAGAATATCTAACGAGGGATACAGCCCATGTAATTATTCCTTTGATGAGGTTTCTGGTAGATAGTTTTGTCTCGAGTAGCTTTCTGGTTCTCCTGAGATACTCTTTCTTGATTTTTTCTTTCATCTCCACTTGTCTGATTGTATTAGCCTCCAAGATACCCCAGTATTTGTAGGTTTCTTTTTCTCCGAGCGTTCAATTTTTTTTTCTTGATTTGGTAGTTCCATTCCGTCAGTTAGATGTCGTTTGCGACTTTTCATTACTTGCATGAAACATTATTCTATGCCAAATTCCATCCCTATGTCCTGACTGTATATTCTCACTTCGTGTATTAGAGTTTCCAGTTCTTTTTTATTTTTCGCAAACAGTTTGATGTCGTCCATGTACATTAAGTGTTTGACCTTTTCCTGCGATTTACTAAGTTTGTGTCCGACCGAGCATTTTCTGAATATGTAGTTAAGTGGCATCATCGCAATTATAAATAGAAACGGTGACAGGGCATCTCCTTGGAATATACCTCTTTGGATCTTCGCTTCAACTAAGCTTTTCCCTCCAGCTGTCAAATCCGCTTTCCAGGTTTTCACGGTTTTCTCGATAAAGTTTATGACTTTATATAATATTTTGTACATTTTGAGGCAGTTTATCATCCAGCTTTGCGGGACATATCATATGCCGTTTTGTAGTCAATCCAGGTCATAGGTAGATTTTTCCTTCTGGTCTTGCTCTCGTTGAGGATGTGCTAATCTACGTAGAGTAGCTCTTCTGTGCCTCTGAATTCTTTGCGGCATCCTTTCTGTTCCCCAAGGAACAATTCATGGATTGTTGGCAAGTAATAAATCTCTTCCCTAGTGATATTTTCCACATCATCGGTTGACTGGTTATGGGTCAGAAGTTGTTTGTGGCAGTACATCAGATGGAGTCTTTCTGAATCAATGTGGTCTTTCTTTTGGTCATCCATTCAGATACTTATGCTCTTTGTAGACATCTGTTCATTTCCAGTGCTAGTCTGTCATGAATGGGTAGAGTTTCTTGAACCAGAATCAATGTATTCCATCATGGCCTGGTGTTTTCCAATTTGATATTTTTTAGTGTTGTTCTGAGTAAATCGATGTATATCTCCGCTTTCGGACCTTCTTCCAGTCCTTCGAATTCATTTACTATGTTACTTATTCATTCGGCTTTTTTGTAATGTTGGTTGTCATATTTTACTCCAAAAAGTTTTCGGTTTCACTTGCATCTGGTGGTTAATATGTTTTCCTATCATCTCCCACCATTCGTTGGTAGAATTTCCTTTCGTTATTTTGGAATCTCCTGTTTTATCTGTATTTTACCCTTTCTCGATATCTTTAAACCTTCCTTCTTTCGCCAGTACTTTCTGGTTTATTTCCTCAAGTTGTTATTTTTCTAATGTTTCTTTTTCCTTTTTGTCCCTACATGTTCCTGCGTTTTTTTCTTTGTTTTATCATTTTAACCTGTTTTCATAGATTTTTTATCTGCGTTTCCCGTCGAATTTCCCATCCAGGTTTTGATTTTTTCTTTGTGCTTTATAAGAGACCCCGATTTTCTCACAAACTAATTTCGTTCCAGCATAGATTAGTTCATTTAATTTGATTATATTATTTGTTGATATATATTTTAGTACTTGATTTATTTTTTCCGTTTCTGTCTTGACTGCTCTCCATTCTGTTTCTTAGTGATGGTAAGGTAGTCTTTTTTTTCATGCATAATTCTCTTTAAATTTTCTAAATTTATTTTTTGTTCTTGTCTTAGTGCTAGCTCTGTGTTGTTTGGTTGTGTGGTGTTTGGTTGTGTGGTGTTTGGTTGTGTGTTGTTTCTATTTACAGAAGTTGGCGGTTATTATTATCTTTACGGCTATATCAGAAATATTTAATATTATAAAAATATCTACTTAAATATAAAATACAATCACAGACACAACGTAAAAATATCTACTTAAATATAGAATACAATCACAGACACAACGTAAAGATGAAAGCGAAATAATTCCAGGAGTTATGTCATGTCAACTCGTCTAGGGTTATTTTATGCCAAGAGATTAGGGAATAGCGTTTATAGTACGTTTATATTTATATTTTTCGTGTAATCGTTTATCAAAAGTTATTTATTTATTTTTTTACTTATTTATTTATTAGCACACAGTTTTATCGATATGAATAATTTTTAAACAGATCTATTGGACTCATAAATGGATCCCTAACAGCTACTACCTCTTTGGGTCAGAGTGGACCTGGGAGTAATGTTAATGAAAGGGTACTCCACACTCGCTAGATCTTAAAAAATGGAGCCTTATCATCAGGTACCGTTTAGTATTATACCCAGAACACCCCTTGTTTTTTAATGGGCCTTACCCCTCAGCGCGAGATACAGTCAATATATAATTCCACCTGACAGGCTGCGTATATAGTACTCGTTTAATGAACTTGGTCTGTTAGCCTGGCTTGCAAACAATTACCCTACAAAAAACCCTCTGCACAATTATATATACGAAAATCGGTCGAAAAGTTAACAGGCTGATAAAGATACTTTTATGTAATGAGCCCAAATGAGGTTCATTTTTTAACATAGTCTTTCTTGCGGTCCACACACTTTTTCCATCTATGTTGCAGTGCTTGGGTCCCATTGATCAAAAAAGTTATCATCATATTAACTTTTCAGCCTATGATCTTTTCGGCTCACCCTCGTACACACACACACACACACATACATATATAGTAATTGCAAATGATGTTTAGGATTCTGTAAGACATGGCAGAGTTCTGTAGGAGTCTATTTGTAAGAAGTGGGTTGAGTGAGCAGCAAAGAAAAGCTACTTAAGAAATAGTAATTCAATATGGCTGATTAAACCACTTTGTTATATTAAAAAACATCGTTAAATGGTCATTTGATATCTAAAATGAAAGCACAGTTTTCAATATCATTTATCTTTTTAGACTTTTGACTCATCTCTGACATATCTCTTACGAGATGAAGTGCCCATCAACTCCAGATAAGAGGTCAAGGCTTGGATCGCAGAAATGACAAAACTAACGGATAAATATCAAAAATCCCTTCTACTAATTTATTCTGGTTTCTGATTTTACAATGTTCCTTGTAAATAAGAAATTTATATTCAACAATTACAAAGGAATGAATTCATCTGTTTTCTTCACAGTCATAAATAATAGGGCAAAGGGAGCACTATAACCGTTGTACGACCTAAGTCGACCAGCCTAAGAAAAATAAAGACTAATTCTAAAACCTTGATTGATTGAAGATAGATTTAAACGGTATGTCAATCTATCTCGAGTTATGTAATACCTGAAGTTAGGGAATCATGTTCAATGTGCAATTTTTTGTGTAGCTGGGAGCGTAACAGATCTATTTGAGCCCTAGATAGGACCCTAACAAACCTATTTTAACCCTAGATGGGACCCTAACAGATCTATTTGAGCCATGGATGGGGCCTTAATAGGTATATAGCTATAGATGTGACACTAACAGATCTATATGACCCCCAGATGGGACATTAACAGATCTATTTGAGCCATTGATGGGGACCCTAACAGATTTATGTGACCCATAAATGGGACCCTAACAGATCTATAAGAGCCATAGATGGGCCCTAGGTTAAAGTGAACCTGGGAGTAATTGCCATAAAGAGCTACTCCACATTCCCAAAGCTCCAAAACTGTATCATCACCATCAGATGCAGTTAACTGTCATGCCCAGAAGATCCCTTTTTTAAGAGGGGGTTCTATTCTTCTACAAGAAAAACAGCTAGCGTATTCAAAGCCCCGCCAGCAAGACATTTCAGAATTTGAGAGGGGGTGTTCGGAGAATCTGTGGTTCTCAGCTCATCCAAAATATATTGAGTATCCAACATAAATCTTCACTTCTATAAACAAATTACTGTTAGGCCATATTTGTCTCTGCCTCCCACAAGACAGGATTTGACACAAGGTCTTTTTTACAATAGGAGTACAAAACACTGATAGGCAAGCAAACATGATATTCGTCAGAAAAGCATAACCTAAAGCAGATGGATAGCAATAGATTTATTGTTAATTGTATCAGTTCAACTTACCTAATATAGACTAAAAGTTATGACATCTTTATATATATATATATATATATATATATATATACACATATATATATATATATATATATATATACGAGGATCATTAAATAAGTTTCCAGAGTTTTTCGTATGGGCACTTTTATTGATAGTACACACATGAAACTCTAGTCTCCTTTGAAGTAATCTCCTCCGGCAGCAATGCAATTGTTGTACTGTTCCAACAACTTCTGGAAAGCCCCATGGAAGTCCTCTTGTGTAAGCGTGTCAATGACCTTCGTCACAGCCTCTTTCATCTCCTCGATTGTCTCATAAAGACAGCCTCTGAGCTTTGGGGATAAGCAAAAGTCACTGGGAGAAAAGTCTGAGCAATAGGGAGGCTGAGGAACTGTCTTGATGCCCATCTTGCTCAAATAGTCTGTGACAAGGATGGAGTTGTGGACTGGTTCATTATCCTGGTGGAAATGTCACTGACCCGATTTGAAGAGTGCTGGCCTCTTCTGACGGAATCTCTTGCTGAACTCCCTTAAAACCTCAACATAGTAACCCTAACCCTAACTCTAAACCTTTGGCCAATCAACTCTGGTGTATTGACTTCCTTACTTCTCCCACACCACTCATCATCCCTCAAAGACTCCCTGCCTTTCTTGAATCTCTTATGCCACTCAAAAACTGATGCTCGATTTATGCAAGATGCTCCAAAAGCATTCTGAAGCATTCCATACGTTTCTGTGGTATTCTTTTCAAGTTTAAAACAGACTTTTATTGCATATCGTTCTTCTAAAGTGTCCTCACGTTCGGACAACCAGGCTTTAGTAGGGTGTATACCAATTGCTGGTGTAGCTGTTCATTTGAAGCTGAAATCATAAAAATTGGTCAGTCATCTCATAAGATGTATAGCAATAACATAGTGAATTTTCAGGAGTCTACGACAATTTTAAATGCCTGTAAGAAAAGTCTGGAAGCTTATTGAAGGCACCACGGATAGATAGATAGTTAAATAGATAGATAGATTAAATGAATCAAAATTGGTGTACATATTTTTATTTTGATCCTTTCAAAGAAAACGTTACACCAGCTTAAAAGAAAAGCACTATTATACTTTTGAAACATACATCCCACCTAATGATGGCCCGAGAAAGGTCCAAAAGTACTTGGGAACCAGTCAAATATGAAATATTCATTCGACAATAACAGTCGGATATCATAACATCCATACGGCGATTTGAAAAGATCGAAATAAAAATATGTACACAAAGGATGTCTATAATATTTAATCAAATATGCTTCAACGAAAAAATGCTAGCCCGCCACACACACACACACACACATATATATATATATATATGTGTGTGTGTGTGTGTGTGGCTGGGTAGCATTTCTTCATTGAAGCATATTTGATTTGTCCTATGAATGGACTATGTAATTTAAATAATGTAATATACCAAGCCATAATTTACCCTAAAGAGAATATCATAGATAAGAAAACTTATATCGGATTGGCATCCACTAAATGGAAGGAGAGATATTCTAACCATAAATTTACCTTCTCCCACGAACACCTAAAACACCACATGGCACTATCGAAACAATTCTGGTGTTTAAAAAACAAAGGGTTAACCCCTGAGATAGAATGGTCTATTTTGAAAAAATCAAATACTCCAAATAGTTTTAACGGTAGATGGAATTTATGCTTAGAAGAGAAAATCTACATTTTAACACATAAGTGGCCTGATAAGTTATTAAATAAGAGAAGTGAACTAATAGCTAGATGTAGACATAAGACTAAATTTAAACTATAAAAATTTAAAAACATAGAAATAAATAGTGAAACCAGGAAAAAAAAAACGTTTCCAACATACACACTAGGAAAAAATAGGTTGCTAATTAAATGGTATCGAAATTAATATAAGCATTAATATTTCTCTTAAAAGTTAATTATCAAACTTAACATGAAAAGAAAATAAATTAAACAAATAAATAAAAAAGTTAAATTACCGTAGTTATAACTGACAGAAGAAATTTGAAAATTAGAATAAAACGGAAATTCAATAAAACGAGGAGGTAACTCCTTAATCTCTTCCACCTCCCACTCCACCCCACGTGTCTATTCTGTTCTAATTAATTATCCATTGGATCTGAAGAAGTCCTGTATAAATGTTTTCTGTGTTTTTGGTTCACACCAGAAACTGAAAAATAGGATGGAAATAAATTTATAATCCTAAATGAACCGGTCTTTGGTTTTTTTCTTAAAGATATATATATATATATATATATATATATATATATATATATTGCTAGATGCATAAATAAAGGGTGCTCAGTATCTATGATAGAGCATTTGTAAGTAAGGATACCATGGATGTTCAATGATTGCAAAGACGAGAAATTGACACTCACCAAGAGACGTTGACTATGTCTACGCTATTCCAAATTATATATATATATATATATATATATATATATATATATATATATATTACATTTATATATAATTTTTATATAATTATATATATATATATAATGCACAGACATTTTCCCGGCAGAATATCCTGGACAAGTACTCAAATATATATATGTTATAGAGTACTTTGAAAAAGAAAAATTTTGAAACTTTTTTGCGGGAATGAATGAAAGTATTACTTTACAAAATTACTTTACATAAATCAACTCATCCTAAATGAGAGCAAAACCAGGCGGAAAAATCTAGCTATGGCCTGAATTGACAACAAAAAGCCATATGATATGATTCCACATAACTGGATAATAAACTGCTTCAAAATGTACAAAATATCACATGAAGTCATAAACTTTATCGTCAAACCCATGAAAACATGGAGAGTGGAACTGACAGCAGGAGGAAGAAACTTAGCTGAAAGAAAGATCCAAAGAGGTATTTTCCAAGGAGATGCACTATCACTGTTACTATTCATAATTGCCATGATGCCACTTAACCACATAATCAGAAAATGCACAGCCGGATAAAAACTTAGCAGATCGCAAGAAAAGATCAATCACCTAATGTACATGGATGACATCAAACTATTTGCAAAAAATGAAAAAGAACTGGAAACGCTAATACACGCAGTTAGAATATACAGTCGGGAAATAGGAATGGAATTTGACATAGAAAAATGTGCAATGCTTGTAATGAAAAGTGGTAAACGACATCTAACTGATGGATTGGCACTACCAAATCAAGACAAGAATAGAACGCTCGCAGAAAATGAAACTTACAAATACTTGGGCATCTTGGAGGCTGACACAATCAAACAAGTGGAAATGAAAGACAAAATTCAAAAAGGTGAACTAGAAAACTACTAGAGAAAAAACTCTCTAGCCGAAACCTTATCAAAGGAATGAATACCTGGCCTGTACCCCTCGTTAGATATTCCGGACCCTTTCTGGAGTGGGCCTGGGATGAACTTAAGCAAATGGACCAAAGAACAAGAAAACTAATGACTATGCATAAGGCATTACATCCCAGAGACGACGTTGACAGACTATGTATATCAAGAGAAGAGGGAGGATGAGGAAGAGGGCTTGCCAGCATTGAAGACAACGTTGATGCATCAATACGACGACTCAAAGGCTACATAGAAAAACATGAAGGAGGACTGATTACAGCCATCAGAAATGATACTGATAACACGATGGACAACAAAATGACAATAACTAGGAAACAAAACTGGGAAAGGAAAACAATTATAGGCGTTTTAAACGACTTATAAGAAACATCTCACATGACAAAACCTGGACATGGCTAAGAAAAGGAAACTTTAAGAGAGAAACAGAATCTCTCCTAATAGCAGTACAAAACAACGCCGTAAGAACCAATCATATCAAAGTGAGAATAGATAAGACGCAACAAAATAGTAAATGTAGGCTATGCAGTGACAGAGATGAAATAATAATAAAGCGAATCCGGCAAATTAGCGCAGAAAGAATATAAGACTAGATATGACTGGGTCGGAAGGTGATACACTGGGAGATGTACAAGAAATTCAAATTTGACCATACCAACAAATGGTATATGCACAACACATCACCTATTCTAGAAAATGACACACATAAACTCTTATGGGACTTTGACATACAGACGGATCACTGATTCTCGGCCAGAAGAATATGCAAAGAAGGATAAGTATCTCGACCTTGCTAGGGAATTGAAAAACTGTGGAACAGGTAGGTGACAATTATACCAATTGTAATTGGTGCTTTTGGTACAGTAACTACAGGATTACTAAAGGGACTGGAGGACTTGGAAGTTGGCAGACGAGTGGAAATCATCCAAACTGCAGCATTATTGAGAACAGCCAGAATGCTGAAAAGAGTCCTGGAGACTTGAGGAGACTTACTGTCACTCAAACTCCAGTGGAAGACCATCAGTGTTAGCAGATGTGAAAAACACTAATAATAATAATAATAATAATAAAATGAATTACTCTACGGATTGATTTGGATTTGAAGATGATAGAGAACACTGAAACTCGTAAGCTTTTTTTATGACTAATTAATTCATTTTCTCTCTGTGTTTAAAATCAAATGAATAGGTATAAAGTTTGAACTTATATAATCTTCATTAGAATTTAGAATCCTACGGCCAAAACTTGAAAAGCAGTCGGAGAAGCGGGTAAAAACAAATCAGTAAGGAATGTCATCTAAAAAAATATATAAATAAAAATGAACTATGCCCAAGCTTAAATGCATGGTATCACGCCAAAGGAACTAAGAATAAAGGTTTAAGGGAACTTTTACTTACTTAGAACTTATTTATTTTAACGATGTAAGTACACACTCTTTTCATAATTTTTATGGCTCACTGAAGTGTCTTCTCCTTAAAGATATCAGACCAGAAAAGGAGCACAGATGATAATCAAGCCCTAGAACTAGTATAGCCACATCATACTTGCCATGAAAAATGACTAATCTAAATTAACTTGGCACTCAAATTATAGATCTGATTGTTATGATTAGCAGGTGCTCCCTTGATAGCCATCATAGGGTGGGGAGCCGATTAGCATTCTGTGAATATTGACTGTTCTAACTTAAGTACCACAAACAACGACCAAAGCAACTATTCAACTGAGAGAGACCAATGGAAAAATGGACCAGAAAAGATAACAAAAATGTACTTCACAGTTTTTTTTAAAGGAGTCCTACCCGAAGAGAGTATAGAAGAAGAATTTTGGAAATTTGGGTTAAATCCACTATATTTAATACTTGCTGACCAAGCTAAAATGATATTAATGAAATGTTGGTTTTCTTACCTTGAGAAACTAGAAATATGGGGATAAATAAATAATGAAGAATATGAAAAAGATCTTCCGACCTGAATCGAAACACTAAATACTGAAAACCAAAAGCCCCTTAATAGAATCGAAAAGCAAAATACTGATAGCTGGAAGGTCACCAACCCCAGCGCCAGAAAACAAAGGTTAACACAAGAAGACAAAATAAATTCAGAGTTAATAAAAATCACGACTGAAAAAAAAATTCTCTACCCTCCCTCAGAAACCAAGGCTAGAAAAAAGTTTAGGTAGAAACTAAAAAGGTAAATAAATTATTTAAAAAATATCCCAAAAAACAACATTACTGAACTAAAGAAGTTAATTTATGCTGGAGCGAAACGAGTCTGTAATAAAATCGGTTTTTCCCTCAAGGAACCCGAAGAGAAATACAAAATCTAGATGGAAAATTAAGCTAGAAAGACAGGTAAAGAAACTGCAACAACAAGCGAAAATACTAAGGAATCAAAAGCATGCAAGCATATGTTGGGACTAAAATAAAACAGTATACAAGTTTGATTATACAAGTGGAAGAAATAAATCAAAACATAGAAGCGAAAGAAGAGGAACTCAAAAGATACTGAAACAGGGTCATGAAAAGAAAACCAAACAGGATATTCCAAAATAATGAAAGAAAATTTTACCATCAAGTAGGTGGAGAATGCACGGGGACAAACCAACAAGCGAATGCAAAGGAAGGAAAACAATTTCTAGAGTAAAATATGGGAGCAGAAAGCTAATATCACAATGACCAATTGGATAAATAACATGAAAAGAGAATTACAAGGATTCGAAGGCCCTGAATCAGACATGCTCCTGGGATCGCTCAGAGCAACACTCAAAATAGTATCAAATTGGAAAACTTCAGGCCATGATGGTATGCATGGATTCTGGTATAAAAAAATTCACGTCCATCCACGACTGATTCGCTGAGTTGATGCCTAGAAAAAGCAAATATACTTGAAGGGATAATTAAAGGGAAAACAACCATCATTCAAAAAGAACGCCAAAAAGTGAAACATCCCAACAACTATAGACCGATAACCTGTCTACCTATGATATGGAAAATCCTAACCGCACATATTAGGACGGAGATCTTCGACTAGCTTGTATACTGCGGATTGTTTCCCAAAGAACAGAAAGGATGCCACTGGGTAACAAGAGGAACAGGTGACTTGGTGTACATTAAAGAATGAGACCCACAGTGTCTAAAATTTTGATATACAAACAGATCACCAAATTTCGACCAGGACACCAAGCTGAGCGATAATTAACAAAAAAAACAACTTGTCGTATTATGGATTTTGCCGTCTAAGTGAAAAGCAAAGAAAGCGATAAGAGTGACGAGTACTTGGACCTTACTAGAGAACTAAGAAAGTTGTGAAACATGAGGTTGATAGAGATACCAATTGTAATTGGCGTGCTTGAAACGGGAACTGGAAGCGTAGGAAATCAGAGGACGAATCGAGACCATCCATAATACAGCATTATAGAGATCGGCCAGAAACTGAGAAGATTCCTGGACCCTGAAAAACTTGATGTCACTTAAACTCCAGAAAAAAACTAACAGCTAGTGTTGGCGTGAAAAACGTAATAATAATAATTATAATTATAATAATTATAATTATAAAAACTGTGGAACATGCAGGTGACAATTATACTAATTGTAATTGGTGCGTTTGGAACAGTAACTAAAGGATTACTAAAGGGACTAGAGGACTTGGAGGTTGGCGGATGAGTAGAGACCATCCAAACGACAGCATTATTGAGAACGGCTAGAATACTAAGAAGAGTCCTGGAGACTTGAGGAGACTTGCTGTCACTCAAGACTCCAGTGAAAAACCATCGGCTAACGCTGACGTGAAAAGCTCTAATGAGTGAATAATGATAATACTACAACGGATCACCTAATCCCGGCCAGAAGACCAGACCTCATAATAATCAACAACAAAAAAAGAGAATTTGCAAAATTGTCGACTTTGCTGTCCCAGCTGACCACAGAATAAATCTGAAGGAAAGTGAAAAGAAGGATAAGTACCTCGATCTTGCTTGAGAATTGAGAAAGCTGTGGAACATGAAAGTAGCAATTGTGCCAATTGTGATTGGTGCGTTAGGCACAATATCTAAAGGATTATTGAAAGGCCTGGAGGACTTGGAAGTTGGCGGACGGGTAGAGACTATCCAAACGACTGCATTGCTAAGAACAGCCAGAATCCTGAGACGAGTCCTAAAGACTTGAGGAAACTTGCTGTCACTCAAACTCCAGTGAAAAACCATCAGCTAATACTGATGTGAAAAACTCTAAAGGAGTAAATAATAATAATAATAATAATAATACTTGGTAACAAAACTTGAAAAGTAAGAAATCAGAGAATGAATCGAGTCCATCCAGACTACAGCATTGTTGAGATCGACCAGAATACTGAAAAAATTTCTTGAGACTTAAGGAAACTTGCTGTCACTCACACTCCAGTGAAAGACTTTCAACTAACGCTGGGGTGAAAAATTCAGAAGAAATAATATTATAATAATAATGGTTGATTAAAAATGTGGAACAAAAATTATTTAAATTTGAAAACGTATCAACATAAGCGATGGAAAAAAAAGACATATTGAATACTGTACATGTATGAGAAGCAATAGATGAACTGTATGTATATTTATGGAAATAAGTGATAAAAGGCATTAATAATACATATATTTTATGTATTTATGACTCACTATTCTTCTTTTTTGTTCCTTTTACTTTCGTAGTTTACATGCATCTCCTGTGATTTTCCGAGGTAAGTTGAAAAACTAAAAAATGTCTTATTTAATTACTGATGGCAAACTCCCAAATAATCAAATCAGTGAAAGATAAATCAAGTTCAACTGTATATTTATATATAAGCGTTAGAAAGAGACAGAGATGTGTGTGTGTGTGTGTGTGTGTGTGTGTGTGTGTGTGTGTGTGTGTGTGTGTGTGTGTGTGTGTGTGTGTGTGTGTGTGTGTGTGTGTGTGTGTCTTTTCAAATAATTCAACAATCTTTTAGAACTACTTTGTTTCTTTTCATTTTTTCTTCCAATTTTAGTATATATACCGCTTAAATGTGCACATAAAGTAACAGCCATTTTTTATAAGCCCAATTTCAGTGATGTCTGTTTTCTTTCCATGCAATTTTCATTTCCATTGTAAATTTTCATTTCTTCGAAAAAGAATATTAACTTTAGGACAGCGAATTTGATGCATAAAATTCTGAACAGTCTTTCACTTACCATGAAGCACAAACCGTGTAAATTTGTCAGAAAATTTTGTCTGATTCTTGAGCAAAAATTTTTCCCTGATTTACTGTCAGTATTTTCCAGTAATTTCTTTTTCACAAGAATCAAAGATGTTGAATTTAAAATATAAAAATCAAAAATTTGAATTCCATTCGTGTTTGTGACGTTAAATGAGCATCATGCAAATCCGAGTAAGGAACATTGTAGAATATTATCCAACTGATGACACAAATTGGTCATCTATTTAAACAAAAGAAACTTTAAAAATCCAACAAAATCACTACCTGTAAGTTATCTCATTTGCATATAAATTTCATCCAATGTTTTCACTCATACATAATATCAGCAGCAGCCGAGAGAATTCTGCTAAATTAGCACTGAGTGGTGTTGTCAAACTTGTATATAAACGCAAATGAACGAAATTCCATATCTTCCTTGGAACAAACCTGACTTTGATCCCATGGGACAGAGGCTTTTTGTTTTTAGATACCTCGAGTCCCATTTAACATTTCTTAGACATGTAGATCTTTACCCAAAACTCCCATCTTTTTCACAACATTCGTTCCGGACACTTATTTACAAACTCTCTATGTGAACTCTTTTGTAGCTCATTTTAATTCTTGTATTTATTCTGTTGCTCAGGCAATAAAATATGTTGCGGTTAATTCGTCGTGAATTGTTCTCGCATTCATTTTAACGGGGAAACGATATTCAAACAACCACCATTCCTATACGCGCAAATTTAACAAAAATTATTAGACAGAGGTGGTGTTGTAGGAGTTATTGTACCGACAAGCAAAACAAGTACGTCTGTATGTTTGTCGGTTTTTAGGTATCATAACTCACGCTAACAATAAAAGAATAAGAAGTATTAAATAAGTAAAGGAAAGATGCTATTATCGGTTGATGCACAGTGATTAACTGTCACCGCTTGTTGTATTTTGCTGCTGCTGCTGCTCAGTGGCCGTTGAGGATCTCTTCGAATTTCATATTACTGGTTCTTAGTGACAGTTTGCCTTCTCTTTGAAGTCTCTGCTGTTCAGTGATCACTTGAGAACCCTGCAAAGGCTGCTGCCGCTTAGTCATCGTTTAAAATCTCTTTGAAGTGGCTATTCACTGGCTCCATTTCATTCTGACTGCTTGGTCAAATTAGTTTTCTAATATACGAAAAGGCTGGCACGAATCAGTTCAGAACTTGATTTGCTTAAAAGTCGTATAACGGTTGCCGATTGGTCAGAAAATATTTTATAACACTTTATATTTTTATGGATGCGTGGTACAAGACGAGATTTGATTTGTCTTTGCCATGTAAGGGGAATCGAAATGGTCGGATTATGAAAAATAGTTCTAACTCGTTATGTGAGTTGTATTTTTATCCAAGTATTACCCTTTTCTATATATTAGTAAGTTAAAAAAGTAGAGTTAGCGACCGTAGTCGAGGGTGACCCGAAGGCTCCCTTTTCGATAGCTACTACACCAATGTGTAGGGGGGGCGCTACTCCTTTCCCTGGATTGCTCCACTTTACCCTTGATCCGTACCTTATAATGCTGAATATTAAGCAAGGAGGCATCAAGTACTATTTTTTGAGTCTTTGGTATGACTCGACCTGGGATTGAACCCAGGTCTCCCGGACCACTGGCGAACACTCTGTCATGCCAAAAATTCTCATTATGCTTGTATACATCTGTTACCAGCAACACAGCACATCATGGGAAGATTTCTATTTAAGTTATATACTTAAAATGTTCTTCCTAAGAGAATAGAGCAATTTCCTGTTCAATTTGCAATGAAATGATCATTTTGTGTTGTCTGCATTCATGCTGAATATCATTTTTTATCCCAAAACTCTTGATATCACAAAGATAATAATAAAATATTTATTAGACTCACTCCTTTCTTAATTGAAGCATCAATATTATCATGGATCATTGTTACAATAAAATCCAAATAGGTCCATTAGTTATCTTGTATATTACTAAAATTCTCATTATATTTATTTATACATATATTATCTGTCTCTTGTCTTTAGGTGCTTTCCTTCCTTTTATTACTTTTTCATTCTCCATTATTTTATGTATTTTATCTCTTTCTTCAATTGCTAAAATCTAGAAAAACTAAAAAAAATGTTTAGTCAGAAGTTCTTCTTGAATGAAAAACAAAATATTACTACTAAACCCATAGTAGGTGTTTGCTTTATTTCAATTTGCGCTTATTTTTATCATCTTGTCAGATTGACCAAAATCTACCAGTTCTCCCCATATATTGTCTAAAACCCAGCAAAAATAGATCATAGAAAGATTTTATTTGAATGATTCAATGAAAATCCTCTGAGAAAATAAAGCAATTTCCAGTTTAATTTGCAAGCAAATGATAATTTGTTGGGTTTGCAGTTGCATTGAAAGTTATTTTTAATCACTCAAATTCTTAATATAATGGAGATAACAATAAAATACTTATTAGAAGCTTCAGTGTCATCATGGATTGCTGTGAAAATCAAAACACTGTCACATTATGGTTCATCAGATAATAATATACGAATATAATTAGTGTTATTTATGTTACATGGATTCAAGGTTTATAATGATAATTAATAGTTAGTTACCATTTGCAGTAAACTTTTTACTGACAAACAAAATTGTAAATAGAGACATTGTTTAGAAAAATCATCATCATAATTTTAATCATCATCAAAGAATACCTAAAGCATGGATTCCTTTGACACTTTCTCACAATTTTCTCTTAAGGTCATCACTCTTGATAAGTCAGCTAGAGGTTACCCAGTGTCCTCACAAAGCTGATGTGACCATGTGTAGTAGTCCATTGGAGAACATTGCTTATGAGTTCATCTTTACTTCTCCATTAGTGCCTCGTCCTCATCTTGGATGGTTTTTCAGAGGGTTTTTAAATGGCCATACTATTTTGTTGGGTGCTACTTCTAGTGTCTGTTCAAAACAGCATGCAGTATCATTTTCTAGAACCCATTTATCTTTTTCTCTAAGAGTTTTAATAGAGTTCAAGTGGTGCAAGTATACAGTTGTACTGATATAGTTACTGTTGAGAAGAATTGCCATTCTATTTGGATTAGAGAAATGGTTGATAACCTGTCAATAGCACTCTATGCTTTATCTATGCATATGTAGACTTTGCTTTCTGTAGATGAGATATTGCTACCAAGGTATATGAATTGGTCAATGAATATCAAAGGCTTGCATATAACTTTTTAAAATAAATGAAATAAGAATTCTTTTTATATTTGTCTGCTTTTCCTGCCATGGCAACGGGAGAATATTTTTTTAAGGAATTATTTTACAATATCAACTTTGTAAGATAATATAAAAAATATAATAAGAACAGTGCTGGTGAAAACTTCATAAAAGCAATGAAAACAAGTAGTTTATTAACTACTGCAAATTTTCATACATCTGATATATTGTTGTTCATTCAATTGAAATGGAACCCATTTATGAAGGTTTTTTATTGGCAAGATTTATTCTTAGCAGAGTTGAAATACTTTAAACCAATTACTTAAAGTTTGCAACATATTCTGAAGATTTTTGGATCATTACTTATTAACAGATCAATTGATTTTAATGCCATTTCAACCCATCTAGGGTTATTTTATGCATAAAAGTTAGGGAATCATGTTTATTACACATTCATATCTATATTTTTGATGCAAAAATGTAAATATGAATGTTGTTTCTAAATAGTTTTTTTGGCACAAGAGCTTATCAAATACAAATAAATTTTGAATAAATCTATTTGACGGCACCTTTACTCCAGTTCCTAGTGGAACTGGGAGTAATAACAAAGAAGGGGTTCTCCACTCACCCCAGATCTCCTGGACTGGAGCCCCACCATCAGATGTAGTTTAGTGTCAAACCCAGAACATCCCTTTTTTTAGGGGACAGTATCCTTTTTTTGTGGGAGGATTACCCTTTTGCATGAGATACAGTCAATGTAATGTAAACTTCACTCATGAGATCATTTATTGCAATAAACTTTAAATCTTCATCATAATGGCTTCAGTCAAATTCTTCAATTTTTTCTTCACCGAATTGGCTGGAGCTGCAGAATACACTGACTGCATCTCTGCAGAGGGTTAAGACTCCCCCAATGAGTGTCCTAGATATGACACTAAACAATGTGATGGTGAGGTTCCAGTAATGCTGGAGCTTTGGAAAATGCGGAGTACCCCTTTATTGTCACTGCTCCCTAGTCCACTCTGGCCCAGAGTGGTAGCACATGATAGGGTCCTATCTATGTGTCAAATAGAACTAAACTGTGTACTTATGCTAAACTGAATAATTTGAAATAGAACTGTTTCAACATATAACTGTGTGTAAACCAAAAATTGTATGAATGCTAAACTGAATTGTTTGAAATAGAACTTTTTTTATACATAAAAATGGATTTGGCATTAGATAACCCACAACGGTTGATATACCATAAACCCAAACCAAGTCATATTTTCCAAAACTAAATCTCCATTTCTGAATTTTAAAATCTTCCTGTTTATTCAATAACAACAATTACAAATTCAAAGTTTCAGTTTTGAAAAATATAAATTATATGAAATAAAATTGAAAAATCATAAATCAAAAGGCTTTCTATTTCCTGCCTCATAAAATCAAAATAAAATGAAATTTTTAACAAATTCTCAAAAATGATATAGTATTTATTTACACAGGGTATATTCATAAAAAATCAAGATGGAAGTTATATTTAACAAAACAGAAATCAATAATGAATAAAACATTTATTTTCTTCAAAATTTTCCCTTGACTTTCATCACACTTTTCCAATGAGTTTTCCATTGGTCAAGGAACATCTAAAACTCCTTTTCTTATATAGAATAAAGCTATGATGCCATTTTGTTTTTTTAATGTCTTCTCACTTTCAAGAGAGGAATTTTTAATTTAGGAAACAAGAAAAAGTAATACAGAGCTAGGTTGGATGTATATGGAGGGTACTGAACATCCATAATCCTGTGTTTCATCAAAAACTGAGGAAAAATAGTACTGGTTATTGACAAGGGTTCATTTAGACAACAATCAACATAACTAAAAATTATCACTTTATTATAAATTGTTTAGCAAAGTGTATCCTATCATTTTAATTTTGAAATTTTAATTCATTACATTCTTGTGTAGTTCCCACCTAACATTTTCTCCATGTGTTTTGTTAGTATCTAAGCGGTGCATTCGTGCAGTAGTACTGACACAGCTATAGCTTTGAAGGAATCACATTTTATTTTATCAGATAGATCAGATTTCAAAATGATCTATAACTTATTGATAACAGTCCATAATTTTGTTAGGCATATATTAACATCACTTTCAGTAGATGGGGCATTGCTTCTGAGGTATGGGAACTTGTCAATTGATTTTAAAGGCCTGCCATTTAGAGTGGATGAATATGATTTGCAAATGAATAATTTGTTGGTAACATTATTTCTAAATGAGCCAGAACTTTTTTGTTTGCACACAGTTAATTTATTTCAAGTATTGCTCTTTAACAATCATAATTCAAATTAGAATCAGGCATTTTTTTACACACAGTTAAATGATTTAAAGTATAGCAAATGATTAGATAATTCTATTTGACTAACAGATAGAATCCTAAGAGGCATTACCACTCAGGGTCAGAGAGGATTGGGGAGTAATGGCAATGCAGGGGTACTCCACAATCCTTCAAGCTCCAGTACTAATACCGTCACCATCAGATGAAGTTTAGTTTAATCCTCATTAGGAGGGTCTTGCCTCTCTACAGATATGGAGACAGCATATTCTACTGCCCCAACAAACAGGGAGAATAGAATGTTATATACATATATATATATATATATAGTATTATTCGGTCCAGTTAAACCAGAGTTGGGAGTAATTCCATCAGGACAAAATAACATTCAACAGTAAACATTTAAATTTTCCTGGTAAAGAGCTCAATGTAACTGACATTACAGAGCAATAATTTCTTTAAGAAAAAACAAAAACCGGTCACATTAGGATTATAAATTTATTTCCATCCATGGATGGAAATAAATTTATAATCCTAATGTGACTGGTTTTTGCTTTTTCTTAAAGATATATATATATATTTCCTAAAGTATAGTTAGTGCTGATCATAAAGTATTAAGAATTGATATGAATTAATCTAGACATCATCAGTGGATTACACGAGAGTCATTTCAAAAGCTTCTAAGCCTCACTAAGAAAGAAAATTCATATATCTGGACATATTTTTCCAGCAAAATTTTTCTTGCAGCATCTTCTTATAATAAAATGTTCTAAACCTCATTTAGAAAGAAGAGCCATACCTGAAAATTTTTCTAGTGGTAGAATCTTTCTTATGGCAAATTTTTTCTTGTGGCAACTTGTTATAAAAAAGGTCAAAGCCTCAATAAGAAAGAAAATTCATTAAAGAACACTTTTTTGTGGCAATTTTTTTTTTTTGTGGCAACTTATAAAATATCTAATCCTCACTAAGAAAGGAGAACTATAGCTGAACATTTTTTTGTTGCAACATTTTTCTTGTGGCAACTTCTAATAAAAAAAGTTCAAAGCCTCCTTGAAAAATAAGAGCCATAGGTGATTCTTTTTCTTGTGGCAACTTCTTATTAAAAAAGTTCTAAACCTCACTAAGAAAGAAAATTCATCACTGAACATTTTCCTCATGGCAACATTTTTGCTGCGGCAACTTCTTATACAAAAAGTTCTAATCCTCATTAAGAAAGAAGAGCCATAGCTTAACATTTTTCTTGTGGAACCTTTTCCTAGAGGCAATTTTGTATAAAAAAAACTTCAAAGCCTCACTAAAGAAAAAATTCATAGCTGAACATTTTTCTTATCACATTATTTTTGTTGTGGTTGCCACAACAAAAATAATGTGATAAGAAAAATAAAAAAAAGTTCTATGTGTCATTAAGGAAGATGTGCCATAGCTGAACATTTTCCTTGTGACAACTTTTTTCTTGTGGTAACTTCTTATAAAAAAAAAGTTTAAGCTTCATTAAGCAAAAAGAGCCTTACTTGAACATTTTTCTTTCTGCAATGTCTCATGAAAAAAGTTCTAAGCCTCACTAAAAAAGAAGAGCCATTGCTGAATATTTTTATTGAGGTAGTATTTTTATCATGGCAAGTTCTGATAAAAACGTTCTAAGCCTCACTAAGAAAGAAGAGGCTTAACGGAACATTTTTCTTGTGGCAACATTTTGTCATGGCAACTTCTTATAAAAAATGTTCTCAGCCTCATTAAAAAAAAGAAGAGCCATAGCAGAACATTTTTCTTGTGACAACATTTTGTTGTGGCCACTTCTTATTAAAAATAGTTCTAAGCTTCATTAAGAAAGAAGAGCCTTAGTTAAAGTAAGATGATATCACTGTCTATAAAACTAGAAAATCTCATTCAGATTTCTCAGTTAATGTCTGCACCCATACAAAAATGAGAAGTATGTTACAAATCTAATATCTTTGTACTTTTTGAACGACCTTCATTTATTTTACACAGATCTGCACATCTTTATCAAAATATTAAATTCTGTTACATCGCATAACTAAGATGTTAAGGAATCTTCTAAGAAATTCCGAACTTCCTCCAAAGATTCATTATATTTTTTTGGTAGTATGTGTGGAGGTTTGCCTCAATGGTTCCACATTATGATGTTGGAAAGTTCTACATACCTAAAAAGCTCTGTGATACTTCCATGAGGCATCTTCATGGCATAATGGCCAAAGTACTGGACTGCAACTTTGAAGTAAGCAAGTTCAAATTCCAATCATACTATTACATTCCCTTTTGGACAAATAACTTTGGGAAAGGTACTGAACACCCTTTTACCCCCAGTAATGGATTAAATAATATCACTGGTGTTCCTCTCCAAGGATAACTTTGGCATTAAATAATCCACAGAGGCTGATGTGCCATTAAGCAAAAACAAAACAAACTATACTTCATTATATATATATATATTGTCATCCACAGACAGACTTTTTTGTTATATCACAACTCTTCAGAGTGGCTAGACACATAGGATGCTTCAAGCTGGGATTGAAACCAGTGCTTGATGCTTCAAAAGTGTAATAGATTTTGAATGAAACCTTCAAAGTTAAATTAAAAGGTTTTCAAATGCAATTAAAATTTCATCTCTTTATTACACTGCAATCATCAGACAGCTAAAAGGATAAAATTAAGAATTTATCATTCCAATAGATATTAAGAAAAATATTTAAAAAATAACAAAAAGAAGCCTATCAAAACAGACCAATGAAAATTCACCATTCAAATATCCCAAATCAAAACAAGTGTAATCAAGTGAAGCACTGTGCAAATTACAAACTTATAAATATACAATTCAATCTGGTGGCAAATATTAAAATGGCAACATAGATATCAACTCCATCCAATCTTTTATTGGGTAATTTCTCTAGGTCTGTAAATGCCAATATGGATATTTTTCCTCCAATCAGAACCAAGAACCAGCTTTACCAATATTGTATGCTGATGCTTTTTTACTGTATGCCATCTTTCATTTAGAAATCTGCCAGAATCCTTTTTGACTTTCTCAACAACCTGAGCAAGAAATATGATTTTTTCATACATTCTTTTTAAAAAGCTTAACCTAAGACTATACCAGCATTTTGCCTATATTCCGAGTGTGGCCATATCTCTCAGTAGGGCTTAGAATATGCTATTTCTCCTGTAGAGGGATAAGATCTTCTACCAAAAAAGGGGTGAGCTGGGTATGACAGTAAACTACATCAGATGATGAGGCTCAAGTTCTCGGGGAGTATGGAGTACTCCTTTATTGCCATTACTCTCAGGTCCACTCTGACCTGGAGTGGAAGTGTGCATTAAGGTACCATCTATTAACCAAATAGATCTGTTTGAAAATTATTTGTATTTAATCAGACCATATGCAAAAAAAACTCAAAAGAAAAAACTATCAAAAAAATGTAAACATGAATGTACAGTAAATGTAATGCCCTAACCTCTAGGCATAAAATAACCCAATTAAGATTGAGAGGCTATTAAAATCAATCAATCAATCCATCTGTAGCCTCAATGTAAAACTTTGCATTTGCTTCATCCCAACCCTTCACTTTAGCTCTTGACTGATATGCCACATTACAAACTATATATATATATGTGTGTGTGTGTGTGTGTGTGTGTGTGTGTGTGTGTGTGTGTGTGTGTGTGTGTGTGTGTGTGTGTGTGTGTGTGTCTGTGTGTGTATACATTCTATTATCTTTATGGTTGTATCATTTATGAAACCACCCTGTGGCTATCAATTCACCAGAAACGTCTCTGCATTTACATGTAGCCTCAAGGTTTTGAATTTAATATTTTTTATTAATTCTTCATATTTTTTTTTTTTTGAATGATGAAATTCATCCAATTCTTTTGAATCCTTTGCAATTCAATGCCAAGAATATTTTTATTACTTTTCCCACAAGAGACAAACATGTTTCCATTTGAAATGTTAAGAATTGTCATCCTTTAAAATCATTTATTGACTCAAACAAAATGGCTGACTCATATTCATATATATCAAAACAGATTTCTACACTAGGCGGCATTTTTATAAGCATTGTTTATGTTGGCTGTGTTTTGTTTAGGACTTTGAATTTTAATTTTAAAGTGGACTGTTTGTTTAAAGTGTCCTCTGTTGGCCAAGGAAAAAAAATTGGCCGTAAAAATATGGGACTTAGTCAATTCTGCTGAGGATTCAATATTCTTTGGAAAGTTGAAGAAAGAATGAAAAGGAGAAAAATATAAAAAAGATGAATGACCAAAAATTTAGACCAACAGAAAAGAGAAAAGAAGGAAGTTAAGAAACATGTAGTTAATAAAAATAACAAAATAAGAATGAAAGAAGAAAATGAGAAGATAAAAAAACGAAGGAAGTGAATGAAAAAATAGAGAATGAAAAATAGATGAAAAAATAAAGCACTGATGAAGCAATACAAATGAAGGTGAAAGAAGTTGATGAGAAAAAGAAAATGTAAAGGATGAAAAAATTCATTGAGGAAAAAAGAAAGAAATTAATTAAAAAAAAAAAAATGGAAGGAAAACAAAAAATACAAAAAACAAAAAAGAGGAAGAGAATACTGAAAATGCTTCATATAAAATTGAGAAAAATTGAGAAAAATTGAGAAAAAAGAAAAAAATACCAAGAAAGGTTTGAAGAAAAAGAAAATAAATCAGAAAACCCCTGCAGAAACTCAACATCTGAAAGAAAATATATTCCATATGAAACTGCATCACCTAATGTTAAGGAGAAAACTCTTAGCTCTTCCATTATCATTCTTTCCCAGAATTTTCTCCTTAGAATTAAAGAGTTCCTAACTCATTACATATGTTTGTATCATTTGCTAATTGTACAGTGATTTTTGTATCATCCTATTGTGTAAAAAATGGCTCCACAAACGGCTAGGTGGCAAGTCAAAACAATAAGTATAAAAGTATTTAAATGGCTGAAGAAAAGAGAAAATGAAATTCATAGAAATGTTAGTGTTTCACATACAATCTCAAAAATATGGGATTTTGTCAATTCAAGTAAAATTTGTTTACCTAAATGTTAACATCATTGGTCTGAAAGAGAGAGTTAGAGAGAGTTAGAGAGAGAGAGAGAGAGAGAGAGAGAGAGAATATGAATGTCTGTATATGTGAGATGGAATAAATAAATGAGAATGAATGCACGTGAATCAGAGAAAGAATGAATTGTCAATTACAGTATTAATATCATTTACTCTTTGAAAGTTTTTTACATCAGCATTAACTGATGGCCTTTCACTGGAGTTTGAGTAACAGTAAGTCTCCTCAAGTCTCCAGGACTCTTCTCAGTATTATGGCCGTTCTCAATAATGTAGTAGTTTGAATGGTCTCCACTCGTCCTCTTATTTCCAAATCCTCCAGTCCCTTTAATAATCCTTTGATTATAATTATTATTATTGTTATTATTGTTGTTGTCGTTGTTGTTGTTGTTGTTGTTCTACAATTATAATTGTATTTATTTTCATTATGTTCTTATGATTATTTTACTGTACAATATTTTGTTATATACCAGGGTTTTATGTAAGGGTCATAAACAAGGACAGCTTTTGAATATAACGAGGAGTTTATAGAACCAATTGGCCATGTATTGTTCAATACATGGCTTTTACCATCTTCTCTTAGAATCTATCTTCTGTAAATAATAGACCTAACTGTAATGTGAAAAAGTAAACAAAAAGAGAAAAATTTAAGAAAAGTGAAGGAGATTCAATTGTAAGAGAAGAAAAAGGGAGATGTAACAAGAAATTAATGAGATGAACAAGAAAAGAATTGAAGGTATGAAAAAGAAAAAGAAAGATGTAACAAGAGATGAAGGAGAAAATGAAAGATTTGAAAAGAAACTAATTGAGAGGATCAAGAAATGAAAAAAGGAAGAAATGATGGAGTGGGAAAAGGAAATAAAAAAATCAACAAGAAATGAAGGAGCAAAAGAAAGATGAAGAGGATGGAGTTGGAAATAAAATAAAGAAAAAATGAAGGGGAGGGAAAAGAAAAAATAGGCAACAAGAAATGAAGAAGGTGAAAGAGAAAAAGAAAGCTGCCGCAGGAAATGAAGGAGATGAAGGAAAACTTGAAAAAATGTAATCAGATATAAAGAGGAGAAATAAATGAACAAAAGATACCACATGTGAAGAGATGAAGAAGAAAAAAGGAGATGCAACAAGAAATGAAGTTGACCAACAAAGAGAAAGATGTAAGAAATGAAAGAGATGAAGGAGAAAAAGAAAAATGTAGCGAATTTCATGATAGCAAATGAAATGAAAGATACAAGAAATGAAGGAGATGGATATTAAAAAGAAAACTTTAATAAGAAATAAAAGAAATGAAAAAGAAAGATGCCAGAAAAGAAAATGAAGGTAAAAGCAAAAAACAGAAGAATAACTTGTAATGAAGAAGAAAATGAAGAAAAGATATATTTAAAAAATGAATGAATATAAAAAGATTTAACAAAGAGATGAGAAATATAATACAACAAAAAATGAATTAATTACCAAACATTGCTGAGTTAAATTTAGACTTTCATATTGTATAATTTCAATGAATGACAACAGTTTTATCAATACTCTTTTCTTTTTACAAACCGACGTTAATAATAAAATCAATAAAGAACTAATCGAGAAATCCATCTGTCCAAATTTCGATGAAATTTAGTGTTATTGCCTCACACAAGAAAATCTTATGGGTTGAAATTTTGTAAAGAGGTTATTTGTAAGTAAAAATCTTTTCATTGATGGGAAATTTAAGGTTTCTAGTAATAGCCAGGTAGGCATAAAACTGACTAGTCCCCACCTTTTAACAGTTGGGGGTGAACTAAAAGATAGAATTTATCAACCAATTTCTCCAAATAAAAATGAACCAGGTTAATAGTTGCCTGCATGTATTATTTCTATCCTGAGTGTAATTGCCTTGATTCAAATTAAAAACCTTAATTTTTATTGCCCAGTTGGCTGGGGCTGTAGAAATACACCAACTGCATCTCTGCACAGGGATAAGAACCCCACCTCCATTGAGTGTCCTGATATGTGACTAAAAAATCTGATAGTGAGGCTCCAGTCCAAGAGCATTTAGAAATGTGGAGTACCCTTTCCATTATCATTTCTCTGAGGTCCACTCTGGTAGCACCTGATAGGGTCCTGTAAATGGGTCAAATAGAACTGTTTGACATTTAAACTGTGTGCTAACAAATGATATGCAAAATTCTTAAATAAAAAATATACAACTTAAGTTTTCTACTTTATTAAAAACTTCACACAAAAAAAATTTCATCAAATTCTTCAGTCAAAAAATCCATTTTAACAAAAAAGAGAGACATACAAACAAAACGGAACATAAAAGAGAGACATACAAACAAAACAGAATGTGAAAGAGAGACGTACAAACAAAACAGAACATAAAAGAGAGACAATCAAAACAGAACATAAAAGAGAGACAATCAAAACAGAACATAAAAGAGAGACATAAAAGAGAGACATGCAAACAAAACAGAACATAAAAGAGAGACAATCAAAACAGAACATAAAAGAGAGACAATCAAAACAGAACATAAAAGAGAGACATAAAAGAGAGACATGCAAACAAAACAGAACATAAAAGAGAGACAATCAAAACAGAACATAAAAGAGAGACAATCAAAACAGAACATAAAAGAGAGACATAAAAGAGAGACATGCAAACAAAACAGAACATAAAAGAGAGACAATCAAAACAGAACATAAAAGAGAGACAATCAAAACAGAACATAAAAGAGAGACAATCAAAACAGAACATAAAAGAGAGACATAAAAGAGAGACATGCAAACAAAACAGAACATAAAAGAGAGACAATCAAAACAACATAAAAGAGAGACAATCAAAACAGAACATAAAAGAGAGACATAAAAGAGAGACATGCAAACAAAACAGAACATAAAAGAGAGACAATCAAAACAGAACATAAAAGAGAGACAATCAAAACAGAACATAAAAGAGAGACGTACTAACAAAACAGAATGTGAAAGAGAGACATACAAACAAGCAAAAGAAATCATAAAAGACTAAAAAAGACTTTTATGGATTGTTTCAGTGTTTTTGTTAAATGGCATATCAACTCCTTATGGGTTATTTAACACAGTAAATTTGTAAATGTTTCATTTTCATAAAGAAAAGAGAGAAATAGAAAAAAAGAAATGTTTGGTTTTATTTGTTTAACAGCATATCAATTTTTTATTGTTTTTTTAAGATGCAAAATTGATTCATTTGTAAAGTTAGATCAAAATCATAATTATATCTTGAACATTCATTGCATTTTTAATTGCACCTTTTTATTAGCAGAGTAATGACAATAAAGGGCTTCTCCTCATTCCCAGAAGCGCTGGGACTGGAGCCTCACTATCAGATTGTTTGCTGTCATATCCAGGACACTCATATGGAGGAGTCTTACCCCTCTGCAGAGATGCAATCAGCATATTCTACAACCCCAACCAACTGGGCAGCATGGTTTCAAGTATTCCTATCAAATACTAATAATTTATATATATATGTCTTAAAGTAACAAATCTAGTTAATTATAATCATTTGTTTGTACAAAGTTTTATGGTTTCAAGTATTTTTTAGCAGATTTACAATAAATGCACGGCTGTATTTTACATGTATTTATTACTATTGACATATACATAAAGCTGATTCAAGAAACTATCTGGATGAAAGAGCACACATTTGTTGCTCGGCTTATTTGTTTGATGGCATATCAACTCTTTATGGGTTATTTAATACCAAAATTTGATTCATTCCTAAATGTTTGATTACAATAGAAGAGAAGAAAGAGAAATAGAAGAGATAAAGAGAGAAAAAGAAGAGAAAAGCGAAAGGTTTAGTTTTAATGATTTAATGGCATATCAACTCCTTATGGGTTATTCAATGCTGAAATTGGATTCATTTGTAAATGTTAGATTATAATTATAACTATATATACTTTCAACATTCCATGGCAATATTTCTTTTCATTACACTTTTTTTTATTTAACAATAATCATTACTTGTTTGCACAGTTATATGATATCAAGCATTTCTATCTAATACAGAAATATATGGTATAAAGTAACTATTCCTATCTAATAGCAATACTTTGTCTGCATATTTATATAGTTTCAAAATGGTTGGTCAGTTAATTTGTTGGTTGATTGTTGGTAGACTTTCAGGGCATATCAACCCTTGTAGGTTATTTCATGTTAAATCTTGTTTATACATATATAAGTAAGTGGACCAACCATATTTGAAGGTGACTCAGAGGCTCCCTCTTCAATAGCTACAACACTGAGGTGTAAGGGAGGGTGCTATTCCTGGCCCTGGGGTGCTCCACTTACCCTTGATCCATACCCTATAATGCTGAGTGTTAAGCAAGGTGGCATCTAGTACTATTTTTTGAGTCTTTGATATGACTCAACCAGAGCTTGAACCCTGGTCTCCTGGACCATTGATGAACACTCTAACCATTATACTAATGGGCTGGTAATATTAAATAAATATGATAGGTAAAAAAATAGTTCGTAAGAAACAATTTTTAAACAAACCAGGTCTCATTTTTTAGCACACTGTTAAATGGTTTAAAGTATTACAAACACTAAAAGTTTTATTTACACACTGTTGAATGGTTACAAGTATTCCTATCAAGAACTAATAGTTCTATTTACCTCAGTTAATTGGTTTCCAGTATAATAAATGAGTAAACAGTTCTATTTGACCTAAAGGTGAGACTCTAATAGGTACTACCACTCGGGGTCAGAGTGGACCTGGGAATAATGGCAATGAAGGAGTACTCTACATTCACCAGGTTTCCAGGACTAGAGCCTCACCATCAGATTGTTTTATATCATACACATTGATGGATACTTGTTGGTGGAGGGTTGGGAGTTCTTACCCCCCTGCAGCAATGCAGTTGACATATTCTACAGTCCAGCTAACTAGGCTGTATAGTTTCAAGTATTCCTATCTAACAATAATAATTTGCCAGCAATTGTATAGTTTCAAGTAACTAATAATAATAATCCTAAGTAAACAATTTTTGCTTCAAGTAATTATTCTTAATATAAGTAATTTGTATACAGTTATATGGTAATAAATATTCCTATCCAATACTGATAATTTTCAAACATTGCCCAGTTGACTGGGGTTGTAAAATACACTGACTGCTTCTCTCCAAAGAGATAAGATCCGCCCCCAATGGGTGTCCTGAGATGACACTAAACAATATGTTGGTAAAGTTCCAGTAATGCAAGAGCTTTGGGGAATGCAGGGTACTCCTTCATTGCCATCGATCCCAGGTCCACTTTAGCTCAGTGGTAGCAAATGATAGGGTCCTATCAATGGGTCAAATGGAACTAAACTGTATCCTTATGCTAAACTGAATTACTTGAAATAGGACTGTTTTGACGTTTAAACTGCATACTTAAGCTAAACTGAATTGTTTGAAATAGAACTGTTTTTGACATTGAAATTGTGCATATGCTAATCTGAATTGTTTGAAATAGAACTGTTAATATATATAAAAATGGATTTGGCATTGAATAACCTACAATGGTTGATATGTCATAAAACGAAACAAAACCAAACTAAACGAATTTTCAAACAGATTGATTTGTGCCATATATTGACCCTTGACCGAGCCATCAATCAGAGATGCACCTGTGTAAATAAGCAGAAGAAAAAGCGGAAGCAAATGGGCGTTATGAAAGAATATAGGCAGGTCCTGGGGGCCGTTGAGTTAGCTGGAGACAGGAATGTCAGAGTGAGAACCAGCTTGCAGACTGAGGGCTGTGGCCCTCAGCGACCCCCAGTGGAGCAACCCCAGCCAAGATGCAGGAGAAGTGCTGCTATGGTCAAAAGAAGAACTTGAGTCAATATAGCAGTCTGTCCCTGTCTCCAATCATCTGTCACACACCACAAAAACATCGAGAATAAAGTGTGAGAGATATATTTTTGTAAAGAATTGTGTTCGTTCATTCATTGAAGTTGTCATTATGTTTGATTATGTTCCCGCTTATATATATATATATATTGTATATGTATACACGTAGTACACAACATTTGAGCCAAAGACAGTAAACCAACAGGTAAAATCACTCCAGGTCAGAGTAGACCTGAGAGCAATGGCAATGAAGGGTTAACACCATATCCCCTAGATCTACAGAATTGAAACATTGCCACTTGGCACAGGTCATACCCGGGACACCTCTTTAGGGGTGTGATGTCTTATCTCTCAACAAAAAATGAAGTCAGTGTATTCAAAACCATACTGAATAGAGCTGTGACAGTTTTATAAAAATAAAGAAAATGGATGCAATAAAAACATTTTTAACAAAACCTGCTCTCTTACAGCTGCTTTTACCATTTCTCCTTAAATGTTACTGCAACTGCTTGTACATTTCTCCAGCAAGTAATACTGCAACTATTAATACGAGTATTACACCAGCTGCTAGGTTGACTATTAAAGCAGTTGTAAAAATACCGATTGGTTGAGGAGGTTTAAGATAGTCAAAAGTCATTAAATACAAAGTTTAAATGCAATTCTCAAGTGACTGTGAAATCTCAATGGAATTTGGAAGATCTTAAAATCTCCGAGAGTTGCTTGTCAGAATCTACTTGACTTTCTTTTATTTTATTTTCCTTTTGTTTTTAAAAACCACTCCTGTCACTCTACAATTTTTCTTGTTTTGTAAAAACAGAAAATATAGACATTTACAAGCAGTGTTCCAAAAGTAATGCCTCTTTTTTTTCATTTCTATGGAAACTACAGCAGATAGAGAGAACGCAATTTCACCGCTGGATAGAATGAGTTTTCAGCTACAAAACAATGTTTTTCCATATGATCATGTCATGCTGCCAGCATGGATCTCCATGACCTCCCACTGCCCATCTCTATTGTCCATCCCTCCCAGAGGTCTTCTAGGTTACATCCTGTATCAGCACAGAGCTGTTGTATATAGGTTCTAGCTGGTCGTCCTACCTTTGCACATCTACATGAAGGGGTCCACATGAGTATATCATTTATGAGTTCATCCTTACTGCTCCAACAGTGTCCCGCATGTCTGGTTTTTCTGACTTGGATAGTTTTCGCGAATGGTGGTAGGTGGTAGGTAGCAATAGAGCTGCTGTTTTATGGGGCATTGCCTCCAGGACTTGTTCAATACAGCACACAGCATTCTTGTGTAATTGCTGTCAAGCTTTTTCTCGATACATTTTGTTAACATCCATATGGTGCATCCATATAGCAGTATTGACATGACTGCTGCTGGGAAAAAAAATGTTTTATTTTATCGGTCAGGTCTGACATCCATATAACCAATAGCCCAACGATAGCTGTAATCACCAACAATAGCTAAGTATTTTCACCAGCAATGAACAAGAGTGCCGGAGATCTCTCTGAGGAGCAAAGCAACCCATTATTTATATTGTCCAACAATGTTAGAAGTAGATGTTGGTGGTATGGCTGTAAAGATTCAATCTTTCTGCTAATTATATATATATATATATATTGCTGAGCAGTAGTTTTGCAAATTGATCTATGACATGAAAGCAAAGATGCATCATTTAATATCTCTCAGCAGAAAAATTGCATCAATGATCCCCAAAGAATAAATATGAGCACAGTTAGGCAGTGGGTAACATATTTCAATAGCAGTAACTGTGATATAAATGGCAAGCAATGTCCAACACTGGGGTTAACTCATCAAATGAAGAGTCTCTTGATTCGCTTATATCTGCAATCCTTATCAATGAAAGTTAGACTATATGAATGATATAGAGAATTGTATGAGCACTGCATACAGTCTTATCTTGTGAAAATGTATTTATAATTGGGGCAACTATGCTGGATACTGCTGATGAAGTAAGGACAAACTCATAAGTGACATTTTTCCGTTGACTCCTTCACAATGTTAGCCAAACAGTAGAAACTTACATTCATCAGCTCTGCACCGACACTGGATGCAGTCTGAAGGACTTATCAAGAATGATGGTCAACAGGGACAGATGGCAAGAGAGAGTTAAGAGAATCCATGCAAATAGCACAACTTGATGATGATGATGATGATGATGTGGGAAAAGTGTTTTGGAACTGAAAACTTGCCCTATCCAATAGTCCTATTGTGCTTCTCATATCTGTTGTAGTTACTGTTGAAATAAATATGAGCCATTACTTTCTTAATGCCTCTCATATATCAAGAGGTTATTGCAGATTAAACAAGTTCAATGTAATTTACAGTGTTCACTGCAGACAAAATTCTTTGATGGAGGCATTAGTTTTGGAATGACTCTTTTACAAGTGTGGAATATAGGCTCTTCTCCCTTGCTAGCAAAATCTATAGCCATTGATGATGACTAAGCAGAAAAATCATCTTTTGTAGCTTAAAACTTTCTTTCCCTAATGTTTTTATTGCACTCCCTGAGTTTCTGTTAGAGTTTCAGTGGAAGTAAATATGAGGCATTACTTTCTTAATGCTGCTCATATATCAAGAGGTTATTGCAGATTAAACAAGTTTGATGTGATCTATAGTGTGTACTGCAGATAGATTTCTTTGATGGCTGCTTAGGAGGCTATAAATAGTCAGAAAATTTCTATTTAAAATGTCTCACAGCCAAGACTTGTTTTATCAAAGCCAGTTATGGTTCAAAAATACTTTTCTCCATGACCAAATGAGAAACTGTGATATAAATGCTAGTTTTCCCATGCACAAAATGTTGGTAATTTTATGGAAAAATACTTAAGTACAAATGCTCACTTTAGAGGTGTAGCACTACTGACCTATTGATTAAGAGAAAATCTTATTGATTGATTAATTGATTTTTTCTAAATGGCATGTCAACCTGCTCAGGGTTATTTTATACCAAGAAGTTAGGGAATTGGGTTCATAGTGTGTTCATATCTACATTCTGGAGTTGTTTCTAAAGAGTTTTATTTTGTACATGGTCCAATCAAATTTGAATAATTTTTGAATAGATCTATTTGACCTATTTATAGGAGCCTAACAGGTTGGTGGGTTTATTGGTTGTGTTTTATGGCATATCAACTTTTGTAGGTTATTTAATGCCAAATCCATTTTTATGTAAATAATCAGTTTAATTTTAAACAATTCAGTTTAGCATGAGTACAGTTTAATTGTCAAATACATTTCTATTTCAAGCTATTCAGTTTGTTCAAACAGTTCTAATTCAGCTTATTCAGTTTAGTATAAGTACAGATTTTGTTTACACAGTTAAATATCTAAACCGTTCTATATATAACAATTCAGTTTATTGTAAGTACAGTTTCAATGTCAAAAACATTTTCATTTCAAACAATTCAGTTTGGCATAAGTACGCAGGTTAAATGTAAGTATAGTTTAATAGTCAAAAACATTAGTATTTTAAGCTATTCCGTTTAGTCAAACAGTTCTATTTCAAACAATTCGGTTTAGCATAAGCACTCAGTTTAAATATAAGTACAGTTTAATTGTCAAAATAATTTCTATTTCAAGCCATTCCATTTAGTCAAACAGTTCTAATTCAAAATATTGCATCCATGATCCCCAAAGAATAAATATGGGCACAGTTAGGCAGTGGGTAACATATTTCAATAGCAGTAACTGTGATATAAATGGCAAGCAATTTTCAACACTGGGGTTAACTCATCAAATGAAGAGTCTCTTGATTAGCTTATATCTGCAATCCTTATCAATGAAAGTTAGACTATATGAATGATATAGAGAATAGTATGAGCACTGCATACAGTCTTATCTCGTGAAAATGTATTTATAATAGGGGCAACTATGCTGGATACTGCTGATGAAGTAAGTACAGTTTAATAGTCAAAAACGTTTGTATTTTAAGCTATTCCGTTTAGTCAAACAGTTCTATTTCAAACAATTCGGTTTAGCATAAGCACTCAGTTTAAATGTAAGTACAGTTTAATCGTCAAAATCATTTCTATTTCAAGCCATTCCATTTAGTCAAACAGTTCTAATTCAAACAATTCAGTTTAGCTTAAGTATTCAGTTTAGTCCTATTTAACCTATAGATAGGGCCCTATCAGGTACTACCATTCCGGGCCAAAGTGGACCTGGGAGCAATGGAAATGAAAGGGTGCTCCACATTCCCCAAAGCTTCAGCATCACTGGAGCCTCACGATCAGATTGTTTAGTGTCATATCCAAGATACTCATTGGGTGTGTGTGTGCGGGGGGGTCTTACCCCTCTGCAGAGAAGCAGTCAGTGTATTCTACAGCCCAAGCCAACTGGGCAAGCTTAACAGGTTCTATAATTTCTATTCAAAGGGAACCTGTAAGTAATGGGAATGAAGAAGATGGACCCTTACCATCAGATGTGGTTTAGTGTCACCCCAGGACAACCCTTTTTGGGGGAAGAATCTTACCCCTCTGCAGTGAATACAATAAGCATGTTCTCAGCCCTGTCAACAGGGTTAGATTTTTGACAATATAAGAGGTGGAGGTGGAAAAGTATCAAAATTTAATTTTTCAATCTTGAATTGTAAACTCTTAATGAAAATGTGAACATCTCAGCAAATTATTCTAGGGCTGTTCAAACAGTTCTAAACTTTCACCAGATTTTAGATTTATTATTCCCGTCTCACTTTCATATGAGTGCAAAAATCAACTGAGAAATCTGAAAAGGTTTTTACTAGTTTTATAAGAAGTGGTAGTGTGCTGCTACAAGAAAAATGTTCACTTATAGCTCTTCTTTCTGAATGAGGCTTAGAACTTTTTGAATGAACTTCATATATTCTAGTGATGACGTCTACATGAGTAAATATCAATTCTGAATACTTTATGATCAGCACTCACAATACTTTAGGATTAATGAAATCAAAAAAGAGACATCTCCACTCTAAATGGTGGTTTTCTGAAACAAGTGAACTATTTCACCTACCTCGGAAGCAGCATCACATCATCAGAAAATAACATCAATATGTGACTAGAAAAGGCCTGGACATCTATCAATCGGCTATCAGTCATATGGAGGTCAGACTTTTCTGATAAAATAAAAACACTGACTAAACGTATGAAGAAAAAGCTTGATGGAAATTGCACAAGAATGCTGCAAGCTGAATTGAACAAATCCTTGAAGCAACATCCCACAAAGTAGCAGCTATATGGCCACCTGCCTCCCTAAAACTATCCAAGTCAGTCAAACAAGATGGACACTGCTGGAAAAGTAAGGATGAACTCATAAGCAATGTTCTCCTCTGAACCCCTTCACATGGACGAGCAAGTATTGGGCCACCAGCTTATCTACAGCAGCTCTATGTAGACACAGGATGTAGCCAAGAAGACCTGCAAGATGTGAAGGATAATCAAGATAATTGGCAAAAGAGAGTCAGGAAAATCCATGCTAGCAGCACAACATGATGATGATGATGATGTGTATATATATATATATGCAAATTAAAATATGTATATTTGGGCAGCATTTCTCCATTGAGGCATATTTGACTGAACAATATAGACATTTTTTTATCTACATATTTTTGTATTTATCCTTTCAAGTTGCTGTATTGATGTTATGGTATCTGGCCAGAATTGGTTAATAAACCTTCCATGATTAATTGGTTCCCTATTACCTTTGGCCTCGTCAAAGGCCATTATCTGGAAATTTGTGTATAGCAAAACCAATACAACCTTTGCACATATATTACAACTATGTAAGAATTAAACAGTTATTGTATTGCATTCATTTTAAAATCTAATTCTATAAATAGCAACAATAGCTAAAGACATTTTAATATATTAGCACTGGATTCAAAATTAATTCTATCGAGTTTAGGATGCTTGATTCTAATGTGTAGGGCTTCAAGAATCTGTAGTCTTTGTCATTTTGTAGTTCTAGTATTGTTGCATTATCAGTAAGAATTTTTTCAAATTCAGTTGTAGATGTTGGGATATATATATATATATATATATATATATATATATATATATATATATATATGAGAATCATCCTATGAATAAGGGAAATTTTCTTTTTGAATAAAAATAGAATTTTTTTTCTAATTTCTTTATATAAATATATTCCTGCATTGTTTGGAATTGTTTTTATAGCAAGAATTATTACAATTTGTTGCAATTTTGAATAAACATTCCAAATGCAACAAATCAAACAAAATGCTTCAGAATTAAACAGAGGTCTGTCATTAACTTTTGATGGATAAGAAATGTGAACATGTGAAGTAAAAAAAATGTTTACAAATTGGTTAAACATAGATTTGCCACAACAAAAAAGACAGTCCATGAAATTGAAACACTCAGACTTGCTGCAAAAGAAAACGTCTCAGGTACAGCAGTCAATAAAGAAGGTCATGCTGACTGCCTTCTAGAAATTAAAATGAAATCCTTTTAATTTTATTGTTTCAATCACTATTAATTTACTTTTAAAAGGTGAAACTGCAAACAGTGCTTCCTACTGCTAACTCCTTAGGCAAAATTCACCTTATTTACTAAATGACTTTTTATATATTTTTTGATCAGTACATTGATATGAGATGTGTGTGTGTGTGTGTGTGTGTGTGTGTGTGTGTGTGTGTGTGTGTGTGTGTGTGTGTGTGTGTGTGTGAGACATAGTGAAAATGACATATATTAGTGAAAGTCCTAAATTGAAAATTAACTTCAAGGGTAAGATTCAAGTATGTGGAGGACATTAAAAGAAACACAGCCTACATCCCAAAATTTTTTGAACATACCTCATGTTTACACCATCTGAAGAAGAGAAAGCTTTCCAAAATGACATCTACTCATTTAACAGATGAAGCTGAATGTAGATCTCAAGTTACCAAACAGTGTTCAAGCAGAGGGAATGATCAAACAAAAGTCATTAATATTTGTAGAATAAAAAAAGCCCTAAGGACATTTCACAAGTTTATAATCACTTGAGAATATATTCAGGTGTAAAGTTGTTAAAATGGCACCTGCTCCATTGACAAAAATTAATTGCTTTGCTTGACATAATTAATCTTATCATCAGTGTAAGCATCTACTTCTTATATTCATCATTTCTCTAAGTCTTCAAACAACAGCTATTTTAACTAAATTTTTCAATGATATGAGTTTAAATTCTTGATACTTCTAAATTAGATTGGTCCCAACTAAAATTTTTTTAAAAAGACAGAAAAATATTATTTCCACTAATTTTTGGTGCTTAGTAATTGAAGACTTTCTTCTATTCTGGCCATTTGTCAGATTTGAAAATTACTAATTTTCCATGGTTTTAACAAAGTGGGGGTCTGTACTAAATTATTAATTTCTCATGGTTTTAGCAAAGTGGGTGGGTAGCAAAGCAAGGGGTTTGATATAGCACGGGCTGGATGCAGCACTGAGTTGATTTTTTAAAACAGAGTACAGCTGGTTTGAACTCAGTTTTCCTTCTCCTTGACCAGTTGTCAAGTCAACTTTAAAGAGACCAATATGCTCATCTATTTACCCATAGCTAGAGAGAATAATTAGACTCATACTTTTCCGATCTGAAATGCAAACAGCTTTATCCAGGATTCGAACTTATTTGTCATGTCTATTTCTCTGAGAAATTTTTAACCATGGTACACCAAGGTTAAAAAGCTGAAGGTATAATAGTAGGATTCATTCTTTTCCCAAGGGTATCAATTCTATAAGAAATCTGCAAACAGCCTCATCCAGAATTGGTAAGAAAACCAAGTCCATTTCCTACAACAATACAGATTATGCCAAAAGCACCACCAAAGGGTGGCAGTAAATACCATGATAAACCAATGGTTGATTTTACAACAGAGATGAAGATGAGGTAAATACCATGATAAACCAATGTTTATTTTTGAAACAGGGATGGGGAGGAGGTAAATACCATGATAAAGCAATGGTTGGTTTTAAAACAGGGATAGGGAGGAGGTAAACCCAATGATAAACCAATGGTTGGTTTAATCACAGGGATGGGGAGGAGGTAAATACCATGATAAACTAATGGTTGGTTATATAACAGGGATGGGGAGGAGGTAAATACCATGATGAAGCAATGGTCGGTTATACAACAGATATGAGAATGAGGTAAATACCATGATAAACCAATGGTTGGTTTTAAAACAGGGATGAGGAGGAGGTAAACCTAATGATAAATCAATGGTTGGTTTTATCAAAGGGATGGGGAGGAGGTAAATACCATGATAAATAAATGAATGGTTTTACAACAGGGATGGGAATGAGGTATATACAATGATAAACCAATGGTTGGTTGTACAACGGGGATGAGGAAGAGGTAAATACCATGATAAAACCATAATTGGTTTTACAACCAGGATGGAAATGAAGTAAATACCATGATAAACCAATGGTTGGTTTTACGAGTACAACAGGGGTGGGGATGAGGTAAATACCATGATAAACCAATGGGTGGTTTTTCAATAAAGATGGGAATGACGTAAATACCATGATAAACCAATGGTTGGTTTTATCACAGGGATGTGAATGAGATAAATACCATGATAAACCAAAGGTTGGATTTAAAACATGGATGGGGATGAGGTAAATCCCATGATCAATCAATTGTTGGTTTTACAACAGGGATGGGAATGAGGTAAATAGCATAATAAAACAGAGGTTGGCTTTACAACAGGGATGGGAATGACGTAAATACCATGATAAACCAATGGTTGGTTTTATCACAGGGATGGGGATGAGGTAAATACCATGATAAACCAATGGTTGGCTTTACAATAGGGATGGGAATGAGGTAAATACCATGATAAACCAATGTTTGTTTTTAAAACAGGGATGGGGATGAGGTAAATACCATGATTAATCAATGGTTGTGCTAAGATCCAGACTCAGATCCATGAGCTCCACAATACTGATGAATGCCATGACATAACACGTATTCTAAAAAAAGAAATACTCTTGTCTTTTTAATAATTCATCAATAGGAAATATCTTAGCGTCAATGTCTTCTTCTTCTTCTTCTTCTTCTTCTTAATATAAGAAAAAGAAGAAGAAGAAGACATTGTTTTTTTTATCTACTATAAAAATGTTTTGGAAATAAAAGACACTCAACAGAATTAAGGGGTCTGGTGAGTTAGACAGGTGCTGCACATGCACAGTCCTGTATTTCAACAAAAACTACTGTTCAAAAAGTACTGAGACTTACTTCAGGATTTTTTAAAAAATAGGTACTTACTCTTCTAACTATCAAGACAACAATCTTGGTGTTTAGATAGCATCACTTTAAATTAGATAAAATTAAAAAATTTAGTTTTGATACCTTTTGATCACACCTTGTATGAATACAAATATCTGAATATCTGAAGGAAATTTCATATGAGTAAAGCATAAACTTTACATGGGTATATGAAATTGTTATAAAGTTCCCTTGATACAATTTCACATGCATATTTAATGTTCAGTGCATTTCTCTATTTTGATTGCACTGGATACCTCCGAGAGAACTTGTTGGTTCACCGAACAGTCAATGTAACTTATTGATAATAATAAAGTAATTGTAAGCCTTGGAGAGTTTTGCTAAAGGCCTTTCAAGGTAAGAAGTTTAGTTGAATTGGTTTAGCAGTTTCCTTCTACTCTTATTGATAAATTATGGTTAAGGAGCCTTCCTTTTAGCAATTTAGGAATTTATTGGAAACTCAGTTTTTTAAAATTTCCTATGGAGAACAATACTCAACTAAAACAAAATAGATTAACAGCTAAAATGAAAGAATTGTTTATATGTGGATTGGCCTTTCTGTTAAGGATCAGAGTGTAGTGTTTGTGTACTCTGCCTAAGATCTAAATGTTGTTCCTTAGCACTTAAATCCCAGATAGATCTTACAGATATTAATTCTCCCTAGAATCTGAATATAATTCTATTGGATGGATTCTGAGACTGCTATCTCCTTGTCCTTCTTCTTCTCCTCCTCCTCCTTTTCAGCGTATATAAGATTATAAAGATAAAAATTCATAAAAGTAAAAATTTTGAAATTTAAGAAATAATTGATTCATAAAATTATCATTATTTCAACAAATCAAAAGATTCTACATTTTGGGTAACATTCAACAAATTTTTAAAAAACAAATAAATATGGAAATAAAACTTCTGCTTTGTATAAAAAAATTAAAATAATTAAATATTCAATAAAAATTTGATTGATTGATTGATTGATTTTAACTGCATATCAACCTATCTAGTGTTATTTTATGTTGAGAGCTTAGAGACTCACATTCCTTATACATTTAAAGTTACATTTTTGGTGTTGTTGTTTCTTAAGAGTTTTTTTTTTACGCCACGGTTCTATCAAATATGACTAATTTTTAAACAGACCTATTTGACCCATAGATAGGATCATAACTAGTGCTACTAGGTCAGATTGAAGCTGGGAGTAATGGTAATGAAAAAGTACACCCACATTCCTCAGATCTCCAGAACTGGAATTTCACTATTAAATGCTGTTATCTATCATGCCCAGGACACCACTTTTTGGGAGGAAAGGGGGTCTTTCTCCTCAACAGTGAGTACCGTCAACCAATTTTAAGACCCACTGACAGAGCAATTTACATCAGGAATATCTATAAACAATTATTGTTATTATAAAGATAGATCCATATAAGAGAAAAGACATTTTTATTTCATTATAAGCTTATATTGTTTGTTTCGTTTTGGTTTGGTTTAATTGCATATCAATCATTTGATATATATTAGATATATGATTTGTAAACACATTTATTGATACACAATTAGATAATCCAACAGTTCTATTTCTAACAATTCAATTTAGTATAAGTCAACAAAGTTAAATGGTTTTAAGTATTGCTATCTATCACTAACAATCCAATTAAACATCAGTCATTTGTTTACACACACTTAAATGATCAAAGAGTTCTTTCTCAAACACATATATTTAACATAAATCATTTGTTTGCACTCAGTTTAAATGTCAAACAGTTCTTTTTGACCCTTTGATAGGTCCCTATCAGCTGCTACCACTCCCGTCAGAATAGACCTGGGAGCAATGGCAAAGTTCAAGCTTTATTGGAACCTCGCCATAAGATTGTTTAATGTCATATCAAGGACACTCCTGGGGGGGGGGTCTTACCCCTCTGCAGAGATGCAGTTGGTGTATTTCTACAGCCCTTGCCGACTGGGCTGGCCAATATTATTCAGTGATAATATTTACAGTTTTGTAGATTAATGTTTTAATTTAAGTGCGTTACACAAGAGAGATTTGCTGGTTTAAAACGTCTTTTTTTAGATTGTTAGACCAAATTTAACAATAAATGTTTTGATTAGAAATAAGATTTGAAAACCTGAAGATACTGATAAAACTATTTTATTTCAATATGTAACATTTCACCCATCATTATACAAGGATTTTCATACACAACTGGAAAGGTTTTGAAATGCGGGAAAAATACGGAGACTTATTTTATTAATCATATGTAAATGTTTGCTCCTTGAGAGGCTTCCTTCTTTCAGGCCACTCTCATATAAAACTGACCTTGTGTCACATTCTGGTCTTTAGAGAGCTGAATAAATACCCATATTTGAACATATCATGACATAATGTGAAATTTTTTTTTAATTTTTTAAACTGATTTTTTTTTTTTAATTCGTCTTATGATATCAATTTGATACTGTGTCTTGCCCTGTGTACATGACAACGTCGATAAGATTACTTTTAAAATTTATAGATATTTTTAAATCTAAAAAATTTTCAATGGAAAAATGTGTAACTAAAATAGTTCATTGCTATAAAACTTTTTGGATGTGGCAATAAACAAAAATGTTTAATATTATTAAATCAATATTAAATCATCCTGCTTTTGCCGGGCCATATGTGGGGGTACATCACTTATGAGCTCGTCCCTGCTTCTCCAACAGTATCCTGCACGTCTGGTTCGTCTAACTTGGATAGTTTTCGTAATGGGAGGCAGGTTGCCGTATAGTTGGTGCCTTGTGGGGTGTTGTCGCCAGGACTTGTTCAATATTGCTCGCAGCATTCTTGTGTAATTGCCGTCTAGCTTCTTCTCCAGTCAAGGCGATGAATGATAGGGAGAAGTGGCGAGAGAGGATCAGGGATATCCGTGCTAGCGGCACGATATGATGATCATGATCATGATCATGATGATTTATTAAATCATCCAGTGTAACTTTTGTTTTAGTACTATTTTAGATTTGGTTTTGTTACTTCCTTTAACATTGGCCTGGCGGTTAGAGTGTTCGCCAATCGCCCGGGAGACCTGGGTTCAATCCCAGGTCGAGTCATACCAAAGATTCAAAAAATGGTACTTGATGCCTCCTTGCTTAACACTCAGCATTATAAGGTACGGATCAAGGGTAAAGTGGAGCAATCCAGGGAAAGGAGTAGCGCCCTCCCCTACACCTTGGTGTAGTAAGCTATCGAAAAGGGAGCCTTCGGGTTACCCTCGACTATGGTCGCCTACTTTACTACTTTCTTTAAAAGCATATCAACCCTCATGGGTTATTTAACGCTTGCACCATCCTTATAGAAGAACAGTACTAGAAATATTTAACTCATAGCTGAGGGTATAGAGGGGGTTTATACATTTCCCAATGGTATTAATCAAAAAATGAACTCAATTGCACGATTGGAGTTCGAATTCAGTCACTACAATGTCACAGGGTACCTCAAGTGGTGTTATAGTTAGCAAATGAGACTAGCAAACCGTTACGAGTGAGTTCGAGTATCATTGGGTGCCCCATTCACACGACCTTGTGCCAGATCTAAGCAAAAGGCTTAGTAAATTATTACCATCGTACTGCTGAAGTACCGTATTTTGAGTTTTTGATATGACTCGACTTGGGATTGAAACTCAGTCTCTTAAACCATTCGTGAACATTCTACCCACTAAGCTAATGGACTGGTTAAGTAAAGTTGGCGACTGTAGTCGAGGGCAGCTTGAAGGCTTCCTTTTCAGTAGCTACAACACCAAGGTGTAGAGGAGAGTGCTACTCCTTTCCTAGGATTGCTCCACTTACCCTTGATATGTACCTTTTAATGCTGAGTTTTAAGCAAGGCGGTAATTTGTAATTCTTCCTATGCTGTAATTTTTTTTTTTATCATTCTCTGATTTGTTGTCAGAGTATTTATCTCTCGTTTAATCTTAGCGAGTTCTTTTTTGCATAATGGCTAAAATGTTAAACTGTGAGCAATTTCAAAATTCAATCGTACCATCACATTCCCTTTCAGACAACCTTGGTTAAGGTATGAACCCTCTTATCTCCCAAGCTATGCATTAAAGAGTACCACTTCTGGACTTCAAAAAGAATGGCTTTGGTATTATATCCTATCCTATTTACCCACTCCTCCGCTCGGGCAGGATATGACACAAGGTCAGTTTTTAAGCGGAGTTTAACAGGTTTGAATTAAGAGTTTTCCTTCTCCTAGACTATTTGCCTCACCAAGGCTGAAGAACCCAGTCTGTCCTACTATTTACCCATAGCTGGAGGGAGACTTATTGGATTCATACCTTTCCCAAGGGTATTAGTGCTATGTGAAATGCAATCATTCTCGTCCAGGATTTGAACTCGAGTCGCCGTGTTCATTTCCTACGGCGATAACCATTACACCACGGGCTTTGGTATTATATAACCCACAAAGGTTGATATGCCATTAAACTAAAGTGTCAAACCAAACCTGATATTTGTCGAGTGCCCCACGCACGCATGGGTATGGCACAAGGCCTTTTTTGTAGGAACCAGATGCGGGACAATGGCTCACACACTACCGGCGGTTCCAAAAATGCCTTGAGCTCTATCAGCATTCCCCTAAAAAAGGGCGCCTCTGGTGCGAGACGATAAACTTAGCCCCTCCAGAGAGAGTTAGATCCTGGGGGTGGGGACAGCCCCCTAAGGCTCCGGGAGTGCAAGTTTCAGTGCGTGTAACATAAATGTCGGCTTCCCGGAATCCATGTCAGACGGACTCGACTGACGACCACTGGAACCTGATCTGTGGATCAGATCAGGCAACACGGCCGGGCGAAGTGTGTCCCGGCTCTGATGGGCAAGGCATCAATTCAAAAGTCAATGTTCTGACATAGTCACACAAATGAAATTTATTATATACTCAATTATAAGACCTGGTAACATGACCGAGAAATATATATATATACTAGCAAAAGATATAGATACTTGTACTATATTTATGTATAAATAAATTCTTCACAAAAGATCTTGATTAAAGTCAACACGTCAAGTCTATTTTTCTACATAGATAATTCTTAACCCACTTATGTATTTGAAACAGAATGTTAGCTATGAAAAGTTTAAAACTTTCTCATCTTTTCCTTTATACGTTCTGATCAAGGTTTAAAAACCAAAATGTTTAACATTGGCAAATAATTCAAATAATTGCTATTCATCCTCTGAAGACTGTTTTTTCATATTTCTACATTTTCATACAGTCGAATTTATTTCCAGTTTTCCCAGATACACCAACATATATATTTGTGTGTGTGTGTGTGTGTGTGTGTGTGAACACATATATACAAATATATATATCATCATCAAGTCACGCTGAGAGCATGGATTTCCTTGACTCCCTCTCTCTATTAATTCCTATCATCCACTGCTCCCAACAGATCCTCCAAACTATGTCCAGTGTTTGCACAAAACTTATGTAAATAAGTTCTTGCTGATCGGTTAACACTGGCCCGTCTATATGTAGAGGTCAATAGAAGAACGTCACTTATGAGTTTGTCCTTGCTTCTCCAGCAGTGCTCAGTATGTCTTGTTCATCTTGGATGGTTTTCGAGAGGTGAAGTATGTGGGTGAACTGCTGCTTTTTTAAGGGATGTTGCTTCCATGATTCAAAAGAGAACATAGCATTCTTGTGTATTTCCTAATTGTTTTTCCAAGAAATATATATACATTAAAAATAGATACAGCAATTCGAGTTCAAATCCTGGATGAGACTCTTCTTATTTCATATGATGCAAATATTCTTGTGAAAGTTATGCATTCAACAATTTTCCTTCCAGCTCTGTGTAAATTGTTGGACAAACGGGTCCCTTAAAATAACCTTGTGTCACATCCTATTTGTATGGAAAGATTGGTAAATACATATACATATATTGGTTGAAAAAAAAGAATTATAAATATGATACAGATGTTAATTAAAGCATGCTTGACTATGCTGATCTACAAACAGTGTTTCCTAAAGTTGGTTTCCTGTGTTTCTGCCAGGGAATATGTCTTTGATAACATTTAATAAAAACTATCTAATAAAAAAACACTCATCATCATTTATAAAATAATACTTTTTTACAAAATTGAATGAATCATGCGTGGGAAAGAAATTTTAAAATCCAACCCAGTGATTTAAAAAAAAATCCCTCGTATTAATCTGATTTTTAAAATTTTTTCACAACACTTAAAAATTCGTAAAAAACCAAAGCTGCTTTTTATTTTTATAATTCATTTATTATATGTTATTTGTTATTTTGTTTTTGTAGTTAAAAAATTGTTTATTCAAATGTTTTTTCACATAATTCTTGCTTCATTTACTGTCTTATCAAAGTTATCTCTGGGAATTAGATTTTTTATTGCAGAATTTATGTTTTGTTAGGCACAAGGTCAGTATCATGGGCCATCCGGTGAAAATCAAAATATCAACGGTCTGCTCATCTAGTTTGATAACTATTACACCATACAAGAAACCTTTTTTTTTTTCTCATCTTTGCTAAATCTGGCACACAAGCACCTGTTGCTATTAAGTGGTCACCCATCTCAGTCCTGAGCAGCTTCATTGCAGCTTAACTTCAGTAATCTGGCAAATTCTGTATGTCACGCTCATAAACCCTTAAATCTAATTTACAGTAGGTTGTAAAACTTTTTTTTACATTAGTTCCTATTTTATTTACAATAACATCATATCATGTAGGGTTTGTTTTTTTTCTACAGAAGTATAACATTTACTTTACGATAATCATAAGAATATTAGAGTTATTATTTTGTAAAGTAAATTATCAAACATTATCTTTCTTATAACCCTAACCAATCTACATTTTGATATTCAGTTCAGGACGTTGTGACATAATCCCCCCCCACTACCCTTGGCACACTGGATGGCGGACATATCAGACATTTACTAGGCAAAATTGATAGGTAACAGATCATTGATCAGAATTACCAAATCAAGTCTGAGAAGCTCATGGACATTCATTTGTTGACCAGAAGCAGTCACGAGGGATTTGAGAGGTACAAATTCTGAGCAGATAGTTTGGGATTCAAGTAAAACCACCTTTATAGATGAAAGGATGTCTCCTTTATGCCACTGAGTTGGCCCAACCACCCCACATCTTTTTCAAGACCAATTTAAAAAAAAAAGAAAATTTAAACTCATGGAAATAAATGTGAGGGGTTTTTGTGACTAACGTGCCAGTCATTCCTTCCTGCCATCGGGGTAAAGTGACAATGTCCTTGAGACACTCAGTTATATTATATAGTGAGTTAACGGTACAGAGAAAGTCTGGTTCTGCAAAGAGAAAGGTATATAATCATGGATAGATGAAAATGACATTTTTTTCTTAAGAATTATCGAGATGATTAGGGACTATATCCATGCCTTAAGTACCGGGATATGTTGCTATGGTCTCAGAAAAGTCATCCTGCAGACAAGGGCAAGTAATCCCACATATGCTTTAATATTTTGAGGCACTTACGATAGACTATAGATTGATTAAAATTTTTCTAATTTTGAATTTAATCAATGCGATTTTAATAACTAGAATAATATTAGAGAATTAACTAATTCTGCAAATAAAATACAATCAATATATACACAATTATATATATACATAATCAATACATACACAATTATATATATATATATATATATATCATCAATATATACACACATACATTTTACAGATTGAAATTACAATTAAACTCTTTACATACTTTCTCTTTAAATTTCTAAAATCGAACCTTTGAAAATAGTTGACCTATTTACATACCTGTATTGCAATATCTTATCTACTGAATGTCAACATATGCATAGTTAAAGCATGGACTACAATTTTCAGGTTAACAACCATATGGAAATCTGATGTCGCTGATAAAAAAATAGAAATTTTTCCAAATATCAGTACAACTGTATGGCTGCACCACTTGGTTTATAATGAAACATTTTCAGAAAAAGCTAGATGGAAACTACAAAGGATGCTGCATACTGTTGAGAATATATCCTGAAAGCAGCACCCTATAAAACAGCATCTGTACCGCCACTTACCTCCCATCGAACAAACCATCCAATTAAAATGAGCAAGACATGCTGGGCACAGCTGGTAAAGTGAGAATAAACTCATAAGTGACGCTCTCATATGGACGCATTGGTTGACCAACAAACATTTGCATTCATCAGCTCTATACGGACACTCGATGTTATCTTGAGGACTTACCAAGAGCGATGGCCGATTGGAATGGATGGCGAGAGAGAGTCAAGAAAATCTGTGATGTCAACACATCTTGATATAAATCGTGAAATGGTTTGAGGCAGAGCTACTAAATTTGGTATGCATACTTAATGGTTTCAAGGGAACGTTGTAATATAAAAAGAAATGTCGTTACTCGAGGAATGTGACCTCTCATCAAAAGGATTTCTCATATAATAGACAATAGTACAAAGCTATATCGTTGCAATTGATGAAACATTAAAATTCCCATTAAAGTTTGCTCTTCAAGCTGTATATGTAATATGATTAAATAACATTTATTGTTCAGTTAGGACCAAAAATAAAAATGTCTAAACCAATTGTTGAATATTGATCCTTTACCGAGCCGTCCATCAGAGATTCTATGCTCAGGACGTACCTGTGAAAATAAGTGGAAGTAGTCGCGTGATCAAAGGGAAATGTGTGGGTGTTAAGAAATGATATATGCAAATCCCCATGTTCGATACGAGCAGACTGGGTGTCAGTTTTGAGTCATTAACGGGAGCACCAGCGAGTAGCTGAGCGCCTCGCTGGGTCAGCGTCCCACAGAGCAGCCCTCAGCGGGCCTCCATTTGAGTACCTCCCAGCCGAGAAGTAAAAATGTCAAGTGGGGCCTTAAAGATAACACAGCGTGGTATGGTCAAGAGAAGAGGAAGTTATGCGTCAATATGGCAGTCTCCATTTGTCTCCAACTGTCCGTCTATGTCTCTCACACCACAGAAGCTTTGACTCCAAGAAAGAATAGAGTCATATTTTTTATAACAAAGTGTTAGGATCATTCTTCCTCCATGCCGTTTCATCATTCATCTTTTCATTATGCCGGCACAGTAAAAGGATTAATTTTTATTAAAAAAAAAACATAAGCGAATCCTTTCACGGAAAATAAAACAGCACTTGGAAAAAAAAAATAAAAAATAAAAAGACAAGTGTACCTCGTGCGTACAACTAAGAACTATTTATTACCAAGTAAATAAAAAAAATAAGAAGGGGTTACAAAGTTCTGAAGAAAAACACTAGTTGCTAAAATTAATTGCAATTTTAGCAACCAGTAAAAAAAACTGAATCATTGTTACGTGGGGTAGAAAAATAGAAGAAATATATTTTCTATGTACATTACAAGGTGTGTTTCATTCACCCGTATTATTCCAAGACGAAGAATAAAATTGGAAAAGGAGGCGCCAAATGAACCTTTTCTAATCACGCATGATTCGAGGCTAACGGAGAAAAAAAAAGACGACGATAAGAAGTGGAATTGCAAGTCAACCCCTTTCCACTTTTTACCCATCTTAGCTAGCCTTGAACTCTTGGAGTGAACTTTGGGTAACCTTATCATCCACGTGTTCGGCCCTAAGAGTCAAGGAAGGACTTTTGGTTTTTGACTGGAAAAGTGAATATAGAGCAGTAGCGGTTTTGACTTCAAGGCGTCGACATTCATCCCTGGGTTCTGTTTCATTACACCCGAAATGTGACTAAGAAAAAGGACAGCAGAAAACTAACTCCTTGTGGCAAGCTTCTTCGAGAAAAAGGAAAGAAAGCAAAAAGAAAGAACGAAAGAGAAAAAGAACGAAAGAAAAAAAAAGAGATTATTAACCAGTCCTAAATCCTCAGTGAGTTCCGTATTTCTTTTGCCTCTATGTGTCTATCATGCAAATCTATTTGAGTTAAGATTCGTCTCGGACTTCTATATATACATAGTAACAATAGTGTTCCATCCCCTTTTGTTCTTAAAGCCTTTTTTTATATATTCTTATTTTTCCCTAAATACGTTGTTATTGTTGTAATAAAATTTTGTTGTTAAATCTTCAAATTGTGTTGTGTTGGTTTTGTGAGTGTTTGTCGCTTATTCTGCTGTGATTTACCGTGAGTCTTATATTGGAGAAATTCCCTTCCCATAGTTCACCCTTTTTTTCTATCGAACCTTGGGACATTCTCGCAATTTTTGTATATATATATTTTTTAATTCTTGTTACGTGCCTGTTTTCGCAGTCCCAGTGAAAGTCGGTTCGTAACAATCATGTACCAATGATACAAATTGTTTCGGAAAAACACTTGGTCACTCATGAATTACAAAGAACTGATATGTTTTCAACAAACAAAGGTGCAGGTAGTTGCGACTCAAAAAAGGGCTGTTGTATGAATGGAAAAAAAGATTTGGAAGAGTCTCTTAGGCGAAAAACATCTCTTGGGAAATCCTGTTCACTTTTCCGTCAAGAATACAGCGAATAATGCAGACACAGGGGGGGTCCTTTAGCAATTCTTTCAGCACTTGTATAGGACAGCAAATTCAATTGTACACCTCATGGTCTGAGTCAAGACAGCACAAATTCTCTGATATAGGCATATTTTTCAAAAAAGAATACAGCTCAGCAGAGTTGTTCTGATGGACACCTCGTAGTCAGAGTCGAGACAGCACAAATTCACAGATATAGGGAACAGCATATTTCTATGGGAGAGGTCCAGTACAGCAGCAGAATTCTATGAGGAATTTATTCCCTATTCACTATTTTCCCTTAACTGTAGGAAACAGCAAGGTTTAAAAACTCGCACATCCTGCGAAAATTCACAGGACTACTCAATTCACGTCTTCTCTGCACCGTGGCTTGATCTCAAAAAGAGCTATTCTCTTAGTAGGCGGTGTCAATTCCAAAAATCCTGTCATTTCCTTCCAGCGGTGACAACCATAAAAACCTCTTCCAAGAAGATGTTCCCATTACAATAAGGCAATTCCAACAACGGCTATATAACACAATAAATCTTTTAGTGTCACTCACATAAAACTATTTCTCTTGAAAAATCAGTGATTTTTTTATAGAACAGTATCAACTTATAAAATTTTTAATATATAACGGTTATGTAAATTAATCTTTCATTGAAACAATTATCGTTTGTAAATATTCGGTGTAAAAGTTTTAACGAACAAAAGAATAGTAAAATAGATTCTGTTTAGAAAAACCTATAACAGTCCCTAATCCAAGTATTTCATCAAATCTAAAACTAAAAAAAGATCCACATGAGTCATAATTTTAAAAAATGACTTTTCCTTATTTTGCCGCCAAAAACTAGTGGGTCTGAATATCCCAGATCCCCCGTGCTCGTCAGTAGTAATCAATTAGACGAAGAAGACAGATAGAAGATACTGAACCAAAACTATCAATCCTGAATTTCACGACGATATCTATGTTTTATTCTCAAAAGAATTCAGCACAGACAAGCAAGTAAAAAAAAAAAAATTAATTCTAAAATATTTATGTACACTGTATACATGCAAAAAAAATCAACACTCACACAAAAACGCATTTTGTAAATTATTACTTATTGTCTAAATACATGAAAATACAACATATTTTCAACTCAAACTCCTGTTATTTGTTATGATGTTTGCCGGTTTATTTTATAATTCATTTCAGCTTTAACTTTTTATCACAATATCCCGAAGATTCTTCTGTTACAAGCTACATTTTGTTATGAACTCGTTACGCATAATTTGCTAAACTCGCGTTACCATTGTAACAAAAGAAATTAGTAGAAAAGATTTTCGACATTTGTCTGTTATTCTGGAATCCAGATCGTGACCATTTACCTGGCTGTGATGGGTTCTTTAGCTTGTAAATTAGTAAACGCCCTCCGACAGAATTGCAAATATATACCATGGAATTTAAATGATTCAGAATATATTCCAACTCCAATGTAACTATTTCGTCAAGAAGAAAATGAAGTCTCAAGTCCTCTTTATTACATTTGTAGGATTTTGAAATTGATTTACTAGTTCTGGTGGAGTGAAGTTTTAGGGGTTGAACAATTATTTGCTGTTTATCAAAGGGCCAGTTTGTTATGCAAGGTGGTGACTCCAATTTACAGGCTTCCGTATAATCAGTGCATACTGCTGATCAACATTCATCAAAGAGAGACACTGCCAAATCAACCGAGAATATAAGGTGCAAGTAAAGAAACAGTACATGTCATTGTGAAGCATTTTGAAGTATTACTATGAATCTGTATTTAAGCCAAGGATCAGTGTGGAGTATATGTCCACTCTTCTTAGACCCAAAGGGTCACTCTCCAGCACTTCTACCTAATATAATTCCCCGACCTTTCGGTTGGGATCGAAGTGTAGTATCTGTTCCTTCTCCTCAAGATATACACAAATATAATAAATTTATAAAACTATCAATACTCACACTATTACAAACTGATTTTAAGGGTCACTGATGTTCATAAGGTGAATAGTATGACTTACAATAAACAGTCTGGAGCAAAACCAAAATGTAAACATAATTCTCGCAATGTTGCACTTCTTCGGTCCGTCTACTCGGATTAGAAGGGAAAAAAATAATCATATCCGAGTATCTTTTCCACAAATACAACACAAATTTATGAATAAAAACTCAAAGATTATTTTTTTGTGGACAAAAAGAAAACCAGATTGAAGTAATTATACATTTATATACAATGGAAATTTGTTGTTGATAAACTATTTTTTTTTTTTTTTTTTTTGCTTTGTTGTGTTACGATCGTAAAAATACAGCAGTTCAAAAAGTCAAAAGTTCATCCATATTCTTGTTAAGTAGTATCAGTTAATATAATGTGTATATACGTGTTCGTGTGTGTGAAGCATATATTAGTGGAGGGGATATTTGGCTGCTGACTAAATGTATGCAGGTGAGTGGAAATATGTAAAACCTGATTGAGGTAGTTTTTAAAAAAAGTGAGGTTTATCTGTGCCTCCCACCAAGCAGGATTTGACACAAGGTCATTTTATTGAGGGAGTTTGGGAGATGGAGGTTACACACGAACTGAGACTTGTGCGCTGTTGGTCAATGCTGGTCGTATGCCTGGTAAATATACACAGAGAGATGGTAAGACTTACTTTCGCCACGTCTATGAATACTTGGAGGGGAGAAATTGCAGTTGACTGGTAACGAGATGGGAATTTGGTCGGTGTTCGTATGTCCATGTAGCTACCAGGGTGTGTTATGGTTACTTGACAAGACTTTCGTCATATCCTCGCATGTTCCATAGTGGCTGGTGTGTCTCTATTGCCGCCGAAAATGTAAATAAATAGATCTCCTGATCATGTGTCCGGCTCCAAACGAAAGCTTTTAGTTCTATGCGGGAAAGCACTTGCCCAGTCGGCTGGGGATGTAGAATACACTGACTACATCTCTGCAGAGGGGTAAGACCACCCCCAACGAGTGTCCTGGATATGACACTAAACAAATTGATGGTGAGGTTCCAGAAATGCTGGAGCTTTGGGGAATGCGGAGTACCCCTTCATTGCCATCGCTCCCAGCTCCACTTTGGCTCGGAGTGGTAGCGCCTGATAAGGTCCTATCTACGGATCAAATAGAACTAAAATGCGTACTTATGCTAAACTGAATTACTCGAAATAGAACTGTTTTGACATTTAACTGTGTGTGGACAAAAACTATACTTATACTAAACTGAATTGTTTGAATTAGAACTGTTTGACTAAACTGAACAGCTTGAAATATAAATCCTTTTGACAATTAAACTGCACACTTATGCTAAACTGAATTGTTTGAAATGGAACTGATTATTTGTATGAAAATGGATTTAGGATTAAATAACCCACAAAGGTTGATATGCCATAAAACCCAACTAACCAAACAACCGGGAAAGCATCCCAGCGGCAGGTTCATTTGGAGTTCAACTGCGTGGACGTAAGCGAAATGATCACACGTGACTATCTTGTCCAATCAAACATCAAAACTTATATTACGGATATTCTCCATAGGAAATTAACATTTCAGAAATTCAAGTTCTATTTTCGTATTTACCGTCAAAGACGCGATTAATAATTTAAAGAAGAATTAATGTTGAGAGAAGATGTTGGTACGTTATTGTGGACTTGAAGTGTTTCGTTATGGTTATCATTTCGGTAGCACTAATAAATGTAAGAATAATTCTTACAACTCAAATAATTGTATTCTCTTGGATTTGGGGCGTGACTTCCCCACATCACGTGTTCGTTGGTCACGAGAGAATTTAGAACCGTAATTATTTCTCTTTTGCCTTCATTCTTCAGAAAAGATGTAGTCTTTTCAATTTGCGTTTGTTGGACGAAAAATGAATATGCTTCATTTCACCGTGAAAAGCAGAAGGCGGAAAGACATTTACATTACTTTGTTGAGATAGTATCAAGTGAGCTTTGAAGGTTGTTCTCCATATATTTGTCGTATCTGAATACCAAAACCCACCGCCACAATTATTTCAAAATGAGGAACATAATTCATATTCTTGTAGCAGAGTAAATGTAGTATTTCTTCGTGTCAAACAATTTAAAATAATTCACGATGAATTATAACAAAATATTAATTCCATGAGAAAACTTAAGAGAACGGATAGAAGAGTTATATGAAATACAAAGAGTACATAATGGAGAGAAAATCGTAGTGTAAAGACCTACATCAAAGCATTGTACCGTGCGTGGTACGACACGAGGTTTGTTAGAGAAAAATCCCTTCATCCCTGTTGGAAAACGCACGCATTCGTGCGTGCGTTTTGTTATCGAAGCCAGAAAAGAGAGAAAGAGAGAGTGAGAGATTCGACTTTCATTTTCGTTTAATAATGTTGCTTTGGTCACGTCACCTAGCTGTACCATAGTCATACATGAATATGGGAAACATACATAGAATGTTCATAACATATATACATAGAACATAGGAATCCCGAAACACGAAAAACACTTACGACTTCTTTGTTCAGGTACGAAACTTTTTATTACCTTTGAGTTTAAAGGTTCTTCGACATAAGGAAGAGAGATACACATTCTTTCAATTCTAGCTTTTCCATCTGCCCCCATCTCGTGCGGCACCCGTAGTGCGCAAATTCGTCTGGCCTCTGCGAATCCCGAAAGTCGACCCTTCTCGTTCGGTGTCTAGTTCTCAACTGACTTTCTTCAAAATCCCCCAAATCCTCCGCGCACGCTTCCGGTGCTTGACGTCATTCACATCCCCAAGTCCTATCTGAGAATTTTATTTTGACATCTGTGAATGACACATCCTCCCCGCACACACGCGTGAACACCTACGCTCATGTTGCACCTAACTAACCCATGCGTTAAACAAAGGGTTCTCAGCCTAACTAAACCGAAAGGCAAGATATATAAAACGAAATCCCTCGGCCATTATATTACATAGCGGCCTTAGAAGTACTATTTTGGAAAGGAAGCTATGTAATCCCTACTCGTTTCTTTGTACCCGCTTTCAGGAATGATTGCTACAGTAGCAATATGTGTTATTCATTTATTTTAGGACACGTGCTAATCGCTGTTACATTTTGTTATATTCTTAAATATATCAATTAGATATTTTAATTGCTTATATGAGATTATCTTTTTTTTTTTCTTTTTTTTTTTGGTTTGTTTTGGGGGGTTTTTTATTTTATTTTTTTTTGCTTTTTTTTTATTTTTTTTCGTTAATTCAATGTTATCGTGTCAATGGATATACTAATACTATCATAGGAAGTTATTGCGTAGGAAACGATTAAACATTCTTCTGAGCACCAAATAATTGGTAAATAATGAAAGCCAAATACATCCAATTGCTCAAATTATAAACAAAAAAGGAAAGCAAAACAAATTTTCATTAATATTAAATTAGACTGTTTTAAAGCCAATGTTTATTTTATCGTACAAAGAGCAAGATCGATAGAACATTATAAGATAAACTTCTGAATAATAAAACAAATTCAAAGTTTTTAAGGCATTCGAGTTTGAAGATATTTCTTTAAAACTCTTAACATCCCAAAAAAATTCACATAACGTCAAGACAGGTTCACATATGATAAAGAGAACGACTGTATCTTTTTCATCGTTTTAAATCTTCCAGTTTAAAAATGTTCGTAAGATGGAGGGGGAAACGTTCCATAGCAAATAAGATATTTTTAACATCAACTTCAAGCTTTTATGTCTTATTTCTTACATTATATGTATAAGGGGATGCAGCCACTAGATGCAGCCTAGAGAGCTTACCAGGATTGATGGTTGATAGGGATAGATGGCGAGAGAGAAAGAGAGAGAGAGTCAGGGAAACCCATTCTATCAGTGCGGCTTGATGATGATGATGATGATGATGTCAGGAAGAAAAATGTTTAAATCTGGAATATGCCAAAAATGAATAAATTGTTGAACAAAAAACTGAATTGATTTATAAATGTAAACACATTAATTAATTTTTTTCAGTACCGCTTGCCACCTGAATGATTTTTTTAATGTATTTTACCAGCAATTTGGACTGTTTAGATTTCTAAAATCAACAAATTTTTGTGTGTGCGTGTCACGTGAACAAACATCATATCATGAGATAAAATCCTCACACCATGAATACGATAGATTAGCTACCTGTTCTCCTATTTCCGTCTGACGATTGTGCGATCCACTTTGAATATACAATGGAAATATTCGGAAGCCAATGGATTCTAATTGAACTTGTAAATCATTCAATTAATCTTATCAATGGATTTCATCGACACTCATTTTTATGTGTTGCATCAACCCAAAAGTTATTGTGCTGTTGGATTGGGATTTTCTTCGGTTACAATGGTCATCAAGATGGAGAGGAACCTTTGAGAGTTAGATTTCTGGAGCATTATTAGTATTTCCTGTAAACTTAATTTCCACACAGAGTACAAATATTCTTTGCTGCTTCTGAAACTAGTCAACTTTTTTTTTAAATCTTGTAAAGCATTGAGAGTCTAAAATAGATCACATCGACATTCATTTTTACGGGTTTCATCAACGCAGAAATAATTTACCTAGACTTTGAATATTCCTGAAATGAAAAATCAAAAATCCAAACACTAAGTTATATGCCTGTTTATGTCTTATATAATCAAAAAACAATTATAGAAGTTATCATCATAAAACAAACAACAGGACTTTCTTTAATATTAATGTTTGATTGGAACTCACAATTATAGTTTATGGGCTTTTTTATCTAGCCCATGAATTATTACTGCTGAAGAGTATGGGACACCTAATTTCGGTTGGCAGCGAAACGCAAGACAGGCAATCACGATTAGCATGGCTGACAGTGAATGAAGTAAGCGAAAGGAAGAGAACCTTGATAGCAAAACTAAAAGCTGCCAGCCAAGAAGAAAGTCATCACCAGTGGAAAGAGCATTTCTAGTAACTACTCGGAAACCCACCTGAAATAACTGATAAACCAATCCAAAAAAGTATGAATAGCTAACAAGATATCAAACTAGGAGAGTTTATGGAGAAAGAACTCGATGCAGTATTGAAAAATATGAAATGACTTCTAAAGTGTAGAAAATTTGACGACATACTTCTTCGGTTATGCAATGCTGTGTGTAAGCAAAATGAAATAGAGAAATGGACAAAAAACTGCACCCTCTTTTTCCACAAGAAAAGCAACCTCGGAATCACTAAGAACTATAGAGGTATAACTCTTACTGCAATAACTGTTAAGGTTTATAATGGCCTGCTTCTCAATCGATCCAACCTGAAATCGAAAAATCTTTTTGAAAATTCAGAATGGCTTTTGATAGAATCGATTCACTTCTTCACAGATTTTGACAATCTGTAGAATCATCAAAGGAGCCAAAAAATGGAGGTAAAAAAACTCCATACACAGAGGAAAAATGAAGCAAATAATACTTGTACATGGTCTCTTCAAAGAAACTGTTATTGCTTTAATGATGCTTTACAAAAACACTAAAGCGATGGTTAACTCACTTGACGGCGACACCGACTTCTTCAACATTGTAGCAGAATTCTTGCATGGAAATACATTAGCGCCATACTTGTTTATAATTTGCTTAGACTACGTACTTCGAATGTCAATAAAACTAATAAAAGATAACAACTTTACTAAACAATGCAAGAAGCAGATGATATCCTGCAGAAACTATGACAGAGGCAAACTACGCAAATGATCAAGCGCTTCTGGCAAATACACAAGCTCAAGCAGGTTGCATTGGGCTCTTCGTGAACGAAACAGAGTTCACGTGTTTTAAAAAAGAAGACATTTCCAATCTTAGTGGCAAGAATCTAAAATTAATTGACCAGTTCATATACTTCGGCAGCATTACCTCATCAACTGAAAATGATGCTAGTATACAGTAAGTGAAGGCTTGGAATGCTATTGACGGGCTGACAGGCGTATGGAAATCTGATTATCTGATGAAATAAAACAGGATTTCTTTCAAACTGTAGCTGAGTCAGTCCTATTATATAGATGCACCATAAGGACGCTAACAAAGAGCCGAGAGAAAAAGCTGGACGGGAATCATACAAGAATACTTTGTGCTGTTTTGAACAAAACCTGGAAGCAATTCCACCCAAAACAGGCATTTATACGGCCACTGCGCTTTAATCAAAGAGGTGATATATCCATACAAAACGGTAGTTCTCTGAAACAAGTAGAAAAGTTCACCTACCTAGGAAGCAGTGTCTCATCAACCGAGACTCACATCAACACGTGACTAACAAAGGCATGGACAGCTATCGGTCCTATGGAAGTCAGACCTGACTGATAAAATGAAACGCAGTTTTTTTCAAGCAGCAGTCGTGTCGATACTGCTGTATGAATGCACTACATGGACGCTAACAAAAACGCATGGAGAAAAAGCTTGAGAGCAACTACACAAGAATGCTGCGAGCAATATTGAACAAGTCCTGGAGGCAGCACTCCAAAAAGCAGCAGCTGTGCGGCCACTTACCACTCATCACGAAAACTATCCAAGTTAGAAGAACCAGACATGCGGAATACAGCTGGAGAAGTAAATATGAACTCATAAGTGACGTACTCCTGTGGACCCCCTCTTATGGACGAGCAAAAGCTGGACGTCCAGCTAGGACCTACATACAACAAATCTATGCCAATACAGGATGTAGCCTTGAAGACCTATATGAAGCGATTGACGATAGAGAAGGGTGGCGGGAGAGGATCAGGGAGATCCGTGCTGATGGCACGACTTGGCGAGCCCCCGGCGAGCGCCCCGGGGCCTGTTCTGGACTTCGGTCCGGAGCGTGGCCCTGGAAAAGGAACAATGGCAGACTTGGGGCCTTTAATTAGGCACCTAGTTTCGACTAGGCTACCTTCGGGTGGGCGAGCTGCATTTTTGTCTCCTTTATCCCCCTTGTACGGCACTAGACCATGCGTCTAGTTTAAGCCGTAAACTGGCTTACGTGCCCGGACTCACATTTGGGTTCGTGAAACTGCTTGCCTCATCAGGCTCACATTGCACTAAGTGAGCCGATGAGCAGCACAGACAAGCAGGGTTCAAGTCCCGGCTCGTTCCCGACCTCCCCTCCCTTTATCCCCACTTTAATTGGCCTTCGGGCTTTTGACCTTGTGTCAAGTCGTGTCTGGTGGGAGGCAGCGACAAATACTGGCACGACATGATGATAATGACCTCCCATCTCACAAACCATCCAAGTTAGACGAACAAGACATGCAGGGCAGTGCTGGAAAAATAAGGACAATCTCATAAGCGACATCCTTTTATGGGCGTGTTTGCGTTGGCCGACCAACAAAAAATTACATTCATTAACTATGTGCGAAAACCGAATGCAGTCTAGAGAATCTACCAAGATCGAAGGTCAATATGGAACTCCATGCTCTCAGCGTGACTCAATGATAATGATTTTTATTTAAACTTTAATAATTTATCAAATGTCACAAGTTCATAAAATATTCATGGTTTGTTTTTAAAGAGGACACTTTTAAACAATCAGAATGGATCTGGACACGGGGTCAATTTTAACAAATTTAACGTTGTACAGAAACAATAAATAATTGTTTTCTTTTGATATTGTGGTTTGTTTGAGGTCACCTGAAACAATCCAAAGATCAATCTCGGTCTCTTTTGTCTATTTTTTAACAATAAAGATACCCTCTATTTGCCTCTGTTCGTTGAACAACAGAGACTTATTCTCTCCTGACATAAGTAAGCCTTTTACCGTTTTTGGACTCCTTTCATGTACGGCTTATTCATAGAATAATATGTGCACATATTATCTGCTGAGATACTTTTGTGTATTCTTGCCAATATATATAATATGTCTATACATATTAATGAGTTGAGTGTTCGTTAATGGTTCAGGAGACCGGGGTTCAATCCCAGGTCGAATCATACCAAAAACTCAAAAAATGATACTTGATGCCGCCGATCAAGGGTAAAGTGGAGCCCTCCACTACGCCTCGGTGTAGTAGCTATTGAAAAGGGAGCGTTCGGTTCACCCTCGACTTAGGTCGCCAACTTTACATACTTTATATCATTGGATACACTAATACTGGACCTTATTGAGTCGGGACTCGACTGAATATCCTCCTCAACACCAACCAATCCAGTAACCTCTTCTTCGGTGTATGACTTCTCAAGGAAACTATTTCGAAGGAGTTAAACTTGACTTGTGATTAAATTGATGATAATTTTCTTATATCTGTTTTATATCTTACTATGAATGTACAAATGCTTAGATTATTCTGATGTATGTATGTGTGTGTGTGTGTGCGCGCGCACACACACACACACACACACACTAACACACATGCATACACGACGAAAAATGCATATATATCTATTGTCGGAACACCTGTCAAATGGATTCTTCTTTTGCGGGGTATATGTTAAGCATGAGAGGAGTTTCAAATTAGCTGTGACAAATAGGTTTATTTCTTGGTTTATTTAAATGCTTATGAGTCACCTCAAATCTGTCCATCCTTCTTCAAAGCAGCGCCATTCAATTTCTCTCTCTCTCTCTCTCTCTCTCTCTCTCTCTCTCTCTCTCTCTCTCTCACACACACACACACACACACACACACACACACACGTATATATATATATATATATATATATATAGGAGTTTCCTTCTATAAACTACGTACAAGTGTTCAGTTGATCATTTGGTCATACAAATTATCTTAACTGACTTATGTTGTTCATAAGAAAATAATGACGAGGATGAAATAGTCAACTAAAAAGGAAAAAAAAAAAAGGCTGCATACCAACTCAGAAAGAAAAAGCGAAAGCTTTGTTATTACTACATAGAAATAGGCATTTTTTTCGATCTACGTGTTATTGCTGTAAATTGAACATTTTTTAACAGACCCAAACACATACGTGGGAAACAAACAAAAAGAAAATGGTGGGGAACACTGGACATATCGAAGCATACGACCACCAATCAATCGAAGATTGTACGTCTTATATTGAAAGAACTTAAATGAAAAAAAAATAGCACGAATTTCATTACATACAGGACAGCCAGAAAATGTCGGCCTTGTTAACTCTTTGTGACGGGAAAATGTATGTATTATTGTTCGGATAAACTACTCAGGAGAAACTTGAAACTACGTTATGGTCCCTAACCCAAGTGTGCCACCAAAACTGCTACGAAAGTAGAGTAAATACTGTTTCGAATTATACATAACGAAATGTGGCTTTATTTTGAATAAAAATGGTTCATCTGGTCCTGTGAAAAAAGGGCTTAAAGTGAAATGAAGTATGAATAAAATAAGTAAACATTAAAACAAACAACAAAGGGTTTAGTTCAAACCGACGTTATCTTTTTATGTATCATTTTTAGTGATGAGCAATAGTCTAAAAATTATGTTTTTGCGTAAGTATTAATATTTGTATATATACAGTTGTGAGTAAATGTTACTAGTATTATTTTTAAATATTCACTTGCTTGTCAGTCGGGAAATTCCTTCGTAAACAAAACTTAGTTTCCATCATAAAATTTGTGACTGATATTTTTGGTTTATCTGTCTTCTGAGACTGCTAGACTGCAACAGTCCAGTACTGAGGATTTGGTGTGTATACATAAATATATATATTCATCAAATTTCTCGGTAAAATAGGGAAATGTTATTTCTAGAAACCATAACACTCGTCTTTTTTTCGATTTTCATATTTGGTGATAAATGCTTAATGAGCTAAGAAAACCATGACACACGTAGGTCTTTTTTTCTATTTTTATATTTGGCAACAAACATTTTCTGGACGAATAAAGTTTTTACAGGACCATTTATTGCCACAACCAAGCATAATTGCTGAGAGATTCAAGTTTTACAAACGGGACCAACAAAAAAGCAATAATGTCAATATCCTAGCTGAGAAAACAATCAAATAATCGTGAGTTCGGGGACAGATCAAACAACACATTAAGGGAAAGGTTTATGCGCGAATTGAGTCTGAAAAAACATGGAAAAGATTTGTCTGACAGAGGGAAAATTAACCCTTGTAAAAGCCGCAGAGTTAGCAGTAACCATAGAAACCACAGTAAGAGACGCACAAGAATTAAGGAGCACCAACTTCCTCCGCAACTCTATATGGGGCTCTAACAGATTCTACCACTCCGGGGCAGAGAGAATCTGAGAGTAATTGTAATGAAGGAGTACTCTCCACTCCCCGGACCGCCAGAACTAGAGCTTCACCGATAAATGCAATGTCATAACCAGGACTCCACTTTCAGAAGTCTTACCCCTCTGTAAGCGTATCCTTTGCCTAGCCGACAAGGTGCACAAAAGAACACAGTCTGTCCTACTATTTACCCATAGCTGGAAGGAGAACAGATGGACTCATGCTTTTCTTAAGTGCGAAGTAAAATGTCCAGGATTTGAACTTAGTTCACCGATCCCATTTCCTACGACGATAACCATAACGTTAAACGTGCATGGAGTGAGGAAGTAATATCCGACCAGTTACTTGAAGAGAGATGAGCCCAAGAGGTGTTACTTTGGGGAATGAGAATGGTAATACCGTCACCTCTAAGAGAATGTGTTCAACAGATATTGCAAGAGAGACACTTGAGAATGGTGAAAATGAAAGTTTTGGCGCGTAGCTGTGTGTGGTGGTCTTCGATTGTTCGAGATATCGAGCTAATATCAAGTATGTCAAAAGAACTCAAACATGCCTCAACAGACGACAACGGAAATAGCTGAATTCGGTATGTGGTGATGAATATTTATCTAAACCCTCCGCCACTGGCAGGATGGAATACAAGATCAATTTTTAAGCGGAGTACAGCTGGTTTGAATTCAGATTTTGTTTTCTCCTAGAATGGTTACCTAACCAAAAATGAAAGAATCTAGTTTGTCCCACTATTTACCTATAGCTGGAAGGAGAAGAGATAGATGTATGCCTTTACCAAGGGCATTAGCGCGAAGTAAAACACAGTTTCGTCAAGGATTTAAACTAGGATCACTGATTTCATTTCCAACGATGATAACCTTTACACTAAGCGGGCATCATATTCTTATGGTTGTGGAGTTTATGATTCGAGGTTTATACAATGAAAATCACAACTAATAGACAATCAATTCAAGTGCAGCATAAAATCTTTAGCAGACAATGGTCAAAAATTCACCTCAGAAAAGTTCGTTGGGTTCATACAACAAAATTGCATCAAATACCTTCTGTCCATTCCATTTAGTGCAGCCACAAATGGACAGGCAGAAAGATTTGTGCAGATACTGAAACATAACTTGAAATCAATGGGAAAGGAACGACAGTAGATAAAAAGTTGACAAATTTTCTATTAAACAGAAATACGTCCCTCTTCAATGACACGCGAAAACCCAACAATTATGGTTTTACATAATGTGCTTTTACATTGTAGACTCAACACCTTGAAAACGAAGATCTTATCAAAGAACTTTTTCCAGGAATTATCAAAAATGACTGTTTGCGTCACTTCACAATAGGAGCAGAAAGATACAATTTACGATTACAAGAGAAACCAAAAGTTTTTGCATAGTTGATGAGACCAGGGTTATCCAAAGTTTACAGATAGAAAATTAGCAGTTTGGTTTGTTAAACTAATTTTCGTTTTTGGATAGCTGGGTCTATTTTCTCACAGATGTAATAATAGGGAACTTGGCTAGAATTGTACATGGGATTAAATGGATGTGCATGTATATGTGCGCGCATATATGTGTATTGTCGCAAGTTGACTATATATATATATATATACTTATGTATATTTTGGCAGCATTTCTTCATTGATACATATTTGATTGAACATAATAGACATTTTTTGTGTATATATTTTTTATCAATCCTTTCGAATTGCCGTATTGATCTTGTGATATTCGGCGGAAATTGGTTGATAAACCTTCGATAATTAGTTATTTCCCAAGTACTTTCTGCCCAACTTTGGGCCATCATCAGAGGAGGATGTATTACAAAAGTGATGTAACTTTTGTATGTACATTGCTACTTTGTAAGAATGAGTGTTTGTACTGTTTTATTGTATAGCGTTTACTTTTCAAATTTGTTTCTATAAATAGCGTCATTAGCTTATAACGGGATTAGGTTATGTTACCTCCTCGATATATTAGAAAGAAAATAAAAGAGGAGAACGAAGATGCCGTGAGGTTTTCAATTTTTGAAGTTTAATAAAGCTTAAGTTGAAAGGAAGACTTTTGTGCTGGTCGTCGTAGTGAAAAGCAAACAAGTATAAAAGGGTTGAGCGGGCATTTGGCGTGTTGCCAGTCGTTTGAAGTCCTGTAGCAGTGGAGGATATATTCAGCATAAATGCGTGGTCCATGGTGTAGACATTTGGCGTGTTGCCAGTTGTTTGAATTTGTCAAGGGCGTAATATATTCGTCTAATTCATATTAAACGGGGAACCTTTGGTCTAGCAGAGTAGACTCAAAGGCCAATGAATTAGACGGCTCTCCTCATGGTGTAATGAAACTGCTGCTATAGAAGGGAGCGGACAGAAAGACGTCCGTCCTGCTTGAAGGCTTCTGAGGAAGAGATAGATTGACGATTTTTCACCGTATTTGAATTGCCCGGGAAAGGTCTTTCTGCTACAAGCTAAAGACATTTAACTACATTAGCACTGGTTTCAAAATTAATTCTATTAAGTTTGGTTTGTATGTTCCTAATATGTAGTGCCTCGAGAATCTGTAGCTTTTGCTTGTTATTTTGATGTTCTAATATTGTTGTGTTTTCGATAAGAATTTTCCGTAATTCTGTTGCTGGGTGTAGCAGAAAGAACTTTGTATTTTTGTTTGGCGCGTAAATTAATTTGACCGTTATAGTCGACGCATATTTTCACCCAATGAGGATGACTTATCCTATTCATCCTGGACCATTTTTCCGGGCAGCACAAAATTGGGGAAAGCCCGCCAAATACTCTCTTCCACAGAAGCTTTCGAAAAGGACAGACTTATTTACTGTCCACTCTCTTCATTAGCAGCCGCATCCCGACACCATGAGGAAAGCCATCTAATTTATGGACCTCTTGAGTCTATTCTCATAGACCAAGGGTTCCCAGTTGAATACGAATTAGATGAATTCAATACGCCTCACACAGAACAACTTTAAGTCGCCTTTAACTTTGGCTATTTCGACTGCGACGCAAAATTCCGCTCAAACATCCAGCTACTTCATCCCTGGGCAACATTTTCTGGAGATATTCACGCTTCTCTCCCCAAACAACCAGGACCACACATTCATGGACGACGACAACGTTCCTATCCTCAACCAGCAAACACGACTTTTGCTACACCTATGGCGACCATATCTCACTCACACATTCAACAATGCCTTAACCGTAACGCTGCACATTTCGCTCAAGCATTTAGCAGCTAAAATTCCTTATCAACTCCATAACTATTTCCTTCCTTCCTTCCTACGAAACTTGCAGCATAAACGTAAACCCTTTATTCCACGCTGCCAAAAAAAAAAAAAAAAACTACCAAAAAGACTTTTCGACATCTTGGTTCTTCTCTCATTTATTTACCTTAAAACTTACCGAGGAAACAACGTAACCAAACGTAACATACATTTCCTCGCTAAATTGGGCATGAATGTTTCTTTAAATACTGTACTATGGAACTTGTATCAGAAAGGTGCATTGTATGTCTTCTCAATAGGGTAGTTGAGGTTAAACCGACATATATACCGCTATTTTCAGAGATACAATCCCCTAAAAAACATTTAAATTGATATATAACGTTGGTTTTTTGCAAAACTCCAATCGAGGGAGGGGAATTATTTTTAATGACTAAGTTGGGGGTCTGAAATTCTTTTTAATAAATAATAAGTTTTATTTTTTATTAGGATCAGTGGAAAGTATGTTTCTATGAATCAATATTTTTTAATATTTTTTCATCTGATTTATAATTGTAGTGCATTTGGTTGCGGTAAAAAGTTTGATAAATGTTTGTTGACTGGGGGGAGTGGTAGAGTGTTTATTAGCAAGAATAAGTATACTTATTCTTGCTAATAATATTAACGAAATCAATATACTACAAGACACCTTCTTTAAAAAATTCAGCTCTTAACTTTATCATGAACTAAACAAAAACAATAAAATTTCCTTTTTAGATGTTCTCATTGATACTTACAATAATAATAACTTTTTAGCGAGCTGAAATGTTTGTTGTTATTGGCGAAGAAATGTATTCTTGCGCGTGTATGTTATTCCCACGCTAATTGTTGTTGGGTGTATAGAAGAGAGAGAGAAGTACGAAGTCGAAATAGTTTTTAATGGCAGCAAGGAATATTGAGTTTGCATTTGTGCTGCAATCCTCGTGGGAAAAGAAAGAAGTAAAGAGACGAAATGGAGTTATGAGAAAGTGGAGAAAACAGCGCATGTCGTTGGACGTGCGAGGGATTATGTTCGCCGTATGAAGCAAAAGTCATGTTTGCTGTTTGAGGAAATAGACATTGAAGTCACCGTGATTTTGTGGTTCTAGTTATGCGTGGAGAAGCGTGCATGTCTCCAGAAAATGTTGCCCAGAGGTGAAGTGCCGGAGCGGAATTAGACATCGCAGTAAACATAGCCATTTTTGGGGGGTTACGTAAAGTTGTTCCCCTGTGTGGCGTATTGAATGTATCTAATCCACATTCAACTGGGAAACCTTGGTCTAAGAAAAATAACCAAGGAGTCCATGAATTAGACTGCTTTCCTCATGGTGTCATGCTGCTGCTGCTGCTGCTGCGGCTATTGGAGAGCAGACGGTAGACGTCAGTACAGAACGAAGTTGTTCTGCCCAAGAGAGTGTTTGACGGTTTTTCCCAATTACTGCTTCCCAGAAAGGTGGTTCGGAGGTGAATAGGATAAGTCATCCTGATTGGGTGGAATTATGCGTCGAATTAAATTACGCGCCAAACCAAAATTCCTTCTGCAACAACTTCACTACCTCTACTTACAAAAAAAAACTCTAATAATAACTCCTGTACCCTCAACTCTAAAAGTGAATGCCCCTTCAGATATAAAAAGCAATTATTAATAACCTGATATCCCGTGCCAAACTGATCTCCTCCTCCAAAACAATATTTTATAAAGAGGTAGAAAACATAAAACAGGCTCTCATCAATAATGGGTTTCCTAACGATATTTTATGAACAAATTAAACGTATGATTAAAAATTTTAACCAACAAAATAAACACTGTACCGCTCCACCCAGTCAACAAACATTTATCAAACTTTTTTTTATCGCAACCAAATGTATGTATGTATGCTTATTTCCATTTGTGTGTGTGTGTGTGTGTGTGTGTGTGTGTGTGTGTGTGTGTGTGTGTGTGTGTGTGTGTGTGCGATTCATGTTTTATTCAACTTTGGTTTAAAGATATGGATATTTATACATAAGTGTAGGGGCATAAGTGTCCATCTAGGTGAAGCATATTTATGCGGAGGTATATGCTACCATGGACTCCCAGATGTCCTTGTAAATATATATCTAGTTGCAAGCATGGTCAGATAAATGGGCATGTTTATATGTATAACAGCGAACGTATTTTGTGCGTGGATGCTGGTTAAAAAGGAATAACCAAAATAGAGATGGTTCGATAAGGTTGTGAAGAATACTCAAGCCGCAATTTAAAAGAGTTCAATTTTATTGTCAACTATTTTTAGGGTATTCAAGAGACTTACAGTCTGGTAATATTTCATGTTCAGCCTTATGGTTTGAATGTGTCTGGCAGAAGGGAAATATAGTTCTGGATAATATACAGGTGTAGTCAGTAAGTTAAAGGCAGTTGGCTAGAATCAGTCGAATAGGAAGCATTTCGCTGGCCGTAACCAGAGAGACGTGTTTGACGCGGATGATGGGAGCAGTTTGTTAGCAGTGGCCAAAGATGGCAGTATTGGTGAGTCGGAGTTTACGCCACAAGCCAGAAGGGTGGAAGCAGGGCAGAGCTCGAGAATAGTCCCAGAGTGTCACTCCTATCCTCACCGTGATCAAGTTCAGTCATTCAAATCTTGTGCTTGATTTTTTTCTTTTTCTTTTCCTTTGTAACACTGCTGTCTCCTGTGATCACGCACTATGATATGCATCTGCAATATGCAACAGCGTGGTGTCTGACATCACGGCGCAGCAAAATATAAGCGATGCTACAAAGTAAGCACAATGGAGTGAAAAGAACACAGGCGACACACCAGACGACGCCGTGAAACATGTGGTATCTGTATTCAAGGTCTTGCATTGATGTTATAACCAGATAATTTTGTTTATTTCATATACAAGCTTCACTTGTCAGCCAGTGATGCTGTGTTTGTGTCAAGGGAAATTTCAACGCCCATTACACCACCATTAGTGCTCTTATACGTATAGGAGTCAGTAAAATAAAATGATCAGTTTTATAAACCACTTATGAATGTCCAGTTGTTCTTTTTGTCATCCGAGTTATCTTAACTGATCTACACAGTACACAACAGGATCAGTCTCGTCAATCAAATACGAAAACGAAAACAGCTTCTTTCATGAAAACTCTTATGAGATTGGGACATTGGTACCTGAAATATTTTTGTGATTCAGATGTATCTGTTGTAAAACTTTCCCAATTCAAAAACAAATATTCAATACACTCTTTTTTACTGTGTAGAACGATGTCATCAACAGTTACGCATATCAGGTATGTCTATTCATCAAGATTCACTGAAATAAGATATTTGATAGTTTCCCTTAAACAACTTAAATAATATTTTATACATTTTGTTGATGACATACAGAAATGTCTATTCACCAAATTTCATTTAAATAGGTTTAACAGACTTTGTATAATCAAAAAGCTTTAGAATTATCAGAGCAAAACAAAACTTTTGTTCTGATCTAATAGTTGAATTCTTTAGAGTTTAACAGTTAAAATTTGTGAAACTGGCAAAAGTTCATTTTAGCATACAAGGTGTAAAACTTCAACAAAAATTAATGAAAAATGTTTTATTTTGGTCCATAGATAATTGCTTCATAAAAACCTGCAGATCTGGTAAAAGAATTTCTCTTTTAGTGGTCTCCATGAATAAAATACTTTTATATGGCAGCGTGTGAGGTAGGATCAAATTAATTCTATGGTTGATTTATACACACAGAAAGAGAAAATTTATTTATAGCCGAAATGAAATGTTACCTAGGAAGAATACAATTTTAGTTAAAGAAATAAAAAAGTTAATTATCAGGAAAAAAACAATCAAAAACAAAGATTAAATCAACGTTCTTATTAAAAGTCTTAATTTTCACCTAAACAGTTTAATTCCACACTCACTTCAATTGATCATGGATCAAGTGGAATTACAAACAGCAACTGACACAACTAAATCATTAATCTCTTCCATCACTCATCTGTTGATTTTTTTGCCTTTGATGCTAACATTATTGATTCTATTATTATTTCACTCCTTGCAAGTTTTTCACACCAGCTTTAACTTTTGATCTTTCACGGAAGTCTGAGGGACAGCAAGTCTCCTCAGGTCAGCAAGAATCTTCTGAATATACTAGCGGATCTCAGCAATGCTGCAGTCTGGATTTCCAATTCCTCCAGTTCCTTCTCCAGGCTCTAAAGGATTGTTCTGAGCGATCCAATAAAAAACAATTGGTATTACCTCATGTTCCACAGATTGTTCTGTTCTCTGAATTATTCTTTTTCTTTTTTCTTTATTTCTAGCGAATTTTTCAAACCAGTGTCAGCTGGTGGTCTTTCACTTGAGTCTGAGTGATAGCAAATCTCAGCTCTCTAGGATCTTCTATGTAATCAAGCCGATGTAAACAAAGCTGTGATCTGGGTGGTCATGAGTCTTTCTCCGATTTCCATTTCCTACAGGCTCTTAGAGACCGTTCAAAGGGCAGTAACGTCAATTGGTATCACTGTCACCTTCACGTTTAACGGCTTTTTTTAGTTCCCTAGCAAGGTCAAAGTATTTGATTTTCTTTTCGCTTTCTTTTATTTTCACTTTGTCATCCACTAGAACAGCAAGTAAGTGACATGCTCCTGTGGACCCCTTCACATGGACAAGAAAAGACAGGACGATCAGCTAGAACATACATACCACAGCTCTGTGGCGATACAGGATGTAATCTTGAAGACCTACCGGAAGCGATGGACGATAGAGAAGGGTGGCAGGAGAGGGTCAGGGATATCCGTGCTGATGGCACGACATCATCATCATCATCATATCGTGCTGGCAGCACGGATATCCCTGACCCTCTCTCGCCACTCCTCCCTATCGTTCATCGCCCTAGGTAGGTCTTCAGGACAACAACCTGTATCCTCACATAGCTGCTGAATGTACGTTCGAGCTGGTCGTCCTGCTTTTGCGCGGCCATGTGTGGGGATCCATAAGAGTACATCTCTTATGAGTTCATCTCTGCTTCTCCAGCAGTGTCCTGCATGTCTGGTTCGTCTAACTTGAATAGTTTTCGTGATAGGGGGCAGGTGGCCGTATAGTTGGTGTCTTGTGGGGTGTTGCTGCCAGGACTTGTTCAGGATTGCACGCAGCATTCTTGTGTAATTGCCATCTAGTTTCTTCTCCAGCCGTTTTGTTAGCGTCCATGTAGTGCATCCATATAGCAGTATCGATGTGACCGCTGCCTGGAAGAAACTGCGTTTCATTTTATCGGTTAGGTCTGATTTCCATATAATCGATAGCCTATTGATAGCTGCCCATGCTTTCGTTAACCTCGTTTCGATGTCCTTTTCGGTTGATTCGACGCTGCTTCCTAGGTACGTGAATTTGTCTACTAGTTTAAGTGGGGTTCCTTCTAGAGTGGAGATGTCCCCCGCTTGGTTATAGCACATATATTCCGTTTTGTGTGCATTAACATAGAGGCCTATGCTTGCTGCTGCTCGTTCCAAACTATGTAGAAGTGTTTCGGCTTGGTCAGGTGTATTTGCCAGTATCGCTATGTCATCGGCGTAGTCGGCATCGGTAATTGTTGTTGCGGGGTATCTTCTGCTTCTTTTCTTCGTCAGTTCGAAGCCATTCTCTTTGATTTTGTCAATCGATGTTCTAAGTACGTAGTCTAGACAAATGATAAAGATGTACGGGGCCAGTGTGTCCCCTTGTAGTACTCCTGCTACAATGTCAAAGTATTCTGTGTCTCCATCGGGTGATCGTACTTTTACTTTAGTGTTTCTATAGAGAATCGTTATTGCCGCTACGGTTTCTTTAGGTATGCCGTACGCTAGTAGGATTTGTTCCATCTTTCCTCTGTGAATGGAGTCGAAAGCCTTGGTAAAGTCGACAAATATTAATGTCGCTTGTAGGTTCTTTGCCCGTACACCTTCAAGGATTCTGCGGATGGTTAATATTTGTGAGGTCGTGGATCTATTTCTTCGGAAGCCATTTTGGTTTTTTCTAAGTATGTTGTCGATTTTGGGTTCTATTCGGTTTCGTAGTAGAGCATTGTAGATTTTGGCAGCTATGGATGTAAGTGTTATGCCTCGGTAGTTTTTGGCTAATCCGAGGTCCCCCTTTTTAGGGAAGGGGAGTATGCATCCTTTCATCCATCTATCTATCGGATTTTGATTGTATACTGCGTTGCAGTGTCGGAGCAGTATGTCGTCGAATTGTCTGGTCTTCCATACTTCCGGGGGAATTTCGTCCAGCCCTGAAGCTTTCCTATTTTTAATTTTTCTGAGAACCGAGTCGAGTTCTTCTTGTGTGAACGGTCCTAGTTTAATGTCTAATTGTTTGCTAATTATTCTGGTGATTGGTTCATGCGTTATTTTTGGTGGGTTTCCAAGTAAGTTTTCGAAGTGCTGTTTCCACAGTTTTATTCTTTCTTGTTGGTTTGCTGCTTTAAGTTTTGCTTTGGCTGTGTTCTTTCTTCTGCTCACTTCGTTTATTGTTTGCCAGGCTATTCTAGATTGTCTATCTTCTACCGAGTCTCTAATCTTATCTATCTGATTTTGAATGTATTCTGTCTGTTCCTTTATATATATGCCTGCTAATTGATATTGTGCCGTTTTTAGTTTTAAGGCATTTGTGTTTGTTGGGTTTTTTCGATAGTTTTTGGAGGCTGTTTTCACTAGTGCACGTTTTTCTCTCACCGCTAAAGTTTCCCATGGGACTCTATATTTAGTTTTAATTTTTGTTGGAATGTATTTTGCTGCTGCCTCGAGGTGTGCATTGACGAAATTTTCGTATTCGTCGTTTGGTGTACTTTTTTCCGTCTTTTCTTGTAGTGTTTCGAATCTGTTTCTTAATTCTAATACGTATTTATCTCTTACATCTTTGTTGTTTAATAGGGCCCAGTCATAGTGTTTGGTGGTCGCTGTTCGTTTGGCGTTTTTTCGTAGGCTTAATCGTATTTTCGCCGTGACTATTCGGTGAACGGTGGACACACCCTCAAAAGAGGAGTATGCCTCACAATTCAATGCACTATTCTTCCATTTCTTGTTTATAAGGACGTAGTCTATCTGTGCTTTAGTATTGTTTGCGTACGTGTATGTCCATAGTTTGCCCTCTCTTTTTTGGTAGTTTGTATTGAGGCATGCTAATCTATTTTCTATCATGAAATCTGTTAGATGTTGCCCATTCCTATTTGACGTGTTGTGGAGGCTGTATTTGTTGTTTCCGTTTTTCCCGATTTGGGCATTCATGTCTCCGCCAATGACTAACATGTTGTGTTTCGGGATGCTACGCACTAATGAGGATAACTCATCGTAGAAGGTGACTAGTTCATTTTCTTCACTAACATTGGTGGGGCTGTAGCATGAGATGATTGTTGCTCTGGGGTTTCCGTTAAATGTAGCTGCCATCATTCTAGGTTGTATTTTCTCAACGCTATTAAGCGTTTTTAGTGCTCTAGGTCCTATAAGTAATCCTACCCCTCCTACTGCGGCGTTGACAGAGTTTTTCCATGCGGATACAGTGGCGAATGATGATAATATTCCTATTTTAGAATAATAATCTTTTGTTTGCAAGCAGTTATATGTTTTCAAGTATTCCTATCGAATATTAATCATTTTCAAACGGATATATTTGTTCCAGACATGAGACCCTAACAGAGTATTACCACTCCAAGTGAGAGTAGACCTGGGAGTGATAGCAATAAAGTGTACCCCATACTCCCCATAGCTTCTTCCTTTAAATGTCTACTTTATAGCAACTGTTGACACCTGATGTTTGGTTTGATATCGTTGTTTAATGGCATATCAACTTTCATGGGTTATTTGATACCAAAGCCATCCTTGAAGAGAATAGTAGTGGTACTATTTAACCTATAGCTTGGAATATTAGGGGTTTTATATCTTTTCAACGAGTATTAGTCCAAAAGGGAATGTAACAGTGAGACTGGACTTAGAACACACTAACACATGGAATGCAATATTAACAACTTATTTCCACAGTCATATATTTGTAAACCAAACTTTTAAAAGAAAATAAAAAATATATAAAAACATAATCAAATTCATCAGCATCTGTTGTTTTCTCCAGCTTATTGACTAGTGGGTAGAGTGTTCACCAATGGTCCGGGAAAACTGGGTTCAATCCCAGGTTGAGTCATACCAAAGACTTTAAAAATGGTACTTGATACCTCCTTGCCTGACACTCTGCAATATAAGGTACATATAAAGGGTAACGTGGAGCAATCTAGGGAAAGGAGTGGCGCCCTTCCTACGCCTCAGTGTAGTAGCTATTGAAAAAGAAGCCTGAAAATATTTACTCACTGTTTTCCTCAAGCCTCTAAACGGACGACTCCCCTGAGGGAAAGGTATGAACCCCCTTATTCTCCCAGCTATGGATTAAATAGTACCACTACTGTTTTTCAAGAAGGATGGATTTGGCATTAAATAATCCAAGAAAGTTAATATGTCATTAAACAACAAAACAAACAAATCAAGCCTCTAAAGGTTCCTCTGTAATATAAATTTGCTCATCAAAATGGTCATAACTCCAAACGTCCCCACCTATCATAGGGTGGCATGAAAAAACTGATTGAGAAGGTCTCAAAATTTCTTATAATGCAACTACCATTTTCTGGGCACTTAAAAACTGTAGAACTATTAATATTCTTGGGCTTATAACTTTCAGTTACATGCACTTTTGTGAAATCATCCATTTTCTTATCTTTTTTTTTTTTTTTTTTTTTTTTTTTTTGTCTTTCAAAAGATTTTGTGGAACTGAAGCAGCAACCAAAGAGATTGGTTTTTAAAAATTAGTTCTGTAAAAAGGATTTAAGAATTTACCAAAAAACAGACATTTTCTTTAGGGAACATGGAATTCAATCATCAATGATAATACACCAGTAAATGAAAATATATTGAAACTCAACATCCCAATATTAGACAATTTATGTTCAGATATAAATTTTGAAAATTGTGAAAATTATCTCAATCAGTCGGTAAGAAATCCAGTTGTGTTAAATAGAAGACAGCTTTAAAAATCAGATCAACAAATTTCAGGAGGGAAATAGCATTATCAGAATAAAAATGAATTTATTACCAAAAATGAATTCCTATAGCAATTCGAAATAGAGAACTGTGATAATATCTATATGATGTATGTACACTTAACATAAATCTAACTTGATACATTTATAAAAAAAAGAAATTATGTAGAAACATGTCAATCTTATTTTCCAAACTGTTTTCCTCTTTCTCATATATATATAAAATACTGTCAGAGCTGATATAAAAATTCAGACATGAAAATATGTCTTTGCGATGCTCCTTACACCTGGATTGATATATGTTCAGTGACTTATTCACTTTCAGGAGAATGTGAATATATTATCACACATATAATTAGAACTGATGGATAAGAGTTGTGATACAATGAAACAGTCAGTCTTTGGATGTTAATGTATACACTCCCCGCACCAAGAGTTGAACACTCCGGCAAAGGAATTAATGGCTGCCACTCACATAATGCAAAACCTTTTTAATGAATTGAGCACTCCAGTATCTGAGAGTGCAAAAATGACAACAAACGAAAGGTTTATACCCATAGGCATAAAATTCCTGTACTGACATTAAGTTGCCAAATGGCTGAGCGGTATGTTGTTGGTCTAATGTAGAGTAAGACAGGTTTAGATCCCAGGTTGAAGTATCCAGCATGTTTGGCAACACTGAAGAGTTGTGATACAATGAAAAAGTCTGTCTGTGGATGGCAATATATATATATATACATATATATGTGTGTGTATGTGTGCGTGTCAGTAATATCCAGTAAGTGTCCAAAGACAGTGGATATAGATTAATCGCATATAGAATATATGAGGAATTTCATATAAAACTATGGGAGTGCTGAATGCATGGCTATTATAATATATTCTCTATCCAGGTTTATAAAACAAAACTCACTTACAGAGCCTATACAATGCAATTAGAAGGAAACTCAAATCTGGTTAAATTGTCATTATAAATTTATTTCAGCAAAGAATATCATTATACCCTCCGTCTCATCAGATGACTCTAAACATTTAATTTGAATTAAACTTGTGGAGTCATTTGATGAGACGGAGAGTATAATGATATTCTTTGCTGAAATAAATTTATAATGACAATTTAACCAGATTTGAGTTTCCTTCTAATTGCATTATATATATATATATATATATATATATTGTGTGTGTGTGTGTGTGTGTGAGTGTGTGTGTGTGTGTTATAGGCATATTTTATGAAAGATGATAGACGATGGTGTTCAGTTTTTTATTGACCTTTTTATATTGGTGAGCAAGATGTCACAACATGTTTTCTGTGATCAATGAATATTTGGAAGAGGAGGCTTCATCACATGCAGTTGATATCATGTTTGAATGCTCCAATTCAAAAAGTTCATTGATCACAGAAAATATCCTTAACTTCATAACAGTCATACCTACATCCTCAACAATGACCAACAATGGTTGAAAGTAAATGTACTCAGTTTATAACATCAAAGACTTGGCACAATTTTAAACTGCTTTCATCTCCAGTTGCAGCATCTCACTGCCCATCATGAAAAGGCCAGTAAAAAAACTCAACACCAAATCCTTGCTTCTCATCTTTCATAAAATATAGCAACAAGAAAATAATAATGATAATGATGATAGTATATATATATATATATATATATATATAGTATTTAAATTTTTGAGAGGTTATAAAGACAAAGCTTGATATCTAAAATAGAAAATATATAGGCACTATAATGCAGTATATATTTATGGAAAATATAAACTACGGTCAGTTTTAATATAATTGGGATATTATTGATATATATATATATATATATATATAGCCCTGTCAGTTGGGGCTGTAGAATACATCAACTGCATCTCTACACTCTCCCAATGAGTGTCCTAGATATGATACTAAACAATCTGATGGTGAGGCTCCAGTAATGCTGGAGCTTTGGGGAATGAGGAGTACCTCTTCATTGCCATCACTCTCAGGTCAACTCTGGCCCAGTGTGGTAGCACCTGATAGATCAAATAGAACTGTTTGACATTTAAATTGTTTACTTTGACATTTAAATTGAGTGAAAACAAATGACTTATACTAAACTGAATTGCTTGAAAAAGAACTGTTTAATCATTTAAATGAGTGTAAACAAATGACTGATGTTTAATTGAATTGTTAGTGATACATGCCAATACTTGGAACAACTAAACTTTGTTGACATGATAAACTAAATTGTTTGAAATAGAACTGTTTGACATTTAACTGTGTGTAAACAAATGACTGATGTTTAATTGAATTGTTTGTGTTAAATAGCAATACTTGAAAACACTTAACTGTGTGCAAATAAATGATTAATGTTAAAAAGAATTATTTGTATTTGATAGAAATAAGTGAAACCATTTAACTGTGTGCTAAAGAAATGAGCTCAGGTTTGTTTAAAAATGTTATGAACATGTTTAGAACTCATATTTTTAACGTGTATGTATGATAAGGATTGGGCATTAAATAACCTACAATAGTTGATATGCCATAAAACCTAACCAAACCAAATCCTTTATAGTTAACATATATGTATAAAGAGGATTTAGCATTGAATAACCTACAAGGGTTGATAAGACCATAAAACCAAACCAAACCAAACCAAATCATATATATTTAATATATATGTATAAAGAGGATTTGGCATCAAATAACCTGCAAAGGTTGATATGCCATAAAACCAAACCAAACCAAATCATATATATTTAATATCTGAGCCATTTGCCATAATGAGTAGAGTGTTCACCAATCGTTCGAGTCATACCAAAGACTCAAAAAATGGTACTTGATGGTGCCTTGCTTAACACTCAGCATTATAAGGTAAGGATCAAGTGTAAAGTGGAGCAATCCAGAGAATGTAGTAGCGCCCTCTCCGACACCTTGGTGTAGAGGCTAGTGAAAAGGGAGCCTTCAGGTCATCCTCAACTATGGTCACCAACTTTACTTACTTATAAAGAGGATTTGCCATTAAATAACCTACAAGGGTTGATATGCCATAAAACCAAACCTAAACCTTGATATATATATGTATATATATATATATCATCATTATTATCATCAAGACGCAATGATAATACAGAGTTCTCCAACAAAGATTTATGCTAATCTTTCAATGGCTGTAGTTGTCACTCTCATAGATGGGTTTCTTTAGTTTCCTAACTGAACTATTTGATTCAAACCATTGAACTGTGCAGTTCCTTCATCCAGCATCTGATCTGATGAAGCAAAGATTCATCTGCCTTATTTTTCATTCACAATGGTTTCCATATATATATATATATATATTGGATAATTCTATATGCACAGGTACATATAATCAGACCATGTTTTCAGTGCTCAAGTTTAGCAATAAGCTTCATGTGTTAATCCTGGAAGCTTTGTTAATCACCAAATTCAAACCAGAACTTTGTAAACAAAGCTATTTTATATGCTTATTCTGTTCAGGAATCCACCTGGGGCAAGGGAAATTAATTCCACCTATACCAACTCTCCTGATATATGGTAAAAATTTTTTTTCCTTCCCTCCTCTTTGCATTGCTACTGGCTACAACTCCCGTCTTGAATTCCTCAAGTACCACTTCTGCGGTAAAAAATTCTCTGATGAGTTGTAGACGAAATAAAGGGCCCCCATTTTTAGAATTGTTTCAAGATATTTTAATCAGTTCTAAAATATTTCATTCATTTTAAATATGGACATGCTTTTAAAAGGTCTTTTTCAATATATATATATATATATATATATATATTACAACAGTTTATGCTTGTCCCTATGTCACTTGGTAGGTAAACCAAATGTGGTATACTTTGAAGAGGGCTGTGATAGAGGTATTATATAATAATAAAAAAATGCACATTAGTATTTACATATATCTAATAGCATAGATACTTATCCTTAATGATAACAATCATCAGGCAGAAAAAAAAGAATGTTCTTTTTCTGCCGGATGATTGATCTGTAAAGATGGCATGAAACCAGTGGTCATAGACGAGCACCCATGTTATTTGATATATATAAATACTAATACATATTCGTTTATTTATCATTATATATATACATATATATAAAATATTGTCAAAATTTATATATATATATATATAGAGAGAGAGAGAGAAACCATTGGATATTACCTGGTGAATATAAAATAAGACAGATGAATCCAAAGGTAGGTCCACAGCATGTTTCATCAGATGCTGGGTGAAGAAATCTCATTGGTAAATGGCCAGGATCAAATACTTCAGTCAGGAAACTATTGCAACTCATCAATAAGAGTCGTATCTATTGATGAGAAAACGCAGCCTCTGAAAGCTTACCATGACTCTTTGTGAGAGAACTCTATGTTATCAATATGACTTGATGATGATAATGATTATGAGATAGATAGATAGATAGATATTAAACAATTTGTACACAGATATGAATGTAAAAAATGTGTCCATCAATCTCTTTCTCATCCAATATATATATATATAGATAGATAGATAGATATGTATATATAAATTAAATACCCAACTGCATGGAAGAAAAATAAAATGGGCTAGCCAATTAGATGGAGTGTTTATGTACTAATGATATTGTATCATAGATATATATGCACTCTACCAAATTGATTTTTACATCTTATTTCTCTTCCATCTCTTCTACTCACAGACACACACACACATATAGAGAATAGATATAAGATAGAATATGTATAGATAGTACAACAGGGGAATTAAAACCACATATTTTGCATCTAATATTTTCACAGACAAATAGTTGCATATAAATAACATTTCCATTTTATGATATTCTTTTTATTAAAAGCAATTGAAGGGCACAATCATAATCAATTCTCATTGACTTAACTAATGAATTATTCATTATTGTTGCTTACTTAAATCACATTTTTCACAATTATTTTATCATAATATATGTATAAACACAATCAAATAATTGAAAAACAGTTATGATAATACCATTGATGAAACTGATGGTCTTTCCTTTTGTAAAATTACAAGTGTTACAGGAAGGTACCACCTTCTTGTATCACTTATAATTCTTTAGAAAGTAGTATTGTCTGATAATGATGAAAGTATGACACTATTAGTTTCAATATGTAGCTTTAATTTTTGTGTTGTACTGCCTCTATCTATCTATTAATCTATCTATCAATCTAACATGATCCACCAAAATTCAAGAGTTAAGAATACCAATGAAGCCAGCATAACAACTAGGTCTGTGTGGAAATGGATACCTAAAAGCACCATTCAACTGTGTTCACTTAGGACTAGGGAAATTGTTGGACTTCCTTGCAATGGGATACAACACTTTAGGACGTCTCATTTCCAACAGTGGGCAAAGGAAAATCCAAGGAGAGACAAACCATGGTTCAAGCAGAAGTGAGAAATCTGGAGAATGAGGAGAGAAAATCAGGAGCTGTGAAACAATATACACAGAAAGTTTGGAAAACAATGGACCAAGCAAAAACACAGATCACTTGAGATGATTTTTGAAAGCTGGAACAATTTTGTATATCCCAGGTAAGTACAGATGGTGCTATGATAGTTTTATTGACATTGGAAGACATCTTGAAATGTAAACAGAAGAAAAAACATCAGGTCAAAACCAAATCATTTCAAGGCAATGGCTTTGTTAAAGAAGGTGTAAAGTTTTAGAGGAAAATAACAAAGTCCTCCCTACATCAGTCAGCCAGTGAATGAGGGATGAGAGTCGACAGAAGAAGGAAATTCCATTTCCCAGAAATTGTGCTGTCCGCCACCTCGGGGCCAGATGTGGTTATCTGGGCAAAAGAGGCAAAGAAAATCATTATAGTCGAACTGACTTTACCATGAAAAGAGGGCTACAAAGAAGCTACAGAAAAGAAAACCAGCAAATACCAGCAGCTGGCTAATGATTGCAAACCCAAAAGATGGAAAAACCAAGTAGAGATACTTGGCACAGCTGCTAACCAGTTTGGAAATGAGAGTTCAGAAAATAAGAAGGGCTTTTCAAAGGTGGAAAGAGACAGTTAAGAGAGTTTCCAGTTGGTTTCACAATAAAAGAGAAGAGATGGGCAGTGATTGATTTCTGCAATTTGATTAGCAGTAAATTTTAAAAGTCTTTTGGTTGTGAAATTAGCAAATGAGTTGGTTGATTTAAGCTGTTTGCAGTATAGATTGTTCTTTCTATTGCATGGTTGGCAAAATTCTGTGGATTTTATCATGGGTTTCTTATGGATTACTTTATTGTTTAGTATGCTGTTACTACCTATCATTTTTCTGAGGTTATTGGTTGAGGAATAGGTAAGTATGCTTGGTTCTTGAAAAATATCTTCTAAGTCAGTGGTTACTCAGAAAATGTCTTCACAGTTCTTTATTATTTGGGCTAGTGGTGAAGAGCATTGTTATAAAGGGGATACAACTTATCTTCACTTTCATTCTTAGTTTTGGGATATCTTGTCTTGGGGTGTTGACTCTTTTTCATTTAAAGTATATGGATATCCCAGGGCTGAGAACTGTTGAATTAAGTAGTGAAAAAATCCACATAAACTAACCAACAAGCCAGTCAAGTCACACCTAATTTGAAACACACTCCCTTAGCAAGTGCTCTCACAAGAGAGAGAGACAGATATATATATATATATATATATATATATATATATATATATATATAAATTATCCAGTTAGTGTCCAAGGACAGTATTTGTGGATTATTGTTTTACATAGAATATATGAGGGTAATCATATAATATATATATATATATATATATGAAACCATCCAAAGACACTTTGATCAAATAACATTCTTCTGACTAATGGGTACACTACACTAACAGTAAATTTTACATTGGTTTTCATACTGACTCCTTTAAAAAATTCTTTCAAAAAAATTTTTCTAATTCTTTTTTTTTAAAAACCTTTGAAAACTTTCTAAGAAATGCTCCTTTTTTCCACAACTTCTTTGGCTGATGATGACTTAAGATTGAAACTAGCTGAGAACTATCAAAGAATATACTTCATAAAAGCAATATTCCTGTTTGTCCTTTTGCTTTTGTTCAGCTCATTCAATAAGTTTCCAGACTTTTTTGTACAGGCATTTAAAATTGTCGTAGACTCTTGAAAATTCAGTATGTTATTGCTATACATCTTATAAAATGACAGACCAATTTTTATGATTTCAGGTTCAAATGAACAGCTACAGCAGCAATTGGAATACACTCTACTAAAGCCTAATTGTCACAGCTGGTGAATTTCAAAAATGAAATCTGGACTTTAGAAGAACAATATGCAATAAAATTCTGTTTTAAACTTTGAAAAAATGCCATGCGATGAAAGCTGGATCTACTGCTATGACCCAGAGCCCAAGAGACAGAGTTCCCAGTGGAAGCATGCTGGCTCTACCTGACCCAAGAATACCAGACAGACCAAATCAACCCACAAACTTTTGATGATCCATTTTTTTAACAGCACTGGCAAGATCTACATGCACTGGATTCCCACTGGACAGACAGTTGACAAGGAATACTATGTTGAGGTTTTAAGGGAGTTCAGCAAGAGATTCCGTCAGAAGAGGCCAGCACTCTTCAAATCGGGTCAGTCGCATTTCCACCGGGACAATGCACCAGTCCACAACTCCATCCTTGTAACAGAATATTTGACCAAGATGGGCATCAAGACAGTTCCTCACCCTCCCTATAGTCCAGACCTTACTCCCTGTGACTTTTAGTTATTCCCTAAGCTCAGAGGCTGTTGTTACGAGACAATTGAGGAGATGAAAGAAGCTGTGACGAAGGTCATTGACACGCTCACCCAAGAAGACTTCCATGGGACCTTCCAGAAGTTGTTGGAACAGTAGAACAAGTGCATTACAGCTGGAGGAGATTACTTCAAAGGGGACTTGAGTTTCATGTATGTACTATCAATAAAAGTGCCCATACAAAAAAATTCTGGAAACTTATTTAATGATCCTTGTCTATATATATATATATATATATATATATATATATATATATATATATGTAAATGTGTGTGTGTGTGTGTGTGTGTGTGTGTGTGTGTGTGTGTGTGTGTGTGTGTGTGAATGCCGAGAGAGTCAGAAAAAATCTACCAAGGTTTCTGGTAAATGGATCATCAGGATAGGGAATATATATGTATATCAAGAAAGAGAGAGAGAGAGGTGGAGATAAGAACAGATTGGGGTAGACAGGTAGGTAGGTATTTAAGTATGAAGCAACCCAGAACAGTCTGGTATAGATACTTAGATATAAGCAGGTTGAGATAGATACAGATAAACAAACTTAGATAGATAGATAGATAGATAGTCTGGGGTTTGATGAATATATTTTGAGACTTTTTGTTTAAGGTCCAACAACAGAGGCTGTGAACTTCACTAATGTGGCAAAAATAAAGAACTCACCTGGCCTTTAGATAAGCCATTAGTTCAGATTTTATTGATATTTCTCTTCTCTTATCATTGAAAATGAAGAGAAAACAATGAATAGTTTTGGATGTGTTTGAGGAATTCTGACAGAAAAAGAAAGAAATACCACACACACCTTTGATAGTACATCTGTTGTATTAACCGGATTTTGCCCGACTTGATTTTTGTTGATAGCAAAATGATTTCCTGATATACCAACTGACTAAAAGGTCAGATTTTATAATCTATTGATTTGTAAAGAAAATCAATGAATGAAATGGATGAAAGATTGGTGAATGTTAAAGAATATAAAAAAACCAATGCGACATAATAAAATAATAAGTTTATCAGGTAGATTGGATATTGTTTTAATAATCAATAATTATCTCTAGACTTGAAATCTTTTTAATTTGTTCATAAATAAAAAATATATGTCATATTTAATTTGTATAAAAACAAGTTATTTTCAATATTTATAATAAGGTTAGTTTAATGGTATGTCAACCCTCGTTTGATTATTCAGTGTCAATGTCAGTTTTTTAGAGTTATTTTTTCACAAATGGTTTCAAGTAACTGGCAATAATTATTTTTAGATAATTACATTTTCAGATAACTATTCTTATTAGATAATAATAATTATTTGTTTGCATACTTTTATTTGCTTTCAAGTATTCCTATCTAATACTAATAATTTTCAAACAGATCTATTACACCCATAGATGGGGCCCTAAATTATACTACCAATCCAGGTAAGAATAATGGCTATGAAGGGATAAATTCAAACTTATTAATGCTTCAGATCTAGGGCCTCTCCCCACCAGATGCAGTCTAGTTTCATATACAAGAAATGTTTTTGGGAGGGTAAAATATCTCTCTCCAAGGCCTACTCCACAGGACATTATTAAAAAGAATAAGAGAAAAGTCACATGATAGATTGCACATATAGATATATCCTGAAATTCTTACCAACATCTTTTGGTTAATAGCAGTTGTATTGTTGAGGCATTGTTGGTTGGTTGGTTAATTGGGTTTTATGGCATATCAACCGTTGTTGGTTATTTAATGCCAAATCCATTTTTATGAAAATAGTTCTATTTGAAACAATTCACTTTATCATAAGTACTCAGTTTAAATGTAAGTACAATTTAATTGTGAAAAACATTACTATTTCAAGCTATTCAGTTTAGTGAAGTAGTTCTAATTCAGCTAGGTATAAGTACAGATTTTGTTTACACACAGTTAAATGAAACTGTACCTACACTAAACTGAATTGTTTAATATAGAACTGTTTTATCAATGTCAAAAAACAGTTCCATTTCAAATAAATCAGCTTAGTATAAGTACACAGTTTATTTTTTAGTCAAATAGTTCTAATTCAGATGATTCAGTTTAGTATAAGTACAGGTTTTGTTTGCACACAGTTAAATGTCAAAACGATTCCATATTAAACAAATCAGTTTAATGTAAGTACATTTTCAATGTCAAGAATAGTTACATTTCAAACAATTCAGCATAAGCATGCAGTTTAAATGTAAGTACAGTTTAATTGTCAAAAACATTTCTATTTCAAGCTATTCAGTTTAGTCAAACAATTCAGTTTAGCATAAGTATGCTGTGAGTTCTATTTATAGGGCCCTATTGAGTGCTACCATTCTGGGCCAGAGTGGACCTGGGAGCAATGGCAATGAAGGGGTACTCCGCATTCCCCAAAGTCCCAGCTTCACTGGAACCACACCATCAGATTGTTTAGTGTCAAATCCAGGACACTCATTAGGAGGATCTTACCCCTCTGCAGAGAAACAGTCAGTGTATTCTACAGCTCCAGCTGACGGGGCAAGTTAAGACATTTACAAGTATAATAAAATCTAAAATAGATATATGTAAAAGTAAAATTTATTTTAATTACAAGTAAAGAATTATAAAAGCAGTTCTAAAAATATGAAAAATTATCATAGAAGGGTTGGTTTGATTTCTTTGTTTAATGACATGTCAACCTTCATGGGTTATTTAATGCCAAAGTCCTCTTTGCAGAAAGATCATAGTGGTACTATTCAATCTACAGCTGTGGAGGATAAAGGGTTTCAAATCCTTCCCTACAGTATGAGTCCAAAAGTGAATGTAATAGTGCAACTATAATGCTGCAGTTAATCACTCTGCCATGAGACTCCCTCCCATTATTACACCCCAGGGATTCCTCATTATACCATGAGACTCCCTCCCCTCATTACGCCCCTGGGATTCCCCCCTTTGCCATAAGACTCCCTCCCCTCATTACGCCCCAGGGATTTCCCACTATACCATGAGGAGTCCCTCCCCTCATTACGCCCCAGGGATTCCCCACTATACCATGAGAACTCCCCCTTTTCAAAAGGGACAGGGAATCAGTCATAAATAAGTATACTCTTAACAATTTTTATAAAAAGGTAATTTTCTTCTAAATCAAAAATATCAGAATTTGATTAATTCTCATGGAATGTTATCCAAACAAAAGGAGGCATATTTAGTGTAAAAGAAATTATTGCCATAGAAATGGAATTCTTGACCCGTATTCAAATCCTGGAGAACACTATTTACATTTCCCATGGACACTGTTGGAAAAGGCATGAATCTATCTATTCTCTTCCTCCACAGATATGAATAAATAATAGGGCCGACAGTATTCTTTAGCCTTGGCAATGTAACCAGTCTAGGAGAAGGAAAACCCTAAATTCAGTCCAGCTTTACTCTGCTTAAAAATTAACCTTGTGTCATCCCATTTGTAGCAGAAGTATATGTATACACTATACTAGCAGTCCATTGTATACAATGATGACAGCCTGCTGATTTTTTTCCTCTATTTTTTTTCAATTTTTGGACAGGTATTACCAATTGCCTATAGGGATGTTGATGACCCCTAAGTTTCTTTTGATGATGTCCTTATGCATGAGATTTGGTCTACCTGTTTTACATGACCCATCTCTAAGTTGAGAGTACAGTCAGGATTTGTTTTAGCTGTCTGCTGTCCTCAAGTCTGTTCGAGTAGCCAACTCATCTTAGGTTGCATTGAGCAAGTATATTGTACATACCAGTGAGTTTAGATTTCTCCAGGATGAATTTAATAGGGATGTGCTGCCACCATTTGACATTTAGTATTTTGCACAAGTGACACATTATATTGTCGTGGAGTCTTTAGGCATCTGCTTTATATAATGTCCAAGTTTATGCACTGTACAAGAGGGTTGGGAGAATTACGGCATGGTACACCGCACATTTACTTTTTATAGAGATCTCTCTGTTGAACTAGACTAGATTCTTCAGCCCTGGGAAGCATTTGACATTCATGTATCAAGTTCCGCATCTAGTCTGTTGTTGGTGGTGACTGAAGAGCCTAGATATTTGAATTTGTTTACTTGAGTTAGTGACTGGTCCTCTATCAGTGTGTCTGGGCCAGTGTCCTGAGATCCCAGAGGAGAGGGTTGATACATAACCTCTGTTTTCTTGAAGTTAATTTTCATCCCAAATGCCTTTGAAGATTTCAAGAAACGGATAATTATTTCCTGTGAATCTTGATAGTTGTGTATACAAAGGCTGTATCATCAGCAAACATAAGCCTGCATACCAGAACATTTCTGATTTTCCTTACAGACTTAAATTGACTGGAATTGAACGTGTTTGTGCCAGTCTACTCTGTATCCTTACTCATTGGGTGAAATCCATGAAGGCATCAGACAAAACCATAGAAATGGTTCTGATAGTTCTCCTCTTAAGCTAACTGATGCCTTCAGTTCTGTATGTGAGGCAGATATGATCCTGACAAAGTAGTGAGGGCACGCTAGTTTCTGTAGGATGTTCCATAGCACTTCCCTGTTCATAGTGTTAAAGTTTTTTGTGAAGTCGACAAATATCTTGCAAAGGAGCATATTCTGTTCCTTGCATTTCTCCTGTATTTGTCATAAAGAAAAGATCCTGTCCCTAGTTCCTCAGTTTGTGAGGAATCTACATTATGCCTCATGTAGGAAATCCTCTACTAGGGCGGATATTTTGTTGAGCAGTATGCAGGCAAACACTTTCCCTGATATGGAGAGGAGCAAGATCCCACTGTAGTAACTGCAATCTCATCTGTCTCCCTTCTTGAAGATAATGACTAGTTGGGGATCCTTCTAGTCTGCAGGGACCTCCAAGTGTTCTCGAATGTCTTTTATGATGGTGTAGAGTACCTCAACAAGCCACCTACCTTCTCTCTTAATAAATTCTGGATGCAGTCCATCTGTTCCAAGAGATAACCTTACTCACTTTTTCCAGGTCTGGGTATTTATACATTCATTATTGGGTTAACCTTTGTTCAATGCTGCCAACATGTTGTTCCACTGTTGATGGTTCATTAAGCTGTGTTATAAAGTGGTCCTTCCACCTGGCAAGAAACTTGTGCTTTTCTGTGATCATTATTTTGTTGTCAAGAGCTAGCATTTGTTCTAAAAGGTCCACACACAGCTCATGCTTTTGTAAAACCTTTTGGGGTCATAAGAGCTTGCAAGTGTCAGGAGTTCAGTCACTTTTGTCAGCCTCCATTCATTTTTGCGTTCTTTGAATTTCTGTCAAAGAAGTTAACAGTATTTTCTATATCTGGCCTCAAAATATTTGGTGTTCTTGCAAAGCATGTTATTCTGAGATAGGTCCCTGTAGCTAATAAACTCTTCAAGCTCCATACAGTTTCTGTCAAACCAGTTTTCATGTTTCCTTACTGCAGTGCTGAGTTTCTCTTTAGATTCCTTGTACACAATCAGTTTGGGTTCAGTAAATATATAGAATCAGAATGGAAATTATTAGCTATTATTTATTACCAAACTTTACTGTATTGAAATTCTATAACTGAAAATAAAATTCGAATTAAAAACAAAACATATATAAGAGTGAACTTATTTTTGGACTGCTTCATATTCATATTTTTGGTTATTGAGATTCAATACAGTAGAGTTTGGTAATAAATAATACCTAATAATATATAATCTATATAAATATATATATTTATTTTTGGACAGCTGCATATTTATATTTTCGCTTACAGAGTTTCAATACTGTAGAGTTTGGTAATAAATAATAACTAATGACATCTGTTTTGCTCGCATAATATCTACTTCCAACAAAGTGGAACAAAGTAGTATGTATATATCTATGTGTGTGTGTGTGTGTGTGTGTGCGTGTGTGCGTGTGTGTGTGTGTGTGTGTGCGTGTGTGTGTGTGTGATAATTTTTTAGTAATGTGATACAGGTTAATTATTGCCCTCTTATGAATATTTTTCCCTCCCTTAAAGAGATCCTGATGGATAAAAAACACACCCACAATATGTATCTGGTTGTGATTAATGACCCCACCTACTGGGTGCTGAATTCCTAACATGTTTAGCTGTTGTGTGTCTTGAGGGAGAATAGTAGCTGTAACTGCACATCTCTTTGCCTGCTTCTGGGCTTAAATTGAACAAACACACCTTTATTTTTTTTATGTGCCTCAAGGGTAAAAAATGATGTTTTATGCCTCAGGTCATGTGATCAATGATAACAGCAACAACATCATGTACTTGTATAAACAGTGGTATTTTCTCTTGGGTCAGGTTCACATTTCTTTTAATTGGTGATACTTATCAATAAAACTCTACTACTACTACTACCACCACCACCATATCCTGAATATGATACTAAACTGCATCCAGTAGTGATGATCTTGTTCTGAAGCTTTGAATAGAGTGAATTCCCCCCTTCATTGCTATTACTCCCAGGTCCACTCTAACCTAGAGTTGAAGTACTTGATTGAGTCCTATCAATGGGTCAAATAGATCTGTTTTAAAGTTATTCGTATTAGATAAGAATACTTTAAACCATATAACTAGATGCAATTTATCTATTTTTAAGAATAGTTACTTGTAGCTAAAAATGTTTACAAAAAAAATGTTATTAGTTAGTTTAATCAATATGATTGCTAAAAATTGATGAAATCAAACAAATTGTGTGCAAATGATTAGCATCAGTTAAGACTACTTGAAACCATATAACTTTGAAAAATATTTATATTAGATAAGAATACTTGAAACTATATAGTAAGTAAATTTGGTGACTGTAGTCAAGGGTGATACAAAGGCTCCCTTTTCAATAGCTACAACACCGAGGTGTAGGGGAGGGTGCTACTCCATTCCCTGGATTGCTCCACTTTACCCTTACCTTATAATGCTGAATCTTAAGCAAGGCAGCATCAAGTACCATTTTTTAAGTCCTTGATATGACTCAACCTGATTGAACCCCAGTCTCCTGGACCAATGGCAAACACTCTACTCAGTAGGCCAATGGTGTGTGCAAATTTTCTGTTTTAAAAATAGTTACTTGAAGCAATTATCATCTTTAAAGAATCATCGTCATCATCATCAGTTAATTGAAACCATATAATTTTTTTAAAAAAGACTGAAATTGGTATTAAATAACCCCACAACCAAAAGGGTTGACATGGTAGTAATAGAATTATGATTAAGATTGGTTGATTTTATAAGATCCACCAATCATACTACTGTTACTAATATTACTGCTATTGGTACTAGATTTGGGATTGATGTATTAGTTAACAGTAGGGGAATTAAAATCCGCAAATTGAGTTTAGTAGTAATTTTGAGAAAGGCATAAATCCATTTCTCCCATAAAAAGTGGCAAAATCTTTTCTCATTGGTCTGCCCTGGTGACAGGGCATAGCATACGCTGATTATATCCCCCTGCAGAGGAGTAAGAACCCTTCCTACCAAAAAAAAGGGGCACCCTGAGTATGACATTAATCTGAATCTGATCTTAAGGCTCTAGGTCTGCGGATCTGGGGAGAGTGGAGTATCCCATAATTCCCATTACTCCCAGGTTCACTCTGATCCGGAGGGGTAGAACCTGTTAGGGTCCCATCTGATGGGACTGTGCAAAAAAAAACTTTTTTCTAAAATAAGTACACAGATATTGTATATTTGAATGTATAATGCACAAAGATACCCAAACCTCAAGGCATAAAATAATCCCTGATGGATAGACAAGTCATTAAAATCAATCAATCAATAACAAAATGCATTAATGCATGAGTGTCTAAAAAAGAAATATTTTCAAAAAATTTATTTTAAAAATATTTAAGATATTCACACTTATGATACACAATTTTATGGAAAAACTCTTCAATTTTATTTCTGCAACTGGAATAGGAATGTACAATGAATGCAATTCTGAAAACTCAAGGTGTAAAATTACCCTAGATGGATTGACATGCCATTAACATCAATCAATCATTCAATCAATCAATCTTCTCATTGGCATATCACAAAAGTTGACAAAGAAGAAATAAAGTGAATGAATATTTGGGTAAATCATGACTTTACTTAACCAAAGAGTAACAGAAAAAAAATTGTTACTCCAGCTGTTAAACTTTTGAGTGGCTATAGTAACACCACTACTACTACTATTGCTGCTGCTGCTATAATAAATGGTAAGGAAAAGATCAGTAAACAGAGAGTTTGAAAGAGAATTAGGAAAAAAACAGGAGCAAAAAAGAGAAAGAGAGAAGAAAAAATTAAGGAATAAGAAAAAGAAAGAAAATGAGTAAGCAAAGAAAGACCGCAAGATAAGAAGAGACAGTTTACACAATATGGAGAGTGAAAAAAGAAGAAACAAAAAGGTTATAAAGACACAGTGAAAGAAAGAATGAGAAGAGAAGAGAAAAAGAAGGAAAAGCTAACTGAGTGAGAGAGCAAAAGGATGTAGTAAAAGAGAGTGGGGAGAAGTGCAAATAATTTAAGGAAGAAAAATGAAGAGAGAGAAGGTATAAAAGAGAGAGTCTGTAGATAGTGAATGTTTGCATGAGTATTGCAGATTTTGGAAGAACTCAAATCCACTGGTCAGTGATGGGGATGAAGAATTACATTGCTTCAATCTCCAAGATTAAGAGAAATGACTGTCTGCTAAGAAATTATCCACTCAAAATTCAGACCCTTCATTTAGGCATGAACACTAACTATATATGTAGTAAAAGTAAAGTAGATGCCAATTTGCCTGATGAGAGAGGATAGATAGATAGATAGATAGATAGATAGATAGATAGAAATAGACCATGAGAGAAAGAGGGAGAGAGAGAGAGAAAAACAGACCATTACAGATAGATAGATAGATATAATGAAGAATCTGCAAATAAAAAGAAAACCGAGACAGAAAAGAGAGTATCATTACTCTCATGGAGTGATCAAAGAGTTGAATCTGGTAAATTAGATGTGTATGTAATATGCAATAAAAAAGAGATATCAAATGTAATATACAATAAAAAAAGAAATATCAAAGATGATATACAATAAAAAAAGAAATATCAAAGATAATATGCAATAAAAAAAGAAATATTGAATGTAATATGCAATAAAAAAGAAATATCAAATGTAATATGCAATAAAAAAGAAATATCAAATGTAATATGCAATAAAAAAGAGATATCAAATGTAAAATTATTTCTCAGTGTACTAATAGACACAAGCAATATTGACCGATTGACATATTAAAAACTTACCGACACTAATCCCTGTACCCTCAATTTCCATAGAGAGTGCCCCTTCTGTTATAAAAGAACAATCATAAAAACACTTATTCCCTGAGCTAAACTACTATCTTCCTCTCGAACTATCTTCCTTAATGAACTTAAAAATATAAAACAAACACTTATTGATAATGGGTTTCGATACAGAAATTAAACATTTCATTAATAAAACTAACATAGACAATACCCTAACCCATAAACAATCAATAAACCTTTACTATAAAAACCAATTTCATGATAGATGATCATATATTAAAAAAACTTATCCAAAAAATGTTCTCCCTACCGATCCTACCAAAAAAAATCAGACTTATCATTCACTACAACAAATTTAAAACCTCCAACCTAATTATTTCCAATAACTATTCCCTGCCACTGAACTTATTGATATATGTTCAAATGTCAAATATATGTTCAAATGTCCCTTGGGAGATTGTGTCTCCAACAAAAATAATACGTATGTTGGTCTCACTACTACGACTCTTTCAAGACGGCTTACAATGCACCTTAATATGCACCTCCATAGCCTTACATCTTAAAACCCATTCTATTCCCAAATCCAAATTTCAAAAAATTCTAGTTGAAAACACCACAATAATAGCACACAAAATTCATAAGCTGCAACTACAAATCCTAGAAGCCTTACATATAAAAGGATAAAAAAACTTAAAATCAATAGAATTAATTTTGAAAATAGCGACAATGTTTTGAAATGCCTTTATTTTTTTTGTTTTGTTGTTTGTTTGTAATTGTTTTTTAACATTCTATATTTCTTGATAATATTCTATTTCCATTGATAGCATTCTTTTTTTAAAATTCATCACCATCTTAGTTTTATCCAACTCTGCATTTACTTAATTTTGTAATGTTATAAAAAAGACTAAAAACTCTTTTAAAAAACTTTTTAACAAAACACTCTTTACACAGGCAAGCAACCCCTGATGATGACCAATGAAAGGTCTGAAAGCGCTCGGGACAATTTTGGTAAATTCATCCACCAATTCCAACCAGAAACCAAGACACTTACCAGGAAACTTCAAAGGATCTTAATAAAATCATATTAGACAAAATGTTTCTTTATTGTTTAATCAAATATACATACAGTAGTGGCCATAAGTTAAGGAACAGAGCAACAACAAATATTTAAATGATTTTTACTTGAAAAAATTTGCCTGCACATTGACGAAATTTTCCCAAAATATACTTGGAACATATATGTATTTATTACATATAAAGTTTTCTAAATTTTTTTAACAGTAAATTAATAGTAAACTAAAAAAAAATATATATATATACATTCTGCCATGGTCAAAAGTTAAGAAATGTTGTTGAATTATAGTAATTTAGGTAATTTTTAAACAACTTGATTTCTAATTTTGATTTATAGTCAACTGTTATATATCGCTGGAACTATTCTTAAGCAAGATGAAGGCAAAAGCATGTAATTGTTTGACTCGAAAAGAAAAAACGCTCATTTTAGTGAATTATGAAGAAGGCAATTCATATTCTGAAATTGTTGGCATTGTATGAAGGTCAAAAAGTATTGTTTGTATAATCAGTAGATTTAAGGCTGACAAGACACTTGAACCAAAACCAAGAACTAGCAGGCCTCCTATGACTACCAAACGGGAAGATTTGATGATTGTTAAAATGTCTTTAAAAGACCGTTTCAATGCAGCAACGTCTGTTTCTTGTGCATTTTGTTCGCAAACAGGAAAGCTAATCCCAAGAAAAACTGTTTCTCATGGATTGAATAAGGAAAACTTAGTGGCTCAGATTCCATGTCACAAACTTTTGATTTTAACGAAAAATCAAAAGATTCATCTTGACTTCACCATAGAGGACAGAGGAACACTGGAATATGGTTCACTTTAGTGATTAATCTATATTCATCTTGTTTGGATCTGATGGTAAGAGGTTTGTAAGACGTAAAAATTTAAATATTTGTTATTCTGTTCCTTAACTTATGGCCGCTACTGTATATATATATATATATATATAAATTATGTATATATATATATATATGCAAATACACTCTCCCACCTTAACATACACACACACACACACACACATATACATATAAACAGAAATATAATTGCAATAATTGCTGTATTTGTATTTTTCAGTACACAACATATAATCTTCTCAACATCCTTACACCTTTTAACATGAACTTTTTCAATTGCAGACATCAACCTTTTATTAGTTTAATGTTAAAACTTTCAGCAAGATGTTCATAGAAAAAAGAAATAGTGTCAGTTATTGCCAATATTTTTCTGTAATACCTTTTTATCTGTATACCTGCATTATTTGCAGGATTTGATGATTGCCAAATTTCTTTTATCTGAAAAAATGCTTATTTTATCCATACAAAATTAAAAACTCACTGATAAAAGGCTTCACTAACCAAATACTCCCACAGAAGTTTCATCTGAAACAATACACAAAAAATACACAAGTAACAAGCATACCCAACAAAGAATGAAAAAAACAAAAATGTCTTTGGCATAAAGTGACTCAAAGGTTGACATATATTGATTTAAAAGATTAGTTTAATTCCACAGCAGTTTTTTTTACATCAAAGATAAAATATGAAAGATAAGAATACTAATATTATTGTCATTTCTTTTTTTGCAAATAAATATTTATTTATTAACAAAAAGAAAAGAATGTGATATAATTCTTTCAGCTCTTTTTCACCTGACTTGTCATTCTTTTAGTAATGTAACATTTATGTACAACTTACTTGTTGCAGCTGTAATTTGATTTCAAAGAGTGAAAGACAAGGGAGATGATTGTATTGGTGTATGTAAGATCTGAAAAGGGATATCCAAAAAGTACCAATAATTTGGCTCCCGGTAACCAAATTGACTTGAAACCGATTTCCCTTTCATTGCTACACAAATCTAGGTGTACCTTATCATAGCAGTAATTTAATATCATAATAGATTACTCATTCAGTCAACAAAAACTATCAATGAGAAACATTAGTAATAATTACTTTTTTATTCGGTAAACTAAGGATATCAATTAGTAAAATGGTCTGATATTTCTTTGCAAATTTTTCTCTGTTAAGATTTACATAAGACAGACTTTCATTTCCTCTTCAATGCATGGAAATCTTTCTCTTTTTTTCACTCAGAATCAGTAAGAGAAAAAAAATCTAAATTCATATAAATATGGAATGGAAAATTAGATCGAAATAGTTGAATCTTTTTTTTTTTCATTGAAGAATATTCTCATAGAAATCAGAATGTGTCAATAGATAACTCTTTATTTATACTAAAAACATGTCTTAGACTATATCCTCTTCAATACATGGAAAGCTTTCTTTTTTTTTCATTTAATTTTGCAAAGGGAAAAATGAATCAAAATAGTTTTATTTTTACTGGGTGCTCTATACTTCTAGCCTTGAGTCTAACTAAGCTTACCTTAAATTTTTGAGTATATTCTTCTCTAATAGAAACCCAAAATGTAGTATAAGTAAATCTTTATGCTTGACTTAAAGACATTGATCACTGGATTAAAACGCCAATTCTTCTTTCCAGAATTTCAAATAAATTTTAGATAAAATTTTTATGAAAATGTTTTTTTAACCAAATCTTCACTTCCTGTGCTTAATGATGAAAACTAAAATTTAATTTCCGTTCCAAATTTGTCAAATGTTTTAGTTAAATAAAAATGTTCTTTTTTTTTATACTGGTTTTGCATATACTTACAAGGGTCAACTGAAAAGTTCCTAGGCTGACAGAGGAAAAAAACTCTAAATTCAAACCTGTTAAACTCCACTTAAAAATGACCTTGTGTCACATCCTGCTTGTGTGGAGAGATTGGATAAATATAGAGAGAGAAATATGGAGGCGTTTATAGTTATCATTGTAGGAAATGGACCTGGCAACCAGAGTTTGAATTTTGAACAAGGCTGTTTATATTTCACATAACGTTAATATCCTTGGGAAAAGTATGAATCAAACTATTTTCCCTCAAGCTATGAGTAAAATAGTTGGGTACACTGAGCTCTTTAACCTTGGTATGGCCACTGGTCTAGGAGAAGGAAAACTCTGAATTTAAACCTGCTAATTTCTACTTAAACAATAGACCTTGACTTCCATTCTGCTGATGCTGAGGGGTTGGTAAATATATACATATGCATATATATATATATATATACACATATGCACATGCATACATACATATATATATATATATATATATATATGCACACATGTGACAAATAAATAGGATGTGATATATGAAAAAAGGATATATCTATGTATCTATTTATCCACACACTTAGATTGTTACTCGCCTGCAGTCAGGATTGAACCAGCAACCTCCAGATGATTGTCTCCTTAGAAGCTTAGGCAACAAACGCCTATAACCATTATGCTATGTGTCCTGTAGGCGAGTAACAATACAGGAATATTTAACACTTGTACCCGGTTATGGCTTACAGAATCAGAACAGGCAACTCCCATGGATTCAATAAAGGACGTAGTTCGAAGTTCCATGTAGGTTCCTGAGTTGGACAAACACCTGGAGAAGGCCGGAGAACATATCAGCTGAAACATTGTGGAAATAACAATAAAGATGAAGACAATAGTCCAAAAACCCTTAAGGATAAAAAATCTAATTTTCATATTAAAGAAAGGGTTAATTTTTGTGCAAAAATAAGCATAAGACGCTGTAACTATTGTGTCGGTATTTTTGTATTTGTTGACCAATTGTCACTTATGTGTGGGTTTTAAAATTTTCCTGAGATTCACAACCAATCACATTTGAATTGCTGGAAAGGATCAGAACTCAAAGTAATTTAAGAAATCTTTTTCTTCCTAGATTGTTAAAAATACATTTTTTAACCAATTTCAATTACAGCAAAAAAAATTGGTCGTTTTTCAAACCTACCTTAATCTTATACATAAGTGATAAAATAGATACATATTAAGTAGATTTAGGTATCCATTCCATAAATCAACACAAAAATTTTATCTTATTTCTTTTGAGTGAAAATCTAACATTATGTTTCGTCAAGGAAACATTTAATTTTTACATCATCTAATTATTCTAAATTGTTTATTTAATGATACTCATACTACAATAACAGTCTTCCCCAGCTAACTACATCTGCTTACATATTAACACATAAATTTACTTCTTCTCAGACATAGTGATATACTCACATACAGATCTTTTACGCACACAAAATATATCAACAAGAGTTAGGCAACAAAAACCACTACATGTAATGCATGAACTTTTTCTTGTAATATTCGAAAAAATGTACACTGACAAATTATCTTTTCTTAAAAGAAAAGACTTCTGTTTTTCAACAAACTTTTTACTCAATGATAGAATAAAACACAGATCTACAAATTGATTAATTTTATTTCTTAATATGAAATTAATCAATTTGTACATCGGTGTTTAATTCAATCATTTACACACTTATCTGGAACATATATATATATATATATATATATATATATTTATATATATAGTTCCTTGTCCTGATGATTGTTCATTAGAACCGAAACATTATAGAATTTACTTTCTTTGATATTAACTTCCTCTTTTTGGATCAACTTGTTCTTCAATATATATATACATTTGTTCATTTTATTTGTTTCTTTCGTTATGTAAATTTTAAGCTAGGTGGGTTTTTGGTGAATATAAAAAATGGCGTTTTCTCCTTTAGCATTGGTCGTTAGCTGATGATCCGTTAAGGTGAAACTTTACTAGGAGATTTCCGAATCGTAATTTAAGTTAACTTTATATATACATAGATATAGATATAGATATATATAAATAGAAATTCATATAGGGATATATTTGCATGCTTAGCACAATAGTAATCAGACTAGGAAATGGAATTGGTAACTGGAGTTCAAATCCTGGATGAGGCTGCATTTAACTTTCTTGGGAAACGAATGGAATCTTTCTGGGTTTTTTTCTTGAGTTCAGGATAAATAGAAAGGCAAACTAGGTTATTTAACCTTGGTTAGGTAAATCAGAGAGGGAAAACATCAAATTCAAACCAGCTGTACTTTGCTTAAAAAGTGAGTTTGTGTCACATCCTGCCCATAGCAAAGGGGTTGGGTAATAAATATATGTGTGGGTAAGTGCATGTGTGAGTATGTGTGTGTGTGTATATGTCATCTGCAACCAAAAAAGAATAAATACTAAAAACAATACATAATAAAACCTAATTATTATAGCAAACGATAAAGACATTCTTATTTCTTCTTGTAAACACAGTTGTAAATACTTTTAAACTGCTGAAAACAGCCCATGGAGAATGAAATCAAGTTTTGCCAAAAGCTTTTTCTTTTCCTCAGTTTAAACCAAAGTTTAGAAATAAGTGTGTGTATATATATATATATATATATATATATATATATATATATATATTTCCATGCTCATACATGTGTGTGTGTATGAATGTGTGTGTAAATATATCCATATGTATATTTATTTGATATTTAAATTTAGAACATGACAACTCCAACAGCCCATTCCATAATGTATCTTAAGAAAGTAATAATTTAAATAAAGTATAGAAATATCTTCTTCAAAGGTGTGTGTGTGTGTGTGTGTGTGTGTGTGTGTGTGTGTGTGTGTGTGTGTGTGTGTGTGTGCACTAAAAGTTTGATGAGGAGAAAGTGCAAATAAGTTAATGGTATGACTTCTAAGAATGATTTGCAAACTGGAAATTGGAAAGTATCATATGCTAAAATTATCAGATAATAGATAGATAGATAGATAGATAGATAGAAACAGACATAGAGAGTGATTTAATTAAGGGACAAGCACACCTTAAGTTTAAAATGATACAAACTCTGTTCCATAATATCTAATATTTATTGCTTTTAGTGTATCAAATTTATATGCAAATGTAAAAACAAAACTTAAAAGCAGGCGTATTGATTTTCTTTACCATACCTCCATCTATCCATGATAAAATCTCAGTATGTTTTTGTGAGACATGAACTCGGTAAATCATCACAAGCCTAACTCTTACCCTAATTAATTCACCATTTGAATATTTCAAAACAATCACCATTCTCCAGTTGAGAAATGGTGGATTCTCTTGTCCCTTTAAAAATCAATATGACTGCCTTTTAAGAGAGAATGTTTTTGTTTTTTTTTGGTGTGGAAGCGGGTTGAGTGCATAAAAATTCATAAATTAAAAGAAGACATTGAAACTTATTCTTATCTGGATTGTGAATGTCAGTACTAACTTTCTGTATATATTTCTTTAACATTACGACAGGCATTTTCCTAAATTATTACTATACATATATACATATATATATATATATATATATATATATATATATATATATATATAAAGTAAAATTAGTGACCGTGGTCAAGAGCAACCCAAAGGCTCCCTTTTCATTAGCTACAAAACTGAGGTGTAGGGAAGGGTGCTACTCCATTCCCTGCATATATATATATATATATATATATATATATATATATATATATATATATATCAGAGGTATATGTGGTATAATGGTTATTAAACATTATGGGCTAGCCAACCTGAAATTCTGGATGAAGTTGTTTGCTGTTCACTTCTTGCTGATGCCCCTCAAGAAAGACATTAATTTGTCTCCCACAACCCAGGTAAAAAATTAGATCTGACAAGGCTCTTTAACAATGGTTAGGCAACTGGTCCAAAAGAAGGAAAAAAACTCTAAATTCAGAATCTAAGAAATGCTGTTTAGAGAATTTGCCTTCAATGTTACACCATTTTCTCGTATTAGCTCATCAAAAATGTGTGACTGGTTCTATAAAAGCCAGCATCCCTGTAAACAAATCAGACATGTAGTTCAGTTGCTCTGTTTTGATACAGTTTAGGGTCATCATTGAATCAATGGAGCTTTTCTTGTCTGTGACCAGTTGCACTATCAAAGCTTCAGGGCCAAGTTTGCCGTATAATTTACAGATAATTTGGAGTGGATTGTAAGAATAGAGATGGATACATGTTTTTCCTAAGGGAATTCATGCAAAGAGAAATGCAAATAGCTTCATCAAGATTTTGAATACACATCAACCAAAGAAATTGAAACTTATATAAGTAAAGCAAGCTCAGATTATAATTATCTCCAAAATAATCTCTAGAGATCATATGACATAAAATTAAAGATAAAGTTCACATCTATCAGGCTTAAATCATTAAAACCCTCTTATAGGGAGTTGAAACATTGACTGTTTCCAGGAAACATCGTTCATCAAGACAAATTCCATATGCATTGTCTCAGACAATTATACAAATTATCTTGGCAAGAAAATCTTGGCAATTATGCAAAATATCTTGGAAAAAAATTATTAACTCTGATATTCTCTCTAGATGTAACATCTAAGATACAATGGCAAGATGGGATGGCCATCAAATCTGAATGGAAGACAATGGAAGACCTAATTAATTGTTCTATGGACAGATATTACATGCACCTCATCATGAAAGTCATCCTCTTTTAAGATAAAAAGACAAAGTAAAAGATAATCCGAAATGCTTGGATATTGATTACACAAAATTATTGGTTAGAGTGTTTGCCAATGGTCAGGGAGACCAGAATTCCATCCCAGGTTGAGTCATACCAAAGACTCAAAAAATGGTACTTTTTGCCTCCTTTCTTAACACTCAGCATTATAAGGTCTGGATCAAAGTTAAGCAATGCAGAAAAAGGAATAAGCACCCTCCCCTATACTGTGGTGTACTAGCTATTGGAAAGGAAGCATTTGGGTCGCCATCGACTACCATCAGCCAACCTACTTTCTTTTATCATTAGACATGGAACCATGGAAGACATAATGCTTTGGGTTCTTGGGGGTGGGGGGTTGTAGAATTGTTCGAATTAAAAATGTTTTGCATATTATCAAAGAACAACACTTCATCCATCCTGTTGGCAGCAACCAAATCTTTATTGACTATGACTGTAAGATCTAATGCAGAGTGAAAATAATATGAATGTTTCTGACATAAACTCTTTTATTGCTGGACACTCATACATCATTCTTGAGGGGATAATCCATCCATCCATCTATCTACTTATCAATATATATATATATATATATATATATATATATATATATATATATATATATATATACCATATAATCACTACCACAACACAAAGAAATGGGATACATTCATGTGAATATACATAGAATGATATCATCATGTCAGAAAACACTGTAGAACCAACTCAATAAAATTGGTCCTCTGTGTCAATAAATAGCATAAATCTCATACCAAGATTATATATTGATTGAAGGGATTCAGAGTCAGGAGTTCTCTACAGTACACTGGAATCCTTTGTTTATTAGTACTAGTTACTAGTTTAAAAATTAGTCTTTGGACTTGAACTCTATAGAACATTGTTGCGATATAGCATCTCATTATATAACTCAAATTAACATCACTGAATTGGCGATTCATTATTGAGATTTTGTAAACTGATTTCCACGTATGAATTTCATAGAAATTCTATTTTCATTCCAATTCAGGGTAATGACATGTCATCTTGTCAAATCTTACATCCATGAATTAATAGTAGGAAAGGCATAAATAAAGCAAAGGATGAAACAAAGACATTGCACCTTCACCTAGCATTCCCACAAAGTGATTGAAAACAAGCAAAACTTGCTTGTATTTTGAGACACAGCTGGCACACTCAGGGTCAGTGGTAATGATGCTTTGGTCCCAAAACTAAGCCTGATACCAGAGTTTTGTGATGAAGGCTTTGTTAGTCACACAGCTATTGTTTTTTGCAGCAGCAAGAATACATAATATCATATACACACACACACACACACACACACACACACACACACACATATATATATATATATATATATATATATATATATATATATATACGCACACACACACACACACACACACACACATACACATACACTTTTCATTCATTTTTAAATCATGAATGTTTTGCAAGGAATTATTTGATTTTTATACAATGCCTTAAATTGATATTTAGTTGTAAACACTGCTGGAAGGATATAACTTTGACAATTGCGAATTAGAAAGTGGAATATAATACTTTTCTATAAGAATTGAAATTATTGTGATGGGCAAAAAATACAGTTTGTCACTAAAAAATAAGATAAAACTAAGCAAAGTTGATGGTAGAGGGTAAAAATGATCAAAGTTGAATATTTTGAATGTACAATCAAGATAAAAAAAATAAGTGTTACCTAATTAGTCACATACATATTTGTAGAAGAATAAATATGGAGAATGAAATTTCCTTCTTTATATTCTAATGTCAGATTGTCTTTACTTTGTAATGGTTAAAGCGCTGGACTGCCAAATCATAGCTCACAAGTTTGAACTCCAGTTGCGTTATTACGTTCACTTTTGGACAAATACCCTTAGGAAAGGTATGAACTCCTTTATCCTCCTATCTATGGATTGAATAGTACCACTACTGTCCTTCTAAAAACAATGGATGAATTTAGCATAAAATAACCCGAGAAGGTTGATATGCCATTAAATAACAAACAAACAAACAAATTTTGTTGTATAGATAAATGAATGATACATAATTGTAAAACCTTTTGTTGTTGCAAGTTGTGGTTATCAGGTTGGCAATGGTAAGGAATATAAAAACAATTTGTAGAATTCAATAAATTTTATTGCTAGAGTGAACAAAACAGAAAAGAGTATGTAATTCTCTTATAGACGGTAATGTCACATGGACTTCCAGAAATCAGGATTCTCAGTTCATTCAGTTTAGCTTCTTTGCTTAATGGCATATCAACTCTTGTGAGTTATTTACTCCCAAAGCCATTCTTGTAGAAGAACAGCAGTGATACTATTTGACTAATAGCTAAGGGAATAATTGAGTTCATGCCTTTCCTAACAATATTAGTCTGAAAGTGAACATGAAAACACATCTGGAGTTTGAACTCACTTACTAAGAGTTCAAAGTTCAGCACTTTAACCATTATACCATAGAGACTCCTAACTCAGTACATTTGTCGCAGCATTTAATATCATCACTATCATCATCATGTCATGCCACAGGTACAGATATCCCTGACCCTCTCTCACCACTTCTCCCTATCATCCATCGCCTCTGGCAGGTATTCAGGGCCACATCCCGAATCCTCACATAGCTGCTGGATGTATGTTCGAGCTGGTCATCCTGCTTTTGCCCGGCCATATGTGGGGGTCCATGGGAGTACATCAATTATGAGCTTGTCCCTGCTTCTCCAGCAGTGTCCTGCATGTCTGGTTTGTCTAACTTGGATAGTTTTCGTGATGGGAGGCAGGTGGCCGTATAGTTGGTGCCTTGTGGGGGTGTTGCCGCCAGGACTTGTTCAATATTGCTCACAGCATTCTTGTGTAATTGCTGTCTAGCTTCTCCAGCCGTTTAGTTAGCATCCAAGTAGTGCATCCATACAGCAGTATCAATACGACCGCTGCGTGAAAGAAACTGCGTTTCATTTTATCAGTCAGGTTTGGTTTCCATATGATCGATAGCTTATCGATAGCTGTCCATGCCTTCGTTAGCAGCGTGTCAATGTCCTTTCCAGTTGATGAGACGCTGCTTCCTAGGTAGGTGAATTTGTCTACTAAACTATTAAAATGCAAACAAAGCATTTAATATATATTTTAGAAAATGAAGTATTTTCCGTATTTCAACAGTTTGGAATCAATATTTTGTTACAATTATACGGATGATTACTACATATTTGTAAGGATTTTTAGTCACCAATTCTTGAAAACTATAAAACAAAAAAACATCAAAGTTATCATTTTTGTTGATGAATCATTGTAGTGGTGGTAAAAAAATAAAATGCCATGACAAGCTCTGGACTTTAATGAGTCTGTTGGCGGGTCTGAGAATATGCTGAATATCCTTTGCAGAGAGGTAAGCCCCACCCTCACCCGAAAAAGATCAGACACTAAACAGCATCTGATGATGAGGTTCCTGTTCTAAATATTTGAAGTGTGTGAAGTATCCCTTCATTACCATTACTCCTAGGTCCACTCTGAACTGGAATGGTAGTACCAGTTAAAGTACTATCAATAGAAAGTATTTGATCAGACCGTATGTTTAAAAAAGACTCTTAAGAAATAACTACATAAAAATGTAAATATGATCATGTAATGATTCTCTTGCCTCTTGCTACAAGCAATAATTGACAAGCCTCAGGGAATGGGGTCCCACAGAGAGTAACGAGAACAAGCTTTACTTTAACCAGTAAATGGATGATATAAAAAGATTCATCGTTTTTTCGTACCAGGTTTTATTGCTATGGTAAAAGAAGGTGTCATTTTATACCAATCATGTAAAGAGTGTTGCAGGTCAAGTAAGTAATTTTATAGCTATATGATATGATGAAAAAAAACAACTGAAAATTAATATGAAAGTAATAACAAGTAAAAATCAATATCTTGTTACAATTGGTCTTTTCGTTTCAAAATTCCATTTCATTCAAGAACATTCATGTCCTGCATATGACACTAAACTGCATCCATTGGTGAGGCTGTAGTTCTGGAGCTCTGGGGAGTGTGGAGTCATCACTTCATTGCCATTACTGCCAGGTCCACAATGACCAGGATTAGTAGTCTCTGTTAGGGTCTCATGTATGTATTTACTCAATGAACAGGATTCAACTCAAGGTCAATTTTTAAGTGGAGTACAACTAGTTTGAGTTTAGAGTTTTCCTTCTCTTAAATTGGTTGCCATACCAAGGTTAAAGAACCCAGTCTGCCTTACTATTTACTCATACATGGGGGAGAATAATAGGATTGATACCTCTCCTAAGGTTATTAGTGCTGAGTAAAATGTAAACAGCTTTGTCTATGATTTGAACTCAGGTCACTATGACCATTTCCTACAACAATAACCAGTATGTCAAAAGCATTTATGAGTTTGATTTTTGTTTAATACCATATAACTGTGAGCAAATTATTTGTATTAAGAATTGTCACTTGAAGTAATAATTTTTTTACAAAGGATTAGTTTTATTAATTACTTGAAACCATATAAATCATTGGTGACAGATTGGAATGCATAAGTTGTATGCCAACCATAGCCAAAGGCAATCCAAAGGCTCCCTTTTCAATAGCTGTTACACCAAGGTGTAAGGGAGGGTGCTACTTCTTTTCCTGGATTACTCCACTTATCCTTGATTCATACCTTATAATGCTTAGTATTAAGCTTGGAGGAAAAAGTACCATTTTTTGAATCTTTGGTATGACTCAATCTGAGATTGAACCCTGGTCTCCACGATCTGTGAAAACAAATGATGATTATCAAATAGGAATAGTTACTTTAAACCATGTAATTGTGTACAGATAATGACTATTAGATATGAATATTTGATGCCATATATAATTGTGTATGAAATGTCAGTACCAGATAGGATGACTTGAAACCATACAACTGTATACATCTTATTTGTATTTGATGAGAATGTTTCATATCATATAACTATGTGCTGAAAAATAATTGAAAAAAAAAATGAAATATAGCTTTAATAACAAACATTTACAAAGGAATCAAATTTCAGCATTGAATGACCCATAAAGGATTGATATGCCATTAAATAAATAAATAAAGCAAACCAAACCAAGAATACGTTTTTAATGGTATCACTTAATTTAGTGATAGAAGTACTTATGCTTAAAAGTTAATATTTTCTTGTTCTATTTCATTTTTATTGCTTAATATGAAGGTTATCATAATAGAAGTCTCACTTCATGCTAATGCCCTTGGGCAAGGCATTAAACCATCTCTTCTCTCTCCAGCTATGGGTAAATAGTCAGAGAGACAAAGTTCTTTAGCCTTGAGAAGATGACCAGTCCACAGGAAGGAAAACTGAATTAAAATCAGCTGCACTCCACTTAAAAAACTAGCCTAGTGCCATATCTTATTTTTAGCAGAATGATTGGGTATATACATCTCCAATTATCCCCAAAACTCGCTATAAATGACATTTTTTGAACAGCAGGCATCTTGCATAAAAATTGGGTCAAATCACAAGAAAGAAAATTTAACTAAATATACAAAAATAAAACTAATTTTAAAGAAATGCAAGAAAATGATGAAACAAAGAGACAAAATTTTAATGAAAATTTATAATGCTGATAATATCAGGAAATTAAATGCTGCCTACGAGTTGAAGGTTTACTTATGCGTTTATACCAAATGGTGCACAGATTTATTAGAGTTCGTAGATATATGAATATCCTTTGATTACAAACTCCACAAAAAATGTAAAATTTGAATTTGAATAAATTTTTTTTGTCTAATATCACTTTTGATGCAGGACTTAGTAAAGATTTTGGGCAAAGGGATTAAAAGGTTCCTGTTATCTAGGATTTATAAATTCTGACAAGATTGAATTTAAATAAAAAAGATTGAATCCTGAAGAACTTTTATCAGAAATAAAATGTCTAATAAAACATACAAAAATCCCTTATAAAATTATGGATTTAGATACTACAAGAGTGAGTCAAAAGTTTTGCAAAATTTTGGTTGTACATGCTACTTTGTGGCATGTATATGACTTAACCAAAATAGTTCAAACTGTAGTAATTACCTGCAATGGTTGTTGGTATTATAGTAGCTGGTGCACTGAAATGTACTTGACTTCATGATTTGAAAATCTCACAGATGAATATACAACTGTATCTAATTTAGAACTTATGTTTTATGAGTTTTAACTTGGGTCACAGAAAATATTTGTTGTGCAAAAGGTGTACATATAATTCATTAGATTACAGTAAGCAGAGGGTGAAAAAAAATTTTTCTCAAGTAATAAGAACATTAAGAATTAAACAAGGTCAGGTAGGCATAAAACCATGGGTTCTGAGGCTATGCTGAAAGCCATAGAGGCAAATTACGTGAGTAGCATTAGGGGAGTATCAGGAGAGCTTGGCATTTCACAGTCCAGTCTGATTTGTAACTTTCTCAATTGTAGTTGGTTTCAGAAGTCTTGTTGAAGAAGAATCAAGAGTGGTAGAACACGTTCAACATTATCAACACCACATATTTCACACTCCAGCTCCACCTGTTCCAACCATTCTGACACTGTATGGTCAGATGAGATGCCATGGAATCAGCCGGTCAAACACTTTGCCTGCCATTTGCGTTTGGTTAGACGTATGCCGAGATAGCTTGTAGTTGGTTTCAGAAGTCTCGTCAAAGAAGAATCAACCTATTGGACGCTAGTCAACTCGCTTAACTTTCAAAATGAACTGATGGATGTGCACCAATCAGACATCAGCAAAAATGCTGCAGTTTTCCACTTCAAACTTAGTCTCTTTTATGTTCATCAAATCTCACCACTTCACGGAGGCTTATCTCATTCTCCTCCATAAAACAAGTCACACCTCTTGCATCCTTTTCTTCTTCTGATTTCTGCGTGCCGGTAGCAGAGAGAGAGCACACCTTCTGTTTCTTTGAGGTAAGATTGTTTGTAGCATTACTACTACACCAATCTTGAAAAAAGCATCCAGCGTTGCAAAATTGTGCTTCACATTATCAAAATATTGCAAAATTTTCGACTCATCCTAGTATTTAGTTAAGCTTGTTAAGATTTTTTTTCAACATTTTTAATGCAATATGAAAGCTGATTTTAGATCTCATATTTCACTGATTTTTATTTTTTCTAATCTTTTAATTTCCTTTCAGATATCAACAAAAAAAATTTAAATTAAGCCTTCAATCTTCTTTGAATTTCTATGATTTGAATAAGATTACAAATTCCTCTCATGATTAAATGACTTTTGAAGATGACACCGTCTGGGAATTGAATGTTAATGGAACCTTTAAGAACATTCCCCAAGTAAAGTTTGATATGTTTCTAATTTCAATCCCACCTCAAAACATGTTTTTCTTAAACGGATCTTTTTGAAGAAGGCTATTAGAATGGATCAACTCAAATATTTTATTTGTCAGAACCAAATGAATACTCTTTTGGAAGTTCAAGAAGAAAAAATATGATTGATTGATTGATCTATTCTAATGGCATGTCAATTCATCTAGGATTATTTTATGCCAAATGATTTGGGAATTGCATTTATTGCATGTTCATATTTACATTTTCTGTGTTGTTGCTTTTTACGAGTTTTTTTTGCACATGGTCCTTTCAAATACAAATAATCTTTAAACAGATCTATTTGACCCATAAATGAGACCATAACAAGAACTAACACTCCAGGTTAGAATGAACCATGGAGTAAAAGCAAAGAAAGAGTATTTTACATTCCCCACAGCTTGAGAACTATAGCCTCACCATCAGATGCAGTTTAATGTCATACCCAAGACATGAAGGAAAAAAAGCAAAACCTTAATGAGGATTCTATTTGTCGGGATTACAATAACCTTTGTGAATTTAGTTCCTATTTGGATATTCATATATGTTTTAGTTTTATTTTTAGTTGAAGCGTTATCATTATCATGAAGAATTATCTTAATTTTTTCTTGTTTTTTTTGTTTTTAATCTAAACCTCTCAGTCTACAAGGGAACAGTATAAATAATAAAGTGCAAGATAAGATTAAAACAATGGGGACAACTAGATCCTGCCTTTGGCCATATGTATGAGAGCTAGCGGCTCAATTCTATCTTTAAAGATTGTTATTATATATATATGTATGTATGGATGTATGTATGTATGCATGTATTCCAGTTTGTGAGTGTGCGCATATTTATATATATATGTATATATGTGTGTGTGTATGTGTGTGTGTGTGGTGCATTCAATAAGTTTCCAGACTTTTTTGTACAGGCATTTAAAATTGTCATAGACTCTTGAAAATTCGGTATGTTATTGCTATACATCTAATCAGATGACTGACCAACTTTTATAATTTCAGCTTCAAATGAACAACTACAGCAGGAGTTCAAATACACCCTACTAATGCCTGATTGTCACAGCTGGTGAATTTCAAAAATGCAATCTAGACGTGAGGACACTTTAGAAGAATGATATGCAATAAAATTCTGTTTTAAACTTGGAAAAAAATACCACAGAAACATATGGAATGCTTCAGACTGCTTTTGGAACATCTTGCATAAATCGAGCATGAGTTTTTAAGTGGCATAAGAGATTCAAGGAAGTCTGCGAGGGATGATGAGAGGTGTGGGAGGAGTAAGAAAGTCAATACACCACAGTTGATTGGTCAAAGGGTTAGGGTTACTATGGTGAGGTTTTAAGGGAGTTCAGGAAGAGATTCCGTCGGAAGAGGCCAGCACTCTTCAAATTGGGTCAGTGGCATTTCCACCAGGACAATGCACCAGTCCACAACTCCATCCTTGTCACAGACTCTTTGACCAAGATGGTCATCAAGACAGTTCCTCAGCCTCCCTATAATCCAGACATTGCTTCCTGTGACTTTTGCTTATTCCCTAAGCTCAGAGGCTGTCATTATGAGACAATTGAGGAAATGAAAAAGACTGTGACGAAGGTCATTAACACACTCACACAAGAAGACTTCCATGGGGCCTTCCAGAAATTGTTGGAACGGTACAACAATTGCATTGCAGCCATAGGAGATTACTTCGAAGGGGACTAGAATTTCATGTGTGTACTATCAATGAAAGTACCCATACGAAAAAAGTCTGGAAAATTATTTAATGATCCTCGTATATATATATATATATATATATATATATATATATATATATGTATATATTATTAAAAATTACAGACAAGAATTTAGTGTTTACCTTTTTATTTACCTTTCCTTGTTGGTGAGTGAGATGTTGGAACTATGGTTGATGGCAGTTTAAAAATTGTTCAAATCTCAAATGGTATAACCCCAGTATAGCTATTTTTGGTCATCTTTGGTCATTGTTGTGGATATGGATATTACTGTGTTCTGCAGTAAATAATTTTTTCTGTGAACAGGTGTGACATCTCTCTCACCAACAAAAAAAGGTCACTAAAAAGATGATCACCAAATATGTGTCTGTCATTTTTGATAATATATACCTAAATACTCTACATATGATATTATTATCATTATTATGTTATATACTTATAAAAATATTCTGTTAAATATATATTTATAGATGTTACGAAACACTTTATCTTTAACTATTCAGAATTAAAGATACAGTTGGACAATTTCTATCTCCATTCTCACTCTAAGGACTACTACTCATAAGGACTATATATATATATATATATATATATTGTGAGAATGAGTTTTTTCCACACATTTCTTTACACACACATACACACACACACACTTTGCTAACATTATTCATTCTTTCCTTTCCTTACTGTAAATAAAGTTGTTATATACTGACCGCTTCATTTGCCAACATTATGAATAGGATTTTTAGGAATAATTTTCCTTAACTGACCCACAATATCTGATGTATGCTTCTATCCAGCCCACAAAGCCAAACAAGTTTAACACCTCTGACTTAAAAGGCTTGATTTGGGCATCTGCCAACCAATAGCTCTTTGAAGACAGAACAATTGGTACATTTATCAAGGCTTCCCTTAGGCAAAAGGAGCATGAGTTCAAATCTCACCATGAGCTTATCCATTATTATTTCTAGTAAATGCTGTTTTGTTATTGCCTTAAATTAGGAGCTTGAATTAGTTGTGATAAAAAGCAACTAAAAATTAAGATGAAAGAAAATACTCATAAAAATTGATAAATATTCTTTCTTTAAGATAAGTAACTTAGCTACAAAAACATTGGATCAGGAGGAATTAAGATTGTCAGAGTGCTAATGTTGGGTAGGTGAGGTTGGTTAACAATCTTACTGATTTTGTTAATCTCTATCTCTATCTGTTTCTGTCTCTCTCACTTACTGTATGCTATCTATTGTCTCCAACAATAACTGATTTGCTATGAAGCAAGTTTCTCCATTCATTGCAGTCCTATGCCAGCATGAACCAATCTGTCATAGGTATTTGGAGAACCTTCACATTTTAAAATGTCCATAAATCTAAGTTTTGGTATACCATAGCCTCTATATTCACTAGTTAACAGTGAAAAAGTATCTATTTTAATAGTTAATGATTATCTAGTCCCTCAAATATATCTTAGATTTCTATGTATTAAAAGATTGAACACAATTTGGTACCTGCTCATTTCAATACTACCCTATTTTTTATACAGCCCAGTTGGCTAAGGCTGTTAAATACACCAAGTGTATCTCTGCAGAGAGGTAAGACACCCACTGAATGAGTGTCCTGTATATGATGCTAAATCATGGTTTACCATTTGGAGGTGCCCATGGTGTAATGGTTATCGTCATAGGAAATGGACACGGCGACACGAGTTCAAATCCTGGATGAGACTGATTGCATTTCACATAGCACTGATACCCTTGGGAAAGGTATGAATCCAATTATTCTCCCTCCAGCTAGGACAGACTAGGTTCTTCAGCCTTGGTGAGGCAACTAGTCTAGGAGAAGGAAATCTCTGAATTCAAACCTGATAAACTCCGCTTAAAAAGTGACCTTGTGTCATATCCTGCCCGAGCAGAGGGGTTGGTAAATATGGATACTAAACCATTTGATAATGAGGTAGCAGTCCTGGAGCTTTGGGGAATGTGAAGTATGCTTTCATTGCTACGACTCCCAGGTCCATTCTGACTCAGAATAGTAGTACCTGTTAGGGTCCCAACTATTTAATCATTTACTATACTGGAAACTCTTTAACTGTGGCAAATAAAACTATTAGTGTTAGGTAGCAATACTTGAAGCCATTTAACTGTGTACAAGTAAATATATCAGTTTTAACAATACTTGAAACTATTTAATTGTATGCAAACTATTGTGTAGGAAACCTTCCACCCCTCTTGAAAGTGAACTGTTCTGCTCGTGGAGTTGATGAATGAAGGCTTTAAGTCGAAGCCTATCAAGTGACATAGGACAGTACACTGAGCTAGTCTTACTACTCATGCGACTTTTGTACCTTTTTATTACCAGCCTAATAAACCCTTTTTATTGTTACATGTTGTTTAGTGTTTGTTTTTACAAACCCCAAATTAACGTCATAACACAAACATATGAGCTCTTATTTAAAAATTGTTACCAACATCTATTCATTAATAAATCATATATATTTAATATATGCATATAATCAGGATTTGGTATTAAATAACTTACAAGGGTTAATTTACCATAAAAACAACCAACCAACCAACCAACCAACCATTTGTTACATGTTTTCATTACTTAATGTTTATCATTATATGTACATATCCCTTGAGGAAACCATGCATTTATTCACTTTATTTTTGTAAAATGTGCAATATTCAGCATCATACAAATGTTCAAATCATAACAAGCCTGAATGAAACCCAAAGATTCTCTGTGAATCTGAGATGAAAATAGATCACTCAATCCTATCTAGAAGGCCAGACCAAGAGTTAAATAACAAGGGGAAGAGAACTTGTCACCGAGTGGATTTTGCTATTCCAGTGGACCATAGAGTGAAAATAAAAGAAAGCAAAAAGATAGACAAATACTTAGATCTTGCTGGAGAACGGGAAAAAAACTGTGAAACACAAAAAGTGACAGTTATACCAATTGTATTTGGTGCACCTGGAATGGTCCCTAAAGACTTCAAAAAAGACAGGAGGAATTGGAAATAAGAATTGAAACCCTACAGATCATAGTATTGTTAAGATCAGCTAGAATACGAAGAAAATTTCTTGAGACTTGGTGTCAATAATAATTTCAGTAAAATATATGTATATATGTATGTACATGATTTTATTCATATATATATATATATATAATGGTTGAAGATATGATAATGATAATACTGTTGTGTAGAACTTTGGAAATGATCATGATTTTTATGATATCAGATGTAAGATTTGATAAATTCTATGTTTTTCCTTCTCATTGATTGGTTGCCCAAGCAAGGTTAGAGAACCTAGTATGTTCTACTAGTTTACCCATTGGTGCAGGGAGAGGAAAAGATAGTTGCTTTTACCAAGGCCATTAACACAAAATGAAATGCAAACAAATTCATCCAGGTATTGAACTTGGCTTGTCACGTCAATTTTCTAATGTGATAACCATTGCACTACCTACTCCTTCCCAGATCTGTATGTTTAGCATTTAATTCTAATAAAGAACATTATGATTCTTCTTTGGCAAAATTTTCCAGAAGCTGATTCAAGTAAACAAATAAACCTACAAATTTTGGATGTTGTTTATATTTGGTGATCAAACAAGAATTCAAATAATTTTTGTCCTGAGTATGTTAGAAAATTGTATCTGGTGGTGAGGCTCCAGCTCTGGAGTTCTGGAGTGTTGTGATCACTTCTTCATTGTCATTACTCCCAGTTCCACTCTGATTCGGGGAGATTGTACTTATTAGGGTCCCATTTATGGGTCAAATAGATCTATTTGAAATAATAATTTTGAACTACATTGATTCTTAAAACATTGATATTGTTTACCTGTTTACCAGTTGAAAATTATTAGTATGATATAGGAATACTTGAAATCATATATTTGTACTCAAATTATTTGTATTAAGGATAGTTACTTGAAGGTATAATTGTTTACAAAGGATTATTACGGGTTAATTGAAACTATATAACTGTGTACAAGTTGCTTTTATAAGATAAGAATACTTGATACCATATAACTGCATATCTATTGTTTGTTTCAAGAATAGCTACTTGAAGTTATAATTGAAGAATATAAAGGATTGTTATAATCATATTGGAATAAATACTTACAAAAAAGAAGTGAAAATCAGAATTAAGTAACCTGATAAATGTTGACATGCTGTAAAACAAAACAAACTACTAACTAATCAAAAGCTTTGATAAACTATATAAATTTCAAACTTTTTATCTATTTAAATTATTTAGATTATTTAAATTCTTGTTTGTTTGATAACTGAATGTAAACATCATCTGAAATTTTTTAGTGTATTTGTTTACTTTAACATTTAAGTCAACTCTAACAACATTCATGTCCTGGATATGACACTCAACTGCATCTGTTATTAAGGCTCCAATCCTAGAGCTGGGAGTAGTTTAGAGTACCCCTTCAGTTCATCTGTTGGTAAGGCTCCAATCCTAGAGCTGGGAGTAGTTTAGAGTACCCCTTCACTGCATCTGTTGTTAAGGCTCCAATCCTAGAGCTGGGAGTAGTTTAGATTACCCCTTCAGTGCATCTGTTGGTAAGGCTCCAATCCTAGACCTGTGAGTTGTTTGGCGTACCCCTTTACTGTGATCACTCTGAGGTTCACTCTGACCTGAAATAGAAGGGGCTGTTGATATCCCATCTGTGGGGCAGATACATCTTTTTAAAATTATTTGTATTAGATAGGGATACTTAAAACCATATAACTGTTGGCAAATTATTTGTCTCAGATAGGAATATTTCATATCATATAACAGTGTGGAAAAAATCTCTTAAAAAAAAGCAGCACAAAAAATGTTAATATACATATACACTGCTCATGATTCATTAACCTAAAGGTAGAAAATAACACTAGAAAGTTTGAGATGCCATTAAAATTAATCAAACGATATAAGAGCATTCAAAAAAGCAAAATATTTCAGCCATATGCAGATGATGAGAACAATCATATTAGATTTGATTATTGGTTTTTGCAGCATGTCAAACCTTGTTGGTTTTTATCATTAAGGGTTTTCGGACTATTGTCTTCATCTTTATTGTTATTTCCACAATGTTTTGGCCAATATGTCCTCCGGCCTTCTTCAGGTGTTTGTCAAACTCGGGAACCTTCCCGGACCTTTGAACTACATCCTTTATTGAATCCATGGGGGTCGTCTGTTCTGATTCCATTAGCCATATCGGACATATTGGCAAAAACGTTGCGGAAATAACAATAAAGATGAAGACAATAGTCCAAAAACCCTTAATGATAAAAATCAACAAGCTTCGTCTCAGAAATTTAGACAACTAAACCTTATTGTCTTATTTTATCTTGAAGTAGTTTAACAATTATGGTCTCCAATTATATAAAGTACAAAAATGTATATTACATTCATTTTAAACATATAAACATTTCATACTTAGTAGCCATATCAATGTTTTAAGAGCTGATTTATTTAGTTCAAAACCATTTTAAACATTATCTCAAACAGATCTTTTTGACCCAAAAAGAAGAACACTAATAGGTATTAGCACTTCAGACTAAAGTGGACATGGGAGTAATGGCACAGAAGAGGTGATTTTGACACCCCAGAACTGGAGCCTCACTACTGGATACAATTTATTGACATACCAAGGACAAAAATTATCTGAGTTCTTGTCTGTTTGATAACCAAATATAAATGACATATGAAATTTGTAGGTTTATTTGTTTATTTAACATTTAAGTCAATTCTAAAAACACTCCAAGAAAAAAAATTGTTTTTTTCATCAATGTGCAGACGATGTGAACAAGTGCAACATTTTCCTCATATGATTATACTTAACATATATAGTATTTTCAAGTGCTTACTTTTCTCTATTTCTTCAGACTAAGGTTCATTATATCTAAATTTCTGTTTTCATAAAAGAGTCGGTACTAGTTAAATTTGTATGGCTTTAGAAACTAACTGAAAATCTAACATACATTATTTAAATTATATGAATTTACTCTGAAGGAAAATGAAATTACAATATCCTAAATATATGTTTCAAATTACCCAAGAATTAATCATACTGTTAATATTGCTCGATTACACAGAAAATACACAGATAAATATGTTCATAGATTCCAAAATAAAGGGTATATATAAAGTAATAAGACCCCATATTAATGCACTATATAGAACATTGTCTTGACTTTTCATTTAATTCGATGTTATAATATCATCACATAATTCAAATTAACATCAAATTAATGGTATGGATTACCTGTTTAAAAATTAGAATTTGAATTTGAACATAGAATGTTATCACTTCTTTCCAATGAATTATCATCTCAATATACCATTCAAACTAACATCACTGAATTCATTATTCATAACTGAGAGCTTGTACAGTGTCAATGCAAGGGAATTTCAGGGAAATTTTATTCTTATTCAGAACAGAGACATGTCATTTTGTCAGGTAATTCAAACCTTACATCATTGAATAAATGCTTTATTGCTGAAAAGTTATAAATACAATAAAATATTATACAAAGAGGCTGGATTTTTATCTGGCATTCCTATGAGGTGATGGAAAATCAACAATGTCTGGTGATATAGTAAGATACTGCTGGGACACACTGGGTTACTAGTAATGATGATTAGACCCCAAAACCGTGCTTAACCTCCAGAGTCGTATTCTGATGAAGGCTTTGTTGGTTGCACTTGTTTAAGGAGAGATGGCTGCTGCAACTGCAGTATGTGCATGTAATATTTCCTTACATATACCCCTTGCCTGTTAACACTTTGATTTATATGATTGTATGTATTCAAAAGTACTGCATCAATTGGTAAGGCTCCAATCCTAGAGCTGTGAGTAGTTTGGAGTACCCCGTCACTGCATCTGTTGGTAAGGCTTTTGAATACATACAATCATATAAATCTTTATGGCACATAGAGGTTTATTTAATGCAGAACTAGAAATTGATGATGTCCTTTTGTCCTGAAAACTCTTGAAAATTCATTAGGGACACCAAGCTTCTTCATCAACCTCATGGGATTGTAAATCTTTTTAAAAAACTAAAATAAGTATATAAGTGAATATAAAAGGAGGAAAAATTTTCACTGATTTTTTTACTTAATTTTCAACAAAATATAAATCAAACAAAAAAGATTTCAATCAAAAGTTTTGTTATATCTCAAAGATGAGTCCACTAATCAACCAATAAAGAAAAACATAGAGAAAAATTAAATCCATTCTCTCTCAATACCATAATACTATTAGAGAAAAAAAATTGAAAAAAATCTATTTCAAAAGATTTTTTTTAAACATTTGTGATCTAAAGTTGATTGATAATAGTAATAATACCATATGACAAAAAATAATAATTTTCAGCAGATCATAAATATCCACAAAAAATAGAGAATTTAGAAAAAACTGTCTTAGACAAAAGTAATTTCTTTGAAAGAAAAATAATTTCTTTTTGTTGTTTTTCACTCCCCCTTACACCTTTTCCTCATATTTCTCATTACAGTATCCACAGATTCTTTTATGTCTCTTTCTTCTCCTCAATGAGCCTTGGCTTACACTGATGTTATATATATATATATATAATTTTTTTTTTTTTTTTTTTTTTTTTTTTTTTTTCTTAGAGCAAAAGGTTTTATTTATTTACAAAAATGAATTAGACAAAAGTTTAACTAAAACAGAATAAAGTTGGTTTTTTTTATTATGCTACAAACAATGATATATGATATCAAAGATTTTGATTCTGGGAACAGTTTAAAACTGTTTTAGAACTGTTAAAATTGTTTTTCCTGATAGTTCTAGGACAATGGTGAAAAACTTAGTGTGAAGAACTGGTTCAGTGTCAGATATAGGATTGATGAGGCAAGTTCAGATCTTGGACAAAGTGGTTAAGAAAGATATGAATCCTTCCCCTTTTCCTTCAATTAGACTGGGTTCTTTAGTATGGCAACCAGTCTTGGAGAAGGAAAAACTCTGAATTCAAACAGGTTGAACTCCATTTAACAAATTGAATTTGAATCACATCCTACTCGTGGTGGAGGTGTTATGTAAATACATACATTATATGGCATGAACAGGAATGGTACTATGTCACAAAATGACTGAAAACTTTGAAAATTTATCAGAATATCTACGAGCCCCTAACACGTACATATTGTACCCATATGAAAATTGTCCTTCAAGGGGTTTAGAGAATGCTGACTGTATTTCCCCGCAGAGGGTTAAGATCCCCCCCACTAAAAGGCGTGTTCTGGGTTAGACACTAAATTGCATCTGATGATAGGGATCTAGCTTTAGAGATCTTGGGAGTGTAGACTACCCCTTCATTGCAATTACTCTCAGGTACACCTGACCTGGAGTAGTAGTACCTATTGAGTCCCGTCTATTAGTCAAATTGATTTGTTTAAAAATCATTTGCAGTTGATAAAAAAGATGTCCTCAGAAACAAACAAACAAAAAATGTAAATATGAACATACATTGAATGCGATTACCTAACCTCTAGAACAAAATAACCCCAGATGTGTTGACATACCATTAAAATCAATCAATCAATTTTATTTTCTATTGTTATATATCATTGGGAAGATTTTGTTTGTCCTGTTGTGACTGCCAATTGGCTCGATATAGAGTTGCCAAATTTGGTATGTATACATAGTAGACCCAGGGGAGAGTTTTAAAAATTGTACCTTATGAGATAGAGAGGTTCACAATAATCAGAGGGAAGTCTTCTTCTTGCAAATTGTAACTCAGCATTCAGAATTTAGATTTCCAAATTTAAAAAAAATAGATTTCAATTATTTATCATGCTAAAATAATTATTCAAATTTATCTAAACTTTACTAATCAGGTTTATTGATAATTGTTCAACATGGAGATGTAAAATAATTACTTAGCATTTATTGTTTAGTTAGGACTGATAATCCGTACAAAAAATATAACTCAATCAATAAACCTTTTGTCTCTCACTTAAATTATAAAAGAACATTTCTCTACAAAACTTGGCCCTATGCAGAAGAGTATATCAGCATGTGTGTGTTTGTATGTGTGTGTGTGTGTGTGTGTGTGTGTGTGTGTGTGTGTGTGTGTGTGTGTGTGTGTGTGTGTGCGCGTTTGTAAGTGTGTATATTATCCTTAATATAATTGGTTTCATTCAATATGCAACCATTTTTTTCTGTATGTTGTGCTGCTATCTCTATTTATTTTTCTTTGATAATCAGATGATTTTTACAAAATCACACACATTGAGAGTTGACATTGATATAGGAATGTATTGAAAGAAATATAGACATTTTGAAGCTGAAATCATGACAAAGTTAAGAAATTTCCAATGTAACAAGTATTCATTCCATTTACTTATAAAAACCATCTTTTTCCCTTCACATTTGTACAAAACCCAATTTTCTTTATCCAATCATGTGATCTTTAGTGAAGACATTTATAGAATCACCCATTAATATGCATATCCCTAACAATTTTTCATAAAAATCTAATTTTCTTCTAAACCAAAGATGACAGGATTTTATCATTTCTATGTAGAAATCTGTAACAGTCCAAAAATAAGTACAACTCTTATGTATTCTTATGCAACTTTATTTTTGGTGACAGAGTTTCAATGCTGTTGATTTTGGTAATAAATAATACCTAATTATATCCCTTTTGATTCTTCTATTAGAAACAATAAAATACTAGCATGCTTTGTTTAGAAGAAAATTTTATAAAAGTTTGTAGAGGTGTACTTATTTGTGAGCAATACTATAGAAGAATATGACATTATAAATGGAGACAGCGATTTAAGTACAAATCCTATTTGCTTTCCAGTTTGTCCTCATGCTCTTGAGAAAGGTATAAATCTCTCTTATCCTTCCAGTTGTGAATAGATAAATAATAGGGCAGACTGGGCTGTTTAGCCAAGGTACAGCTACCAGCCTAGAAGAAGAAAGACTCTGAATTCAAACTAGCTATACTTTGCTTGAAAACTGATCTTGTGTCATGTCCTGCCAATTACAAAGAGGCTTGATGAATTCATAAATGCATACTAAATGAGGTTTATGCCCAGTAGCTTATAAATTTACATGCACATCATCAATTTTGATTCTAGTGGAGTTTTTGGGGGTGGGTATCAAATTTAATTTAAGCTCAGAAAAGTAGATGAATATTTTCTTGAGTACATTGGCATAATGGTTAGAGTGTTTGCCAATGGCCCGGAAGACCTGGGTTCAATCCCTGGTCAAGTTATACCAAAGACACAAAAAATGGTACTTGATGCCTCCTTGCTTAACACTAGGATTTATTAGGTAAGGATCAAGGTTAAAGTGGAACAATCCAGGGCAAAGAGTTGCCCCCTCCCCTATACCTTGGTATAGTAGCCATTGAAAAGGGAGCCTTAGGGTCACCCTCGACTATGGTCACCAACTTTACTTATATTTTGGGTGAAATACCTTTGATAATTTTTTATTTTATTCCTGACTTATAAGTGTCAAATCAAAAGTAAATATTTTATAGTTTTATTTGATAAAGATTAATACACAATTCAGCAATCGCAATAAAACTTTCTGGCCAAGAATTTAAAAGAATATCAATGATATTTTAGGGGTGCTAAATCCAAAAATGACATCAATTTTGCTGAATTAACGCAAGTCTTTTTAGATTATTATTTTACCCCAATAAATGATCACATTCTATCCTCCAAATTTTATGTGTCCTGGGTACTAAACTGTATCCAATGGTGAAGCTCCAGTTCAGGAGGTTTGGGGAATATGGAGCCATTACTCTTAAATCCATATCTAACCTGCAGTGTTAGATTGCAATCTAAGGGTCAGACAGACCTTTTTGAAATAATGAAGAGTTTACTTGTTTAGAATGATTGTAAAGATAGATTTTTGTATCTTATATAATTGGTAACCATAATTATTAAACTGATTTCAGTATAAGATAACCCAACAATGGTTAACATGCCATAAAAACAACCAACCAATATAAGATCTTTTTTCTCGTTAACCACCCTTTTTGATCCCAAAGTAGCTAAAATATATTAACATCATGAATTAGGGAAGTAGCCTTGACTAACCACTGACTTTACCCATAGGTATATAGTGGAAAACAGACATCAGTATATTCAAGCATTTATGTGAAATCAGATGACCAAACATCTAGAGAAAAGTTTAGTAACAAATTTATATGATAATGACAGTGGTTCTGAAGCATATATGAATTGAAATGTAAAATATAAGGCATCTATGATTTAAAAAGAAATAGTCAACCTAGTAAAACCAATGTTGTATTCGGAATCAGCACCCTTGAATTATTTTAAAAATTAAAAATGCCCTAAGATCACTGATCAACAATTAGTATTGACTGGTGACATTAAAAATGATGATAAGATTAACCTCTCAATAAATGGAGATGCAATATATACAATTTTGTTCCAGCAAGATTAGAGGTTGGTTGGTTATTTTGTTTTACGGCTTATCAACCCTTTTGGGGTCATTTAATGCCGAATTAAGTCATTTTGATAAAAGTTTAAACAATTCAGTTTAGTATACATAAAGATTTTTGTTTACACACAGTTAAATGTCAAAACAGTTCTACTTCAAATAATTCAGTTTTGCATAAGTATGCAGTTTAAATGTCAAAACCATTCTATTTCAAATAATTTAGTCTAGCATAAATACAGCTTAGTTCTCTTTGACCCATAGATAGGACCTGATCAGGTGCAACCAATCTGGGCCAGAGTGGACGTGGGAGCAATGGCAATGAAGGGGTACTCCACATTCCTCAAAGCTCCAGCATTACTGGAACATCACCATGAGATTGTTTAGTGTCATATCCAGGACACTCGTTGGGGGAGTTTTACCCCTCTGCAGAGAAGCAGTCGGTGTATTCTACAGCCCAAGCCAACTGGGCAAAGTAAGATTAAACATTTTTAATAAATTGTTTTTTCTAGCATGCAAAATAATGTTTGCTTCAAAAATTCTTAGATAGAACCATCAATTTTTTGTGTACACAGGTGCTATCAAAAAGTATCAAAATTGAAACTTTAAATATTTTCAATTTTGAAATTTTAAATAAAAAACAATTTCCAAACTAGGTAACTTATTCAATAAAGTGATATCTAGACTGTTGTCTAGATTGTTGACACATCAGTGCCAGTTCTCCATACTTTTTCAATTCTTGATAATTATTATGATTTTTGGCTCCTTGAATAAAGATTTTAGAAGGTGTTCTTTGATTAGTGCTGGCATGCTAATGAGGCCTATGAAAAACAAGCAGCACCTACTACAGTAGCTGCAAGGAAAGGTCTAAGTTTTTGATTCCATTGCAGCACTGAGGATTTTTGCATTATTGTCCCATTTCCTTTACTTTGAAGCATGGAGTAGCTTTGGTACTTCCGTATTTACTGTCTATATCAAGGTATTGGACATGGTGATCAAACCCTGGATCAAGACTGTATATATTACCATAGGACTTTGCTCCTCTTCACATACTCTACTTGATCCAAGAGTGATTGATTGAGAATTTTCAGGATCATGTAACCTTTTAGTCCTCCTATTTTAATCTCCTGGATTACTATAACAGAGACCTGCTAATTGGTTAATATTAGTTAAATTAAGTTAAATTAAGTTAAAGGCTACAAATATGGAGGACCTAGACAGTATCCAAGTAAGGATAGAAGTAAGGATCTGCAAGACCAACTTGTTGACCATTACACTATGATGAGGTACTCTAAATTCTTATGTAAATCATACTACCATGAAAATCTTTCAAAGAGAGAGGGCTGTCTTAAAAAGCAGCACATGAACAACTGGCTTTTGAGTTGGCTCAAGTTAGAAATATAAACTTTGTATAATATTGATTACTAACCTGAGTTTGTGTGAATCCAGTGACTTTTCAATAAATTTTTAAAGGTTTGTGTAAAAAAGGAGGAATTGGTATTTTTTCCATTCATATTTTCCTGGTGGATTGAATGTTCATCATATATATAAAAATTTAACATAATTGTAAAGTTGGTTGGTTGTTTGTTTGGGTTTTATGGCATATCAACCTTTGTAGGTTATTTAATGCCAAATCCAATTTTATACAAATAATCAGTTCTATTTCAAACAATTCAGTTGAGCATGAGTACTCAGTTTAATTGTCAAAAACATTTCTATTTCAAGCTATTCAGTTTAGTCAAACAGTTCTAATTCAACCAATTCAATTTAGTATAAGTATAGATTTTGTTTACATGTATTCATACTTTCTTTCTTATAAGGATTGGTCAGACTACCCCACTTATTGTACTTGAGGTGGTCTGATAGAATATTGACGAGTTTCTAATCATGTTCATCCAAAAAGTTTGAAAAAATTAGATCAAAATGTCAAAATAATATTGTTAATATTTGGTAAAACATTAATATTATGGGAATATTACACAGCCATTTTGATTTTGATAAAAACTTGATTTTTTTAACATCATGAAACCATTTCTGCTCTTGTCCCAATTACACAATTTGACTAAAACCAAAATAAAATAATTGTTGGAAGGGATAAGATTTTAAAAGTAATACAAAGAATAAACTTGTAAAAAAAAAAGGTTTCAGCATTAAATCCAAAATTAAAAAAAAAGCTTAAAATTAAATGGCTTACATGGGTTAGGTATTTCATAGCAATTAGCAGGTTCATTTTCTGCAGAATACAATGTCAATGGCTATCTATTTCACACAGGAAGTTGTTTATGGCCCATACCAAGTGAATAAAACAATAACAATCATGGCATTAGATCTCCAGATTCCTTATGTTTTTGATTGATATAAGATCAGATTCTTCCTGAGATTCTACTGCTGCTTCCAGTTTGCCTTCTGCATGCTTCATTTGTCCATGTTAGGCAACATAACGAAAAAGGTTTTCCTTTAGACAAGGTAAAGAATATAGCGTGTGAACTTATAGGCACAGAAATGAATTACGAAACTATTCTTTAACAATACACAACAAACGAAAGTTCTTTATTTGCAGCTTTGAGGCGGTTTGTTCTTGGTGCTGCAAGACTCGTGGTGTTTAGGCTTGCTGGATGTTTGAGACGAAATGGCTTAGCTAGATGTTGAGATGGCAGCGTGTCGTTGGACGTGTGAGGGAAGTATTCAAGGTCACCGTGTAGTTTTGTGTGTCTGTTAATAGGGGAGAGTAGGCGTTATCTCCATTATGTGGACCAGAGGTGAAATGAGAGCTAGGTGTGTCGAGAGCGAAGTGGCGCTCGGATCGACATAGTAAATTTTTGTGGTGCTTGTGGAAGGCATGCTGAACGTATCTAATTCATATTAAACTGGGATTCCTTGGTCTAAAATATATTAGACGAAAAGAATCCATAAATTAGAAGGTTCCCTCGCTGAGTGTCCATGTTGCTGCTGCTAGGGTTAAAGCCACAGTGATATGTCCACACTGGGTGGCTTGTTTAGCTAAAAAGCATCGCTAAGCAGGGGCGACCAGAGGCACGTCTGTTCTGGTCGCCGCCTCAAGCTGAAGAGAGTGTGTTTGGCCGCTCACCCGTTTTGCTAGCCGGAAAAGAAGGTCCGGGCTGAATGGGATAAGTCATCCTGATTGGGTGAAATTCAGTGTTGAATTAAATAGCGCGCCAAAACAAAATATGAGATTTTCCTCTTCTCTACAAGAACAACATTTTTAAAATGACAATTGGAGGGAGAAGTGTGATAGTAGAGGAATTTAGAATCCGCTGCCTTTATTGAATACAAGAATAACAGAAACAGGTAAACATGTGAAAAGGTTACTGTTCATATATCAGACTTACTTGTCAGTAGGATAGTATAAATAATAAAAGAAACATCACTTAAAAACCAATGACGAAAACATCTTAAGGCATCCAGGCTTCAAAAGTTCACTTATCTGGACAAGTCTGTATATATGTGACTCTTTGGTTTAATCTCAATGTTTGAATTCATGCAGTCCTTGGGGTAGCTGTGTTTTTTTTTCTGACTTCTTGATCAGCTCACACTGTCTCCTTTGCCCAGTACATACTTACTCTGTTCCTAGCTTCTCTGCTAATTGTACCAGACCCTATCATCCTATTTACATGGTTCCAATTTGTAATAGGTCTCTCTCTTCCCTGTTAGCCTTCTCTGCCAAAACTGTCCACTCTCCAAAACCTTTTAAATGCCAAACTTATACTCCCTATTCAAACTAAAAAGGAAGTAGGAGGGAAAATTGCCAGTGTAATACTACTTTAATCTTTTTATTCTTTTATGAAATTGTATAGTTTGTTTTGGGGTTTTTTTTAATAAAGGAATAAATTAAGCATGTACAGTATCAGTATAAAGAACACTCCCAAACATTTTTTTATTAAAAGTTAATTATCTTCTAAACCAAAGATACCAGGATTTTATCATAAATATTAAATACAAGAACACATAGTTGACAAATGGTACGTAAGATACACACATATACGCACACATATTGAGATAAAAAAAACATAAGGTCTTCAGAGGATGATTTCATTAGTAGAAATATTTGCCAACGTTAAATGTTTTGGTTTTTTACCTTCATCTTTTTCGTTTCATTTAATAATTTACATACCCTGACGAAGGTCAAAAAACCGAAACGTTTAACGTTAGCAAATATTTCTACAAAAGAAAATAATCCTCTGAAAACCTTGTGTTTTTTTCATCTCTATACATTGTCATACTGTCAGATGTATTTCCAGATTTTCCCCATATATTATAAAAAAAACAAAAAAAATCAAAGAAAGAAAATAGGAAAAATAAAAATAAAATGAAATAAAGAACAAAAAATTGGCAAAATAGCATCAAACAAATAAACTTCAGTTTGTGACATTGTACAAAATCAGAGCTGAGACACTTAAGTCTTGGTATTAAACTTCATATTGTTGTGAATGCGAATACTGTGAATTCTTCCATTCCTTTTTTCTCACATTGGCAGGAACAATTATGCTGGTCTAATCCTAAATGTATTCACGAATGAAGAAGATTATCCAACACTTCGTTTCATCATTATTTTTGCATTATTGTTTAAAGATACACAAAACTAATGCCGGGGGGTGCCCACTATGAAATGTTTATCGTCGTAAGAAAATGATACGGTGATGTGAGTTCAAATCCTGAACAAGGCTGACAACGTTTCACATAACATAATACCCTTGGGAAAGGCATGAATTCAACTACTCACCCTCCAACTATGGATAAATAGTAGGACAGACTGGCTCTTTATACCTGGCATGGCAACCGGTCTAGGAGAAGGAAAATTCTGATTTCAAACCTGTAAAACTCTGCTTAAATATTGACTTTGTATCACATTCTGCGCGTGCGGAAGGTTTGGTAAATACATACACAAAACAAATTATCAAAATACTTCAGAGGTGCAGTACAAAAAGTATCTGGGTAACTGGACGTTTCGGTCACAGATATTTCCGTCTCATATTTCGGTCACGTTTTGATTTTTAAAATGAAAATGACTTTAAAATAAAATCCAATCAAAATGCAATGTACAATGATAAATCTATAATGAATATATAAATCACATTTTAATCCACGTTAGGTTAGGTTAATGGTTTAATGCCATATCAAATCTTGATGGGTATTTAATGCCAAATCCTGTTTACATATATATAAATATATATATACATATTGGCCTAATGGGTAGAGTGTTTGCTAACGGTCCGGGAAACCGGGGTTCAATCCCAGTCATACCAAAGACTCAAAAAATGGTACTTGATGCTTCTTTGTTTAACACCCAGCATTATAAGGTAGAGATCAAGGGTAAAGTGGAGCAATCCAGAAAAAGAAGAAGCGCCCTCTCCTACACTTCGGTCTTGTAGCTATTGAAAAAGAAGCCTTCGGGACGCCCTCGACCATGGTCGCCAACTTTACTTTTTCCTTATACAGGATTTTTAAGAGAATAGTTTGAAGTTAACTTTATTTCTAAACGCTTGAGGAAAAGATCATTGGCTCAAAATTGTAAATAACGAATTAATGGTCTCAAGTTTTGAGAATCATCATAGCAAGTAGATTTACAGTTATACTACTCAGATTATTTCCCCTGTCTGGCAAAGAATTTCATCTAATGACCACTCGAGGGCATTGTCAAATCAACATAGGGCGAAGACGTCATTGTTTTTACTCTCATCATGACTGCGACGAGAGGATTTTCTTTTCACTCCCCAGAGGAGTTTCGTGTCCAGCAAAACGTATAGTGCTTTAAACAGAACACAGCAAAATAGTACACAGTACAAAATGGCGTAAGTTTATTTGCTAACACATAGGCATATTTTATAATTCCACACATCCTTCTTTTGGCCCACTCGGCTGGGGGTGTAGAATACACCGACTGCATCTATGCAGAGGGTTGTTTGTTTGGGTTTTATGGCATATCAACCTTTCCAAATCAATTTTTATACAAATAGTTCTTTTTCAAACAATTCAGTTTGGCATAAGTACACAGTTTCATTGTCAAAAACATTTCTATTTCAAGCTATTCAGTTTAGTATAAGTATAGATTTTTTCCACACCCATGTAAATGTGAAAATCAGTTCTGTTTCAAGCAGTTCAATTTAGCGTACAGTTAGATTGTGAAAAATATTTCTATTTCAAGCAATTCAGTTTAGTCAAACAGTTCTAATCCAAACAATTCAGCTTTGTATAAGTATGGATTTTGTTTACACACAGTTAAATGTCAAAACAGTTCTATATTAAATAATTCAATTTAACGTAAATGCAGTTCCATTTCAAACAATTCAGTTTAGCGTAAGTCATCATCATCATCATGTCGCGCCGCCAGCGCGGATATCCCTGACCCTCTCTCGCCATTTCTCCCTATCATTCATCGCCTCCGGCAGGTCTTCAGGGTTACATCCTGTGTCCTCACATAGTTGCTGTATGTAAGTTCGTGCTGGTCGTCCTACTTTTGCACATCCATATGTGGGGGTCCACTGGAGTACATCGCTTATGAGCTCGTCCTTACTTCTCCAGCAGTGTCCCGCGTGTCTGGTTCGTCTGACTTGTATAGTTTTCGTGATGGGGGGCAAGTGTCCGTATAGTTGGAGTCTCGTGGGGTGTTGTCGCCAGGACTTGTTTAATACTGCTCTCAACATTCTTGTGTAATTTCCGTCTAGTTTCCTCTCCAGCCGCTTCGTTAGCGTCCATGTGGTGCATCCATATAGCAGTATCGACACAACCGCTGCCTGGAAGAAACTGCGTTTCATTTTATCAGTTAGGTCCGACTTCCATATGATCGAGAGCCTATCGATAGCTGTCCATGCCTTCGTCAGTCGTGTGTCGATGTCTTTTTCGGTTGATGAGACTCTACTTCCTAGGTAGGTGAATTTGTCTACTAGTTTCAGAGAGGCTCCGTTTCCAGGGCAAGCTGTGTTGCCGTTTACTATCTGACTCCATTCTGGGTTCTTTTGTTTTGGTTGGTATAACATTTTGGATGAGAAGTCCGTAAAAGAATTTTATGAAAGAAGATAGTAACAGATAGGAGACGAAGACATATTTTTATATTCTTCCTTTATTTCTGGGTTCAACTACCATTCAATGGGAGAGGAAATTCTCCCTGAATACAATTGAAATGGTTAAATCCCCCAGTTAAGGTGATAAAAATGTGTTAGTCGTTTCTTGGGTTTATATGTGTCTGTAGCAGAAAGAACCTTGTATTTTTTGTTTGGCACGTAATTTAATTTGACCGTTAGAGTCGCCGAACATTTTTACCCAATCAGGATGACCTGTCCTATTCAGACCGAACCATATTTCCTAGCCGCACCAAAAATTGAAGAAAGCCCGCGAAACTCTCTCTCCCTCAGAAATTGTCAATAGGAACAAACGTTTTATTGTCTGCTCTTGAATAGCGGCAGCAGCGTCAACCTCTATGAGGAGAGCCATCTAGTTTACGCACCACCTTGCGCCTATTCTTCTAGACCAAGGGATCCTAGTTAAAAAACAAATTAGATGATACACTCTAACAACTTCCTACCTTCTTTCCTTCCTACGAGACTCGTAGCATACCAGCGTAAACCCCTTACTTCAAGCTGTCATTAAAACCTTCATTTAAAACCTAACGACGTCTTCGTTCTTCTCCACCACCTTTATTTTCCATCAACATTTAGCGAGGGGATAACAACCAACGAAATACCTACGCTACCAACGAAATACCAACACAACCAACATAATACCAACGCAACCAATGTAATACCAACATAACCAACGCAAAACCAACTTAAACCCAAAAACCTAATAATAATAATGATAATGTCATCCCCATCGCTATATGTCCTTATTCGGTATTTAAAGCTTTAACAACGTATTCGGTATATAAAGCCTTAAACGACGTGTTAGTCGCATACTGGGAGTTTGTTCAAGTCCAGGGTTTTAGTTCGTAGTTTGATAGGTCCATTTTGATACTTTTTATATTTTGGCATACTGTTAACCGAGGCGGCTGCTACTAGTGAAAGGTTAGCCAAAGAGGCGCTTTAGAGCGACCACGTGGCCTTCCACTAGCAGCAAAGTAGATTTAGATGTTGTCACTCCGCCGGTCACTGCTAAAAGAGCATGAGTTTCCTCCTTTTGCCGGGACGGTCCCTTTTCTTTTGCGCGTGCGTCGCTCCTCTTTCCGTCCGAGGCCTCTGGGAGTCTCTGCATATTTTAATAATTATTTTAATTCAACTTATTTATTTATTTATTTATTCCTTACAATTGTCAAAAACATTTCTACATCAAACTATTCTGTTTAGTCAAAGTTTTACTTCAAACAATTCAGTTTAGCATAAGTATGCAGTTTAAATGTAAGTACAGTTTAATTGTCAAAAACATTTCTACATCAAATTATTCCGTTTAGTCAAAGTTCTAATTCAAACAATTCAGTTTAGTATAAGTATACAGTTTAGTTCTATTTAACCCATAGATAGGGCCGTATCAGGTGCTACTATTTCGGGCCAGAGTGGACCTGGGAGCAATGGCAAGGAAGGAGTGTTCCACATTCCCCAAAGCCCCAGCATCACTGAAACCTCACCATCAGATTGTTTGGTGTCATATCTATGCAGAGGGGTAAGACTCCCCCAGCGAGTGTCCTAGATATGACACTAAACAATCTCATGGTGAGGCTCCAATAATGCAGGAGCTTTGGAGAATGCTGAATACCCCTTCATTGCCATCGCTCCCAGGTCCACTCTGACCTAGAGTGGTAGCACCTGATCAAACAGAACTAAACTGTGTACTTATGCTAAAGTGAATTGTTTAAAATAGAACTGTTTTGACATTTAAACTGCGTACTTATGCTAAACTGAATTATTTGAAATAGAACTATTTTTAAATTTAACTATGTGTAAACAAAAAAAATCATACTAAAGCTAAACTGAATTGTTTGAAATCGAACTGTTTATATGTATAAAAATGGATTTGGCATTAAATAACCTACACTGGTTGATATGCCATACAACTAAACCAATCTAAACATTCTACTTAAAATTTAAGTCTCTTACAAACTTTCGTAGATCTGAAAAATCTCACGCATATCGTACATATGATAAGGATTTTTTCATATGCACACCTTCATTCATTCTTTTTGTATATTATTTCTTTATCTGATCGTTTCTATTTAGTTTTGCCCCAGGAATACAATTTGTTGGGTTGTACGTATTTTTTTTTATATCCATTCTCGAGAGGATACTATATTTCTCCAATCATGATTGCTTTACAAAATATTTTCGACGTCAAACACCGACCCTACTTATATTCAAACCCTTCAACAAAATATCCTATTTACCAACCCCTCCGCTCGGGCAGGATATGACACATGGTCAATTTTTAAGCGGAGTTTAACAGGTTTGAATTCAGAGTTTTCCTTCTCCTAGACAAGTTGCCTAACCAAGGCTGAAGAACCTAGTCTATCCTACTATTTACCCTTCAACAAAATATACAACTCTAATGAGTCTCCGTCTTGTCAATGAAGCTTAGAATACGCTGACTGGATCCCCTCTGCCGAGGAGAAAGACTACCCAACAGGGGAGAGTCCTGGCTATAATACTAAATTATATGGCGAGGCTACATTTCAAGAGATCTGGAAAGAGTGGAGTACTACTTCATTGCCATTACTCCCAGGTTCACTTTGATCCAGAGTGGAAGTACCTGTTATGAATCAAATAGATGTTTAAAATTATTCGCATTCTCCAGGACTGTGTGAAAAAAACTCTTAAGAATTAACTCGACAAAAAAAATGTAAATATGACAGGTTGATATGCCATCAAACTCTATCAATCAATCTAATGGGTCTATCGTCTCAAGATAGAGAAGACACAACATATCTGATAACAGCGGAAGAAAAAGGAGGAAACGTCGTGTCTCAAAAAAGCAATATCAAAGGTTAATAAGAAAAATAAAATAAAACCACCAAGTCAGAAAAAAAAGAAGAAAGATCAATACTCAACTAAATTACAAAATGAAGCTTCCCTAAGAAACTCGCGTACATTTTTCAATTAACACAACTTAAGAGCTCTTCTCAAAATGGGTTTATTTTTCAATTTATGAAGGAATCTAAAAAGGATTATTTTGGTTTGTATCAGGGTAAATTTATTTTAGATTATTCCTTTAAATATTCGAGGAACGCTCCTAAAGTAAAGACTACTTTTCACGGAAGCTACAACAAACATAAGGAATGCAATAACGCCGTTGGTTAGAGCAAGTTTTCAGCTACGAAAAAATATTTTTCCGCATAATCATAACTGTTGGTTATACATTTATGCTAAACATACATTTGCATGCCGCGTATACACAATTGTTAGGATACTTTCCTATTTCCACATTATACAAATACATGACTCCTAATGGGAAATTAGCAGAGCACTGCTAGGAGAGAGAGAGAGAGAGAGAGAGAGAGAGAGAGAGAGTCTGAATAATGAGTGAGAGACTGTTTCTCAATGACTTCTGTTTATCTTTATAAAGTTTAACAGGATGTATGTTATACATTTTTTTATATTTCATTTAGCGCATGTTTGTTATAATGAAATAAAATTCTCTTCATTCTCCTTATTTATAAATGTTTAGGATATGTGTCAGCTTGAAGGCTAGACATATCAAGGCCATAACCTGTCAAGAGGACCGTTCCCAAAAAATAATGTCTCCTATTTTACAATGTTATCCTACAAGGTCAGAGGTTGTAGAAGCGGAAATTTCCTAACTCATAAATTTTTGCTTTGTTACAGATAGTAGCTAAGCTGCCGACTGGCAAAAATGGCGTCTGACATGGAAGCATAAATATATTATTGAAATTTCTCCATGAGGAAAAATTTCACAGAGTTGACCTTTATAACATTTACGGAAAACAAACAGCGGATGTGAGCACAGTTAGGCTACGTATAATGCATTTCATCAGTTGCAAAAGCGACGTGAATGACATTCTACGTTCAACAAGTCAACAAGTCAACCAATGAAATAAACAATACCTGGATCAGGTCATCTGTGAAAATCTAGCCGATAAAAAATGGACGACTCAAACAAGATTTTTCTTACAACAATATAAAAAATAAAAATAATTGGTCGACTCCATTGGTGCTGGGTATTACGAACGTCGCGCACCCGAAAAGGCATAGCAAATGGTGGTGTCTGTGTGAGGGGAAGATAGTTTTCAGGCAGAAAACTTGCTTTATCGGTTTTGTAGGGCACCCAGTGTTTGCAGTTTTTGCGTAAATAAAAGGGGCAATGAAAAATTATGGCAATCAAATCTTTAATAAATATTTTTTTCTGAAATTTAAATGAAGACTTATAATGATGAACAACTTATATTATAAAATGCTGATGCCTAAACGATTTGACGAGTCATGGCTAATTCTCTAGTTGTCGTTTTTGGTGAAATACAAGATTGTGCAAGTGCAGCAACCTTCATATTTACACTTACTTCTGATTGACTTTTTTTCCAAAGCTGAAAATTCATCATAAGATACGATTGTGGACGTGGTGGACCTACAAAAAAACACCGCGTAGCTTCACGCTAATATGTATGTATGTGTGCGTGTTTCAGAGGTGCTTCAACAAATACAAAATAAAATCAAGTATTTACCCAACCCCTCCACCAAGAGCAGGATATGACACGAGGTCAATTTTTAAGTGGAATATTGCTGGTTTGAATTCAGAGTTTTCCTTTTCCTAGATTTGCCGAGTCCAGTCTGCCCAATTATTTACCCATAGTTGGAGGCGGCAGAGAAGAGATGAATTTATGCTTTTCGCAAAGGCATTATTTGCACGAAGTGAAACGCAAACTGCTTCGCCCAGGAATCGAACTTTTGTCGCTCTTTTCATTTTCTACAATGATAACAGTTATGCTTTGAACTATGTTGAACGCCAAAAATGACTATTTTGAAGAAAATTGACGTTTCATTCATTGTTGATTTCGATCCTTGTAAATTCAGCTTTTGTTTGAACACACCTCGCAAATAGATTATAATATTACTTTCGGAGTACCCCAAGAATTTTTCTTCATGAATTTACGTTGAACAAATACAAGATTCATATATATATATATATACATATCCCAGCAATATATATATATATATATATATATATATATATATATATATATATATATATATATATATCGTCATCCCTGTTAGATTTGTGGGGTTTTCTTATTGAGAAAAGATAGTAAAAAGGGGCATTAGAAACCTCATATCTCAAAATTACCAGCCCATTACTCTAACTACTTAGCCAAATCCAGTAAGTGCGCCCGGTTGCTACTGCGAGAGTTCGCTGCTCTTACCTATTCTAACAATACCATTCTTACCATTCTAACAATAAAATCTGACGAGTTCTAACATCAAAATAAAAGGTAGGTTGTTCAATAGTAGGTGTAAAGCTGCTTAAGAAGGAAACATCCTATTCCTACCAAATGTTTTGTTTTTTTTTTCTCTATTTCTTTTTAGGTCTCTTTAAAGGTTGGCATGCGTTCTGTTGATTCTAGAAAAGAGTATTGAACCGCTACAAAGTCGTATTGAAAAAAAATAGTTAAATTTAACACACTTCACGATTTTTACAGTGACTGTCGATCCCCACCCCTCACTTTTTCCCCTTAGTCTCTATTTCGAAATTCATTCAGCGTAAGTTTTTTTTTTACAACAATTTTAAGACAAGAAGGAAGTAAACAAAGAAAAAGAAGATATTGACAAACCTTTGCGCTCATTTTGAGCAGAAAGTCGACTGCTTTGTTTTTTTTTTGGGGGGGGGCGAGGGTACGCTACGGTTTTTCTGAAAAGATATTTATTGTTCAGTTTGAATTAGTTAACTAACAGTAACACAGTCACTGACTTCTCTCTTACCCCAAGAGAACAAAAAGGGCTTGGGAGGGGCTTTGTTTTAAAATAAAATGTCAGGTAGCATTTTGTGGATGTAAAGGGAAAAAAAGATAAGTAAATATATATTGATTTAAAAATTTGCACAAAAAAAATGCTATTCTTTGGAAGCAAATGAAACATTTAAAAATCGAAGAATTTGCTATAGTGGGCTTGTGAGACTCGCACATCAAGAAATTGTTTAATCAGTGACGATTAAAAAAATTCTTTACTCTCTAAAAATATTTGCCAATTACAAGGAGGTACTGAAAAATCCTCGCTCCAACCAAAAAGGAAGGATTTTTTAAAATTTAATTTTTTGTTTTATTTTACCATTTTTAGACAGGTTTAAACAAACACAGAGGGCGTTGAACTGCAGAAAGAACGTATGTAGATTTTCTATCCCTTCTTGGTCGGTCCGAGAACTTTTCAGTCACACCATAGTATTAAGGTCGCACACTTAAGCTAAAATAAAACTTTAAACCTTAGATATTCCGTCGGGATCCGGGTAAACTGAATATATAAATCTCAAACTTTAAAACAAAAGACAAACTATATTTGACATTTTGGGAAAGAAAACCCGTTATGAGTCTTTTAATACTAAAATAAGAACAACAAACAATACTCTCCAGACATTAAAAATTGATTCGTTTCTACTTTAAACACGTTTTAAGCAATATTACAGTATAAAGGTAGCCCTACTTCACCCACGTTAAAAATATAGGACCAGTTCGTTGAGAAAGAGAGGGAAAGAAAGAAAAGTCTTTTTCAAAAGGTAAAAGATCAAATTTTCAGTTATTTAACTTTCCCTTCATCTGACAGTGACGCTGATAAGTCTTGAGTAAAACAATAAACATTTATCCAATCGTTGATATTTTTAAAAGTTTAGCAATAACCTTGTCAATTTCGGTGAAGAGTTTTAGGTACTGGTGAGGGTAGTGCAGAAGTTTGATTTAAACAAAACAAAAACTTTCACCTTAGCGGTCTGGGTCGGTAGTAAAAGTACCCAGTCTCTAAAATCTACGATTTCCCAACTGCTACCCACCCCCACCTAAAAACAAAACAAAAAAAATTACAATTAATGGATGTCGTTATTTGATTTAAAAAAATTATTTGACTTCGTTTTAAACTCGATTTATTTCATTTTATTCTTTATTTTTTGACCAACTGCCCCAAATTTTCCTTGGCTAATAAGATTTAAAAATGTTGATGATAGGAGCCGCTTCATAGGATAGTATCAGCGTTATTTCTTTCTGATTGTTGTGTATTTTGTTATTCACAAAGCCTAACATAGATATGATACAGGACCAGAAGCATGGGGCACCTCGTGAGAATCGAGCTCACTCTTAACGATCTGATAATCTAGCATGGTAACCATTGCACTACATGAGGTGCACTATTGTCGTGTTTTCAAGGACATTAGAAAGCACATTTAACTATAGATTGATTTGTGATATTAAACGAAAAGTGAAAATTGTCGTCAATAGCTCCACACGCACTATCTAGACTTGCAGCTCACTACTGATGAGTGGGATCCTCACTTGGTGACTATACTTCTAGCAAATAAAGCAACTAGTGCACCTTCTTGGGGTGTGACTGTAAGCGACTTACGGTCGATAATGCTGAAAGCACCGGTTCTCGCAAGATCACCAAAGTTAAGCAACGATGAGACTGTTTGACACAGAGAGGTAACTACTTAAGCCACAAGAAGTGCATGTAACCTGAGTTCTGCTGAGAAGTCAAATTCTGACTAGATACGCCATACTTGCACCCTATATATATATATATATGTGTGTGTGTGTGTGTGTGTGTGTAATTAGAGATGCCTCAAATAGTATAATGGTCTTTGAACTTGATTAGCAGACTATTACTAGTGACTTCAATTCTTACTGGGTACCCCCATACTTTGTGTCACATCTAAACTAAACTTGGGAAATAAGACAGTTAACAAAATTTCTCGTTGATTATCATTGCCTAGCAGGGAGTTTGATACTTACTGAGTGCATTATATTTGCGTGGTTGTGCCCAAGGCTGGTCAAAGTTTTAATGGGGTCTTTAGCGAAATTTGATTTGTCCTCTCTTACATCGTTCTTGCTTGTTTGTATGCTTAGTGTAAAAACAATCTTTAATGTAATCCATCATTTTTTACAGTGAAGATAAATGAACAAATTACCGAGAAAACCCACCAAAAAACTCTCTTCTGGAGTGGGGCTTGCAACGACGGGGGCCCTAATCAACCGCTTGTATCACATTTTCCCTGGCTTTGGCTGGGCAGTCTGGCATTCGTGCCAAATGGGATATCGAAATCAATGGCAGATTCGTGGCTGAAAAGCCACCCGGCTTCGGCTGGGCCACCTTCGGGTGGTCGAGCTGCAACATTGAGACCTTTGTCCCCAATGTATAGCACTAGACCTTGCTGTCTAGTTTAAGCTATAACCCGGCATCCGTGCCTGGACTCAAATTTGGGTCCAAGAAACAGCTTGGCTCATTAGGCTCACATTGCACTAAGTGGATCGATATGCAGCACAGACCAGCAGGGTTCGGGCCTCGACTCGTACCCGACCTTCTCCTCCCCTCCCCTCCCCTAAATCCCCACTATAATTGGCCTTCGGGTCTTGACCTTATGTTGAGTCCTGTCTGGTGGGAGACAGCGATAAATATATTTTCCCCTGTTAGCGAGGCTTAGAATACGCCAACCATAGTAAGGTAAGCCTCTTGGTACGACACCAAACTTAGATCAGATGGTGAGGCTCCAGTTCTCGAGCTCTGGAGAGTGTTGAGTACCCCTTCATTGTTATTACTCCCAGGTCCACTTTAACCCGAACTGTTAGAGTCCCATCAATAGGTTTAATTGATCTGTTTAAAAATTATTAATAATAGATAGGAATGCTTGAAACCATACAACTAAAAATGATTGCAACGCAGCGTTGAAAATATAGTCATGATTATAATTAAACGTTTTGAAATTAATCAATTTGCAACATTAAATAACCCATAAAGAGTTGATATGCCGTGAATAAAATAAATCAAACTACTTATATCTCGAGGCGCCTATACTTGCATTATAATTAGGCTAAGCTCAACAATAAATAAAAACTATTTCTCTCTTAGTCTCCTTAATTACGAATAAATACGGTTTATGTATTCACTTGTTTTTATTCTAAAAGTTCATAATAGAGGTTCAAGACAATGTGACTCTAAAAATTTCACAAATAAAATCAATGTATTGTCTGAGTTTCTATAATATACGAACTACTCCACACCAAACACTGAATACATGTTTACGAAGACAAGAGGTGAATCCCAATCAATATTATTTTAAATTTGAAACAAGAAATATTTGTTATAAGGGTACTAAGGTTTGTACGAAATCGTCACCCTTATTGAATAAGATATTAGGTTATGGGAAATAAAAACTCATTTCGTTTCGTTGAAAATTGTACAATTTATTGAAGTTCAGCAGGTCTGTTTTTATTCGAAGTTTCATTCACGTAGGTTAGCAGCTTTGTCCTAAATAGACACATTAAAAAAAAAAAAAATCATACAAGTTTAGTTCGGTTGTTAAAATTAGAAGCGGAAGTCATTCGAGCAATATGCCTACAAATACATCCGTGCGCGCATTATCTACGATTGCAACACAAAGTAATCATTTCCCATTTGAAGTTTTTTAGTCCAGCGCTTCGTTTAAAGGGGTAAAAAGTTGGGTTTATGGCACAGCTCCTCAAAAAAGAGAATACCATACTGAGCTGTTTTTGGATCGCCCCACTGGAAACTTGCTTCCTGCGGAGCTTTTACTTTAAACCGACTTCATGTCACATTCCAATACCATGGGGGTCGGTTAAATAACTTTTCAGCTAACGATGATGCTTCTATTTGTTTAATAGAGATTTTTAAAAATGTTTAAATTAAAACATTAAATATATTAATACACCAATCTTTGCTATCTCGTATAATATTTCCAATATGAATTATTGTTTATTCTGGACGTGTTTCAGATATTCTTATGAACACCTTTGCATGGGTAGAAATGGGTTATATATCTATAACCGAACTCCATAAAGTATTTTGAATGTGAATTAATATTTTTATTCGAAATGAATAAAAATATTTTGTAATTGAATCATGCCTTCAAAATTCAACAAATGTATTTTCTCATTTTGGCTGGAAGTATATAATTACAATTTATCATTTACTAAGCTTTGCTTAGATACGGCATTCAGATCTCAAATTGCTTGATTTGTCACCCATCTGAACAGGCTTATCGCTGCTCAATTTTGATGATCTGGTGAAAACCAGTGCTTTCTGCGTGACTTAACAGCAAGTAAGAACATCTTTTATTATTTAAAAAAATAAAATATAAAGACATTCTATTCATAAATAATAATTACAAAGTTCAGAAAACTATTCTTTTATACATTGTTATTCCTTATTATGGAGATAATATCTGTCTAACCGAAGCTACGTCACTACCGATTGAGTTATTTACGTAATAGTCTCAATGATTATTAAATAAGTATTATTTTATCTTAATTAGCATCTTATTTATTAACTATGTGTCTATTAAAGTCGAGTCGAGTAAGATTTGCCTCATAACATCCGATGTTTTATTAATGTGGTATTTATCCCAAGTCTGACTTGACATGAAGTCATTTTATAGTGTGTGAATTTTAATCCTGCCTTCTACCAAGTCCGATATGACTTGAATCATTTTATAGTGGTGGAAGGGGACACGTATGAATCGAGACTCGTATATGGCCGTCACAAAAAAATGCTTGACCTCTACATTCCTAATTTTGGAGAGCCTAAGACGTCAAGCGATAAACTTAGCTGGCGTTCACGCTCCGTAACCTCCGAAAAACGTGAGGGGCCAGCCCGTAGTATCAGTGGGTATTTAACCGAGTTCCCACCAAGTCCAGATTAGATACAAGGTAATTCTATAGTGGGGAGCCACATACAAATCGAGACTCATGCATGGCGACTACGTAAAAAAAGCTTGGTTCCGTCAGCATTTTTCTTTTTTGGGCGCCTTAAGCGCCAAATGATAAACTCAACCCTGCCAAGAAGGTATTGCCCAAAAAGGCGGCCTGAGACCAGGCTATCAGTTTAACCTGACGTGAACACCAGATTCATCCCAACCCGAAAACCCATTGGAAGTGCAAGACATTTGTCCGACAGATGTGACACAAGCACATTTTATAATGAGGAACTACAGTTATCACAAAAAATGCTTGATTCCGTCGGCATTTTCGATTTTGGGGGTGCCTCAGGCACCAAGCGATGAACTCAGCCCTGCCAAGCAGATATTGCCAGAAAGGACTCCACCCCATGGGACCAGGCAGTTAGCACAATGACACCTGCCTGGCGCGAACGTCCAGTGGAACCCAGAAAACCGAGGTGGAGGAGTCCATGGTATTAGATATTTATCCGACCTCCCACAAGGTTGGATTTGACATAATATCATTTTATTGAGGGGGACCACGCACGAATCAAAACTCACGCACGACTGTCACAAAAAATGCTTGATCCCGTTGGCATTCTCCATTTTTAGGTTACCTAAGGCATCAAGCCATGAATTCAGCCCTGTAAATCAGATATTACTTTTGGGGACAGTCCCCTAAGACCAGGCGATTCTGTTCAATAACACTCACTTGGTGCGAACGCTTAGCAGCCCCCTCCAAAAAAAAAAAAAAACAGGGGTTGGATAACCTCGTGGAATTGATATTTATCTGTACCTTCCATCAGGTAGGATCAGACACAAGGTCTTTTTTTAAGTGGGGATTAGAGGAGTGGGAGGTTGCGCACGAGTCGATACTCGTGCGCTCCTGGTCATCGGTTCACCAACTCCGAAGTTCATGTGCAAGTGGGTCATTGTTTGTGATTGTTTCACTAACTGTAATGTGAATCAATGCTTGATAAAAAGGCCAACTGCGATATAAATCTCAGCTTGTCATTGATCCGACCCACCCAGCATGAAAGCCAGGCAGTCCCCAAAACCCCGGTGGAGTCGAACCCGTGTGATCAATGCGTTCAAAATTCTACAATATGTGTATTACATATATCACTGAGAAATAAAGGTTTACATAAAAATAGATGTGGATAATTTGCATACTGGTTTTAACAAATAATTACTTGGTGTTATTGATTTCGAATATTATTGTTTTATTTTTTCAAAAATATTATGGAGGGGTTAACAAGCTGAACTGCGACTTTGTAGAAAGTGAGTTCGAACTTCAGTTGCACTCTTACGTTCATTTTCATTGGGAAATCTATGAACTCCCTTATACCCCATTTATAGGTTAAATGGCACCACTACTGTTGTTCTATAAGGATGGCTTTGGCATTAAATATCCCACAAAGGTTGATATGCCATTAAATAAAGAAACCAAATCAACCATACGTATTAAAATCAGTCTTGTATATAATTTTATATAGAAATCAATTGAAACCTAATAAAAGTAAGTTTAATCTTTTTATGTGTTCGTATTGAGTTTTGTTAGTCTAATGTAAAATATTTTATTACGTTAAGACTAAAATACAATTGACCAGTGGGCGCATATTTTTGTTCATATAGATATTCATTTAATCGATTCGCCACTATAAAGAAAAAAAAGCTCGGTTCCGTCGGCATCCCTCTTTTGGGGTGCTTCAGGCGCTCGTATAACTAATTTTTCGACTCTTATTTACTTCTATTTTCCCCCTCTGGATTTCAGTTGCCTTACCATCGAGCCGACGGGGCCCGAGGCATTTTTGGAGCCACCGGGGGCATCTGGGCTTCGGCTCAGCGCCCGGACCCACCTTAAAAAGGCCTTGTGCCATTCTCGTCCGCTTGCCTTACCATAGTCAGCAGCGTGGGAAATAAACGAATAAAACTCAAGTGCGACGTGAATCTATTCCTTTTCACCAGGAAGTCTGAACGCGACAGCTGCTTTACCTATAAGGTCACGAAGACAGGTTTCGCGTTCAGACAGGTTTTTTGAGGAATGAAAAAAAGAGTGCGAATTAGTTTGAGCCTCTTAGAAATGTCTAATTTTCTGATCTGCGCTGCTAACAGCGAGAGGGTAACAGTTTAATAAATATAGTTAAGTGTAGCTTGGATTTGACGTTAGGATACAAATATGGAGCACTTAAGAGAGTATCGAACTCACTTTAAAATTATAGTCATTGAGTAAGCTTAGATTAATTTAGCACAAGGCTAGAAATATATGGTACTTAATAAGAATCGAACTCGATCAGAATGATCTGCCGGCTTAGCTCGCTAACTATCACAATAGGACGAAATGCCCCCTAAGAAGCTGCGATAAACAGCAATAGAATTTTAGGATGAAAGAAATATACTAGTCGAATAATAAAGTTTGGGAGGGGACTACGTCGTCGTGGTGTAATGGTTAGCAAAATCATCTTGGAGAATTGTTATAACTGAGTCATGAATTCAATCCTCACGTGGGGCCCATACTTGGGTTTTGTTTCGTTTTTTTGCAAAATCTTAGCTATATTTATTTTTAAATCTTTGTTTCTTTATTTATTTTAGTGTACCTCGTTTGTGTGTTACGTTAGGTTAGCAAGCTACAGCTAACGAGTTCGATTCTCACTGAGAATCTGATAGTGCCACAACTAACCAAAGCTTAGGAATGACACCTTGAGTGTACACGGTTAGCGTGCTAGTTTCGCAGATACATTGCTTCTAAATAGAGAGTTCGAATTTCAGTGAATGCCCCATACTTCTGGCCTCGTGCCAAATCTAAGCCACGCTTATTTATTCTATTTTTTTAAATTTATTTTAATAACTTATTTGTTATAACTCTGTTTCAACTTGGTCTTGTGTCGCACCCGAGAAGTGTGGTTGGGAAGTTTGATAAAAACATACCCCATCGTAGTGTAATAGTAATGGCTAGCAAGTTTTAGCCCTGATGAGTTGATGTTCACTAGGTTCACGATAATCACGACCTTGTTCAAATGTAAACTTCGCTTATTTTTATTTTAAAAAATTTTGTTTGCATTTGATGCAAATACAAACTAAATGATTTCAGATAAAGTTGATTTTTTTTTTCACGCGTGAGGTGTACAATATGAAACGCGGCAAAAAAAATCAGCGGCACCGCCTCTACTGCTACTGACATATGTAGACAAATCGTACTTACTGTATTTTTAAGAGCACGATTGTGTGTTCATAGTAGAGAGAGTGTTATTATTACAACTGCTGTTTCTCTTGTCAATTTTAGTGCTACTATTCGCCCTGCTATAGTTCACTTCCTCTTTTTTTTGAGGATTTCTATTTTCTTCCATTCTTCTTCCCTGGTGGTCGCTTCTTCTTCAGTTCTTCCTGTTGTCGATGGATACACACAACAACACAGTCTTTACTCCATAAATGTAAAAAAAAAAGACCAACTCTAAAGGGGAAAAAGTTACCTAACATCTACTGTTTTCTTTTTTTTTTTCTTCCTTTTATTATTGAAATTCAGATTTTTTAAAAATTGCAAGTACTACACAACTCCCAGTGACAACGAATAACAATTTTAAAACAAAACATAAGAAAAAACGGATTATTGATTGTTATTTGTGATTACCAAAAATCACAAGTAAGTTATTTTTATTTTAAAAACTTTTTCGTTTTAAATTTCTAAAATATAAAGCATTTATACGGGTTCATATTTTTGTTTACGGATGATCGGCAGAGCGAAAATTTTGTTTTCGTCTTGTCGCCTTTTCGTTTTTTATTTTTATTTTTGTGTTTCTTATTCTATTTTAGTCCAAGGAAAATAAAATAATTGCTACATTTTATAAGCGATTTGCTTTCTTGTTAATAAATACAGACTCGAAATAATATCGCAATAATAACAGATCACATATTTAACTTCATATTTACTTACATATGAACCAAAAATATTGTCTTTCCTCGTCTTATTTCCCAAATCAAAGCTGAAGTCAAGTAGTAATGTGAATTTTAAGGGACTTATTTTTTGTTTAATTCGATGAAAACTGTATTTTAAAACAAAACTAGTGTTTGTAAGCTTTTAAATGTTTTTATTTCATGTCAAGTTATTCAAAAATATAGTTTTTGCTCGAAGGTCAATATAAAAAGATTTTAATTGGAAGTAAATGAACTTTTATTTGGCACACACACAACAAAAGTAGTTTTGATAAATTTCATACATCAAATGATGCAATTTTTTGATACTCAAAAATACTCCACGTGTTTCATAAAAAATCCACTGGATTGACTAGTTTTTATAAAATGTTACTTCAAACTTTAATTAAAAAAACAAAATAAAACAAACAAGAAACTCTTGGAGAGGCGGGAAGGGTTTCATTGCTTAAAGATTGCATGAAAATTTGTCGTAAATCTTTCTGTTGGTAAAACAAGGCTTTTGTTTATTTATTTATTTTTTACTACAATTTTCTCCTCATCCGTTAATACTTCAAATGTTTTGTGCTATTAAAAATCAAATATGATTGTTGAAAATGTGAAATATCTGGTAATTTTTAATTTTATGCCTGTAGTTTAACTTTTGAATTGACAATAAGTTTTTATTTATCTATTTTTTTTAATTGAAAAATAAAAATTGTAAAGTTAAAAAAAAAAGTCCAACATGCAATGTATAGTTTATTTGTTTGTTTACAAGCAAACTAAGAAATACTGTTTTAAAAAAACAGGTAGACGAGAACTTTATTTTATATTACAAAAACTTAACTTTTAATTTTGTTTCTGTCGTAAATTTAACTTTAACTTACGAAATTGTATTCCTCTCCTTAAAAACTACGTTTGTAACCCACAGAGAACCTTTTCTTCTTCTATGATATAAAAATAACAATATGATGTGTCACACATGGCTTTTGACATTTTTATTTCATTTTACTGTATGGGTGATCAAGTCAGAAATCATTTTTTATTTGGCCTTCACCTTCACCTAAGAAGAGAGAGAGGAAAAAACAAAAAAAAAAACAACTTGATTTGCTACTATCGTTCTACTGAAACGTCATTTTTTGGTCTCCCTTTTCAAGGGATTTTTTTTTTATATGCTTGAATTCCCTTTGCGTGAAAAGCTTGTAAGAGAGGAACAGTTGCAGTTAAAATTGGTTGTTTAAAAGCCTGAACACAACTGACAAGGATTTCTTTATTTTGAACTTTAATACCAGGGATCTTGCCTTATTTTTATTTTAATACTTTTGCTATCGGTAAGAACAATTTATAATATTTATTATCATTTAAATGCAGTCTGTTAGGTTGCACTTCTTATTTACACCGTCTAAATCAAAGGATATCGCGCTCCTCATTGTTGAAAATATAAACTTATAATTTAAAAAAATTGAATTAAGAATCTTGAATTTTTTTAAAAATAAATTATTAGCTTTAAGGAAGATTAGAAGTTTAATCATGTAAAGGAATTATAACATTATTTATTTTAAAAAAAACTTAAAAAAGAAGCCTTTTTTATACTTTAAAAGACCACGTTCATTTGGATATGAATGTGCCTGTTTCACTTTTACCTAGATTTTATTTACAGAAATACCTACACAACATCTAAATCGATGTAAAACGTCCCTTAAACTTTCAAAGAGTCTTTCTTTTGTGTCAAAATTATGTTAGTATCTCTTTTTGCCATCTTCAATCAGTTGTCTTGGTTACAGTGTTGTGTATTTTGTAAACAATAAAACTACTTACACTACGTCTACTAAAGGAGAAAGTGGTTTCTATTTTCCTTGCTTCCTTGTTTGTTTAGACTTCACTTATGAATTGTTTATTATTCTTTCTCTTTTCTTTTTTTTTACTTTCTTAAATCCTTTTGTAAGGAGTGTTAAAAGTGTATTCTATTATATATTTGATTTGTTTATGATCTTGTATGACCTTAGGGGCTGTTGCCTGCAACGTGGAATTTTGATTTCAAGATTGTGGTATTTTATTTAAAGCAATTATCAAAACTACAAACAGTATTTTAGGGAAATAAAAAAGGATTCTGCCAGAAAACGAAAGATAATCAATGAATCCTTGTGTAGTATGGGACTAGAGTTAGATAGTTAACAGTAGTCGTTTACCGGATAGTAAAACATCAAACTTATCATTTGGACAACACAGATTTGTTGTTCGTTTGTTTGTTTTTTATTTTATTTTATTTAATTTTAAGTTTTTGCTTTTACTAATTTGTTGGTAAGTCTAGTTTGTTTTCTATTTCAAAAAAAGCTTAGAAAGTATTTATCTCGGCCAGACTTAGATCCCTTTTCTAAAAATGCTTTATGTTAATGATAAAGAAATATATATATAAAATGAATAAAAACTAATAATAAATATATTTTTACAAACGAGGCCCCTCGAAGGGGTGTGGCCTTAAGTCCAGCACTGGTATTTATTTAAACTTGAAACTCTGGCGAGAAAATCACACAATTGTACAACTGGATTATGTACGGCAACTGGCATAACTTCAAGGTTCACTGATAGACATTAAATTTTGGCTGTAAAACAGGTGTTGGTAGATCTTTTTTTTCTTTTTTTTTAAATCTGAATTTTAGTTTAAAGTATGACTTAAAAAAATCCCTTTAAACTTTGAAAATCTACTTGCACTTGGAGACTGAAAAAGATTTTATGAACCTCATTGAAAAATAATTAAAATTTTAAACATTATATTTTTCATTGCAATCGAGCTTTGCTTGTTTATACTTTTTCTGTGGACATAAAATATATGAACAGCACTAAAATGTAAAATATGTTTGGAATCTGATTAAAAAAAATTTAAACGGGGTGTATAAAACTTTCTCTGGTTCACCTTTTAAAGATAACTTTTTATCAGTTTTCCAAGAGAAGGTAAAAGTTACCATTACTAAATCGGTTCATCTATTAATTTTTATTTAACCAGGAAATCGATCGAAATAAAAATAAACTCTTAAGCGTGGAAAAAAAAAATTAAATGTGAATTTTAAGTTGTGTGTTGTAAATCTTATTCACTTCCGCTTTTTTTCAGACTTGACTCCTACAAATCTGTTCAAAAGTAAAATATCTATCATGGAAAATAAGGAATTTAAAACATTTTTTACTTTGAATCTAGCTTGGATATTTATCATTTTAAAAAAATATTTAAGTTTTGAATTATAAAGATAAAATACCCTAATGTCAAATCAAACATTTTTTTTAAATTGTAATTTTTTAAAAACTTCAAATTCTATTATCACATCTGGGTGTATGACATCCTTTACATTTTTTTTTAAATTAAAAAATCTAATTTTGCTTCATTGTTTATTAGAAAAAAAAAGTTGAATTTTTAGCAGTTGTTTTTTTAATAGATTATGTGGCTTGTTTATTTAGTTGGTCATGTTAAAATAGAAATAAAAAACTTAATTAAAATTCTCATTATTTGTATGTAACAATAAAAAATGGTACCTCATAACGAGATTTTTATTAGAGCAATACACTAAAATGCTTTTAGAGAATTAAGCAATTTGCAACTGAATGATTTTGTGGGGTCTGCATTCTCATTTTAATCATTCAAATTCTTGGTATTACGGAGATGAATATGAAAAGCTGATTGAATAGAAGAAGCCTAAACAGAAGAATCAATATTATCAGGGATCGCTGTTACAGCTAGACCCCAGTGAGTTTACGGGTCGTCTAGTTACATTAAGCAGTCGAACAACCCTAACCTGAGAAATCAATTGATTGTGTGACGTGTATAAATTGGAAAAGTGATATTATTGAATGTTTTGTTTTTTCTTTATTTAAAATGACATTGATCTTAGGTTTCAAAGGTTCTGTCTTTCTCCCCCTAATTTTGTACCTTAGTTGTATCGATAATGTAGTTTTTGTTTAACTTTTTGCCTTTATTTATTCACTCATGACTCTGTGAGAACAATTATTCTCACGATTTTTCTTGACTTCGGAAATAATATCAGACCGGCCTAACAAGATAATCAAGCTACTTTGAAACGTTTTGTCCTGTTTTAAAAAGCTTCGATCACTTAAGTAATCGATAACATTGGATCTCCCAAAATAACCTAAGAAAAAAAACAAAAACAATTATTGTCATGTTAAAATCAGCATGAACAAAAACGATTAAATTTTGGGGGCAAAAATGTATTTACTAAAGTATCTGAATTTTTTGTCCCTAATTGGGACTCGACAGTGTCTATTTGGCTTAAATGTACATATATTTTGCGTTAAATCACTGTAAAGAACGATAGAAACCTCGTACGAAAAAGACAAATTTATTGTTTGAAATGAATAGAATATACCTATTTTTATCCCTGAAAATTTGATTTTTAAATCAAACTAATATTTTTTCGTAAAAAGTTATTTTAAAGCATCGCTTTCTTTCTGTTGATTGTGTAAAATAAGTTCTAATTAAATTGAAGAAGTCTGCAGGTTATTGGAGTTTATTTTTAAAGTAGTACAATACATACATTTACGCATAGACGAGAAAATAAAGTTAAGTACGACCTTTCCTGGGCAAATCTGGTTTTAAATTGCATTATCATATTTCCTTTTAAAATTTTAATAATAGAGTTTGAATGGGTGATTTTGTAATCTAGGACAAGTTGTACAATCTATTTCTTTAAGTGAGTTGAAATATTTTTTTCGCATTTTATGATATATAATACATCCACTAACAGAAAATTTGATGTGAACTGCCTTTTATATGTATTCATAATCCAAGTTAAGCAGTGATAAGTCTGTTCAGTATTTGAATTAATGGGTGACCACTTGCACTTAGGAACCGAACCGGCACTGTAAGCAGTCTGAATTTTTATGTCAGACTAAGCAAAGGTTACCATATCTCGTAATGTGTCTATTTTTTTACCGGTTAAGTCTAACTCGAGATGTCAGTGGTGGGGCACTCGGCGAGGATCGAGCTTACGAAACTAAGTTAGCTATCTTTCGTACTTTGGGGCTTGGAAAGTTGTTTTATCTCGTCTAGTATCGGTGGGACGTGTTCCTACCAGGCTGTACCACCCTATTGCACTAAAGGGTCTGTCCCTGATGTCTGAGGCACCCCCTCAAAGAGAAATGCCGACGTAGCCGGACAGTTTGTTTTTGTCACTACTCTTGTGTCTGCGGAAAGGGGACCCCACTTTAAAAAAACAAACCTTGTGTTGAATCTGCACTCGTGAGCAGTGTAAAACTAACTTTTCTCTCTCTCTCTGGTCCTATGATCACTGTTCATCTGTAGTGTCGACTCTGACTTTAATTAATTATATTACCCCGTTAAAAATGATTATTTTATTAATTGAAATTCTTTATTTTTTAAAGCATATCAAATTGAATTTAATTCGTTATGATGAATGTGAATTCAATGTTGTATGTCAAGTTGTCATTTGACCACGTTCCTCTGTTTTTACTCTCACTTTTAAACCGGTCATTGGGTGGAGGGTGCTTCTAAATATACACTACACAAACAAAAGTATTGCACCATACTGATATTTAAAAATAAAAAAAAACGCCCATAATCCTCATACCTGAACATTTACTGTGGGATTTAACCTAAAAGTAGCAGGGTTTTTTTTTTTTCTGTTGCTACGAAATTTAAAAATTAAATTAAAATTATTAACTGCTCTAACAGTCATGTAGGAGAAAAATATGTTGCGGAACTCCCCCCAATAAAAACGGTTTTTTCTCTTGATAAATTGATTAGCTGGCATTATTACTAGAATTTAGAATTTCCATTATTTCAACGAACCGTTAACCAGCGAAAATGGCACATCAAAGGTAGATTTTTATTTGAGCGATGCACTTGAAAATGTTCTTAGAGAATAAAGTAGTTTGAAGTGTATCTGTCCGCACTGAACGTAATTTTTAACTATCTAAATTGTCAATATTACGGCACTAACTCAGGGCTAATTTAATTAGACTCCTCTCTTCCTTTCTAAATTGAAGTCCCCTTATTGAATAGCTATTACCAACAGGTTCAGATGTTGTCAGGTATATTACTAACGTTCACTGACAAATATCGCTAACTTTTCTTTATGGTGACTCATGAATAATTTGACGGGTCCATTGTGAAATTGAGCGACCAATTCAGATTAATGTGTCTTAACATAAACGTGAAATACATTTTGATATTCTGCCTCATCTTTTTTTAATTAGATGATGTGTATCGTATTATCATTAAACAAATAATGTCTTTAGGTTTCCTAACCATATATGACTAACTTAAACTTAGTTACTTGAAAAAACAGATGCAAGAACACAGAGGCATATAGTTACTTACTAAGCATTGCTTAGTTGTGACACAAAGCCGGAAGCGTGTAAGACTTGACATCTTTTATTGGACATTTTGTTTAAATTATAGATCATTTTACCAAAGTCCTATGTATAACCTCGAGAAAGAAGTGTTGATGTTATAAAGTAAATCTTTGAAAAAAATTAATGATAGAGAACGGTTGTATGAGTGTCATGATAAATAACATTAAAATGTACTTTTTATATTGCTGAGTGGGGACTAAGATAAAAATAGTGGTTAGGTGTAAACTTGAACTTTGTTTTATTTTATTGTTCTGGTTTTAGTTTTCTTCAAACATTGTTTCATGTTGCCCATTTTTGGTATAGAAGCAGGTTGGTTGTTTTGTTGTTGTTGTTGTTTAATGGCATATCAACCTTTGTGGGTTACTTAATGCCAAAGCCATCCCTCTTGAAGAACAGCTGTGATGCTATTTAATCCATAGTTGGGAGGATAAGGGGGTCCATACCTTTCACAAGGGTATTTGTCCGAAAGTGAACGTAATAACGCGACTGTCGTTCGAACTCTCTTACTACGATTCTGCAGTCCAACGCTTTAACCATTACACCACGAGGACACCTCCTATAGAAGCAGGGATAAAGATTATGGGGCAGATTGAAAAGGACCTTTTAGAGTCTTCTACTTCAATAGTATGCTTTTAAAAAAAATTATTTTTATAAGAAATTTCTTAAGATTTAGGGCATTTTCAACTATTGATTACTTTTCGCTTCCAAGCTGTTGACGTGTCAATACTAATATATGGTTGCACCACTTGGAATCTAGCGAAATTATTGGAGAAAAAGATTGATGGGAAATAAACAAGGATGCTGCATACTGTTTTGAACAAATCCTGGTAGCAGCGCCTTACAAAACACCAATTTTACGCTTCCCCCCTCCCAATCTCAGAAACCATCCAAATAAAACAAACAAGACATCCTGAACACTGCTGATGATGTAAAGACCAACTCATTTTATGGACTCCAACACATAAAGATACCAGTGTAGGTCAACCAGCCAAACTATACATTCATCAACTCTCTGCAGATACTTATCAAAAGTGATGGTAAGAGATTTAAAGGAATCCATGCTGTCATCCCACCTTGATTGTCTTTGGACAAAGTTTTTATTTATTTTTCATGCTCATTGCATTGTTAAGATTTTAAAAAAATGTTTAATTGTTCCTTAGCTTAATACCCAATATCTAATCAGTAGGACATGAAAAATAATATAAAGACCAACTTCAAAATCTAATTTCATAATTGAATCAAACAATAATTAATGTCTGATTGACTTAAAATCCTCAAGTTTTCTTTAGTAGATGTTAGATACAATGGAAGGTAAATTCATCCGTCTTGTGCACTTTGAATTTTCATGATTGAAAAATAAACTTGAACTATTGAACTGAATGTTTTCATAATCATTTAAATTGCAGATTTTTTCCTTACAGAATTTTGAAACTTAAGAAAATGCATTTAATCTCAAATCAAGGATCCAATTCCTCTTTTTGTAATCCCTGATTTCTTTAATTTCTCTATTTTGGAATTGTTGTTGGTGATTTTTTTCTCTTAGTCTTTTACAGCGACAATAATAAATTTCATGAACACTTGTAAAACTGATATTTCTCAAAGTGTGGTCTTGTGACTTACTTTTGAAACTTCAATAACTGAATACTCCCAAACTAGACCTAAGCAGTTTCTTTTCTTTAAACTATTAATTTAGATTGCCTTTTGTGTGTGTGTGTATATTATACAGTATGAATGAAAATATAAGTTAAATATACTCAATATAACTAAGTGTCTGGAAATTTTTTTTTTTAAATGTTAAAAATAAACACTCCTAGCATAATTGTTACCGAGTGAGGCTGTTTGCCTTGAACCCTCTCCCCCATCCACAACTATGGGGGAATAGTCTGACAGACTGGGCTCTGTAATCTTGGTTTAGAAAAAAAAATTCTGAATTCAAACCCTGAGGAATGTTTAGAAGAATCTGTAGCACGTATATGCAATATTCTTCAGCTCATCCAAAAAAAGTGTAGCTGTCTCTACGAAAGCCTTCACCTCTATAAACAAATCACCTGTGTAGGTAGTTGGTACAATGGTTTACTTCTTAAACTGAACTGTTACCCTCATCTGTTGAGATTGACAAGAGTCCATCATACAGTAGATTGTTTCTTTATTTAGATTTCTACTCTTGACTGAAATTCCTCTCTACTGGGACTGGGAGCCAAGTGACTCCCATTTGTAAACCACTATTTTATTTATTTATTAAAGAATTTCTGTCACAATTAATATGTAGTGATCTGTTTTGAATTTGATGCCTTGCTTGTTGTAATGATACAGGGAAGATAATTTTCATTTTGATTCTTCTTTTATACTTCTGGCCTTGTGTCACGTCTGTGTTTAGGCTTACTAAATAACTTTTCAGTTTTCTTAAACATTCTCTTGAGATTTTGTATTTTATACATCCCCCTCCCATTGTTAAGAGAGGAAATTCTATTTTTACCCTGATCAAAAAAATTCCCTCAATTTTTTTTTTTTTTTCTTTTTTTTTTTAGAGAAAAATGTTAAACATTTTATTTCCTTCTGTGCTATAACCATTTAGCTATACTGTGGGATAATGTTAGTAAACATGCTATTTTACTGCCAAAGATCTGCATATTTCATGCCTTGTAGCAGACTAAGCTAAGTTTAGTAGAAACCATTTCACCTGTATATTCTGAATAGTTTTTATAAATAAAGATGTTATACTAGGTTAATGGTGTATTTAATGAGGAACAAACCTGCAGGTTGGGTCATAAATCATTTTTATTGCTGGTGCTCTACATTAGATTTGTTTGGATTTGAGAGTAATAAAAATTGTTCTCAATTGATTAACCTAATAAGTCAACCATTCAGGAGAAATTTACAAATATTATATATTTTAGATCATGCCAATGATTTGTAAATGAGACAGAACTGTTTACATATAATATTTGTGTCAATCTTAAATTGTGCAGTCATTATTTGTGAAAAATTATCATTAAGGTGTGCCAACATAATGGATTCTCTTGATTCTCTCTTGTCATCCGTCCCTATGGGTCATTGCTCTTGGTAAGTCCTCTAAACAGCCTCCAGTGTCTTCACAGAGCTGATGAATGTAAGTTTTTGTTGGTTGGCTAACATTGGTGTGTACACGTGTTGGAGTCCATTAGAGAACCTCCTTACTTCCCCTGCTGTACCCAGTTCATCTTAATTGGATGGTTTGTGAAATGGGAAGTAAGTGGCTGTACAACTGGGGTATTGTAAGTTGCTACTTCTAGGATTTGTTCAAAACAGCAACAGGCTTGTATAGTTCTCATCTAGCTTCATAATTCTGATGGTGAGGTTCTTGTTCTGAAGGTCTTCATTGGCATTATTCTCAGGTTCACTCTGACTTCGAGTGATATTATCTGTTAGGTTTTATCTGTTTGAAAATTATTTATATTCAATTGGACCATGAATCAAAAAAATTATTAAAGTACACAAAATAATGTAAATATGACTGTAGAATGAATGTGATTTTCTAACCTCTTGGCATAAAATAACTCCCGAATGGGTTGACATGACGTTAAAATCAGTCAATCTAATAATCCTGGTAGCTTTTGTTTTATAAAGTTTCTCATTTCTTACTGAACGAAATGCCTGTTGATGTGGTTTTAAGCCAGCTTTTTTGTTTGGTGTTAATCCAACATCAACTACGTTTGTAGCTAGTTTACCAATTGTTTGCTGTTTTGTTTCCTGGCGTCTAGGGCACCCCATTAGGGAAATACCGACGGGGTGGAAGGTATTTTGGGATTTTGCCGGACGTGTGTGGGCTGTTGCTCTGCATCTGGACCCACTTTAAAAAAAGGCCTTGTGCCGTACTTGTCTGGTGGTGGGATGGAGAACAAATTAAAAAAAAAAATTAAGAGAGGTAATTCTCACTACAAACTGAAAACGAACCAAGAAATTTTTGCAAGGCTTAGAGCTCTAACAAGAATCTCATATTTAGTGCCATTTTGTGATTATTGAATGAATGATCGATTTTAACAGAAAGTCGACCCATCTGGGTTATTTTATGCCTGGGGGTGAGGAAATTGCATATGTTGTATGTTTATATTTACATTTTTGTGTAAGTTCTTTGCATATGTTCATATGGTTGCAGGTATTCCTATTGAATACAAATAATTTTCAAACTGATCTATGGGACCCTAGCAGATCTATTTGACCCATAGATGGGACCCTAGCAGATCTATTTGTCCCTTAGATGGGACCCTAGCAGATCTATTTAACCCATAGGTGGGACCCTAATTGGTATGATTACTCTGGGTCAGAGTAGCCATTGGAGTAATGGCAGTGACTCTATATTTGCCAGAGTTCTAGACTAGGAGTCTTACCATCAAATGCAGTTCAATATCATACCCATAATAGTCCTTTTGTGGTGAGTGAGAGACCTCTCTGTTGGGGATACAGTCAGTTTATTCTAAGCCCTGCCAATAGGGCAAGCCATTAATAAATGTTTGTTGTGCAGATTAATAATCCTTTTGTTTGAGAATAAAATTAAAAAGAACTTTCAGTGACAGTCTCTTTGGTAACCAACTGAACTCTCTCCTCTCATTCTCTTAACTTCATAAATTCTAACATTAAACATTAGACCAGACATTATTTACCCAGTCTTCAGGATGGGATTCTTGTCTTTGGACAAGTTGTAGCTATTATACCAGGTGAGTCTGTTCTTTGAATGCTGACCTCATTATGGCACTTCTTCTCCCTTGCACTAAAGAGGGAAGGTTGGAGTAGCCAGTCACACTTTTGACAGTAGTTGGGGGTACTGGAACTATTTAGGGTCTGGTCTATGTGAAGGCCTATGGAATTCCCTGTTAAACTGCCTATGGGTCATATTGCAATTGAGCTGATGGAGTTAAATAAGAACTCTTCCTCATCTTGAGTGAGTCACAAAGCCATTTGGTTTGGTAATGGAACTCCCCCCCATCCCCATTCAACTTTATGTTTACAGTTAATGCCTGTGTGTTGCAAACATCACCCCATAAAAAAGAAAGTGCTATAATGTCTATTTTTTTAAGTATGGAAAAAGAAGACATCATGTGACTTGGTTTGGTCATGGAGATACTATTCAGGTTGCATATCTTGGGCAAAAATAACGTGACCAAACCCATCCCTTTCCCGGTCTTGTTTCCTTTTCAACTGATTGCCATTCCAAACTTAAAGAGCCCAATCTGCCCTATTATTTACCCATAACTGGAGAGAGAATAGTTTGATTCCTACCTTTCCCAAGTAGTGTTAGCACCATGTGAAATGCAAACAGCCTCATTCAGGACTTGAACTCTGCAAGCCAAGTCCATTTCCCATGATGATAAAAGTGCTTTCTAGATATATTTATTAAAAAACTGACACCAATAGATAAAACCTATTGTCTTATATAACACTTAAACCCTTTACCTACCAGTATCAGATGCATCCCTCAGAATCTGAGTTGCAAGCTGAAAACTATACTCTTGCATCTTTTGCATGTCAGAATGTTAGAAACAGACGTATACTTCAAATTGTAAGTAATACAATGATAATTTCATTGAAGACTGTCACAGGAAGTTTTCAAGTCTGCTACCTTTCATATCAATTATCAACAATTTAATATTTCCTTTTTTTTTATTTGCAAATAAAGTTTATGAATATTCATTTAGTTAGCAGAAACTTAGATAAAATCAATAAGACGTATAAGAACAATGAAAATACATTATTGTCGATAGCAAAATAAAAAAAAAAAAAAGCGAAAATACATATTCAGTTTCTAGTTAATAAGAAAAAAAACAAAAACAATTGAATTTTGTTGGTTTTTTTTTAACCAACTTTCTTTTTTGTATTTGTCAATCCATATTTACTTATTTCTTCTAGTTTGTACGTACAAGATTCATTCAATAAATAAGGTGAATTTTGCCTAACAAATCGACAATTTACAGAAGCAGCTTTTTCAAGGAAATCAATAGTGATGAATTCTTTTATTTTCCAATGGACTGTCAGCATGACTTTCTTTACTGACTGCTTCACCTGTAATTTTTTTCTATACCAGAATCAGTGTGTTTTCACTGTCTGGACTGGTTTTTTTTCTTTCACTTGGCAAACCCATGTTAAGCTTATTTGTAAAAACTATTTTGACTAAAACATGCTTCTCTGTACACATCACACATTCTTCTATAAAGTTTGCATGGTTTGCACTTGTCAGCCATCAAAATTTTGATGGCAGACCTCTCTCCAAGCCTAAAGAATCTGTTTGATTTGCTCCCATTTTGAATAGCTTCAAAACAAATATTTTATGAGAATAAAATAATCTTTGGGATAAACTAATTTCCCCCCCAAAAAAAATTCTCTTTATTCATTGACTGACCCTTGTACTATGTTCTTTAGTTAATTCTGAACAACTCTTCCATACATTAAGATGATAGCTGTTAGTTTTTGGCAGGGTCAGAAAACAGTGTCTGGCTTGGGTGGTCCCAGGTTCAAGCAATATTTTAGGAATTTTGTTAAAAACTTTTCTCATTATTTTGTTCCCATGGGACCCTTTACTTGGTAAAATGCAATTTTCTGTGAGGAAATTAAACCCAATAAGGCAACATTTTTATACTCTTTAGAGTTACTATTTTCTTTCAAAATCAACATCAGTGAAGTATGTGTTCTATATAAGATCAAAATACTTCCCCTTGATACTTCTGTTTTTGATCATAGATTAAGACTCCAGATTTAGGGCAGAGATTCAAATATAGTAAGTTTGTCTTCCAGAGGATATAAAATTGTAATAATTATGGATGTAAAAACCCCAAGAAAAAATTTGAATTATGAATTTATGATTATTTGGAGATAGATTGTTTAATACAATTTGGACCAAAGATGATTAATGATACAAACAAAACCAATTATTGAAATAAGATTTGATTTCTGTATTTTGTTGTATAATAATACAATTAATCTTTGGTCCAAATTCTGTCAACTTTTAAAGAGGAGTCCTCATGGCATAGGGGTGAACGTGCTGACTGTGAAATCTTCATAAGCAAGTTTGAGCTTCAGTCATTCACTTTCAGGCTAATACTCTTGGGAAAGGTATGCCCCCTCTTCAAGCTATGAATTAAATTGTATTACTCTTGTTCTTTTTACAAGAATGGCTTCAGCATTAAATAACCCACAAAAATTGATATGACATCAAATAACGAAACAAATTCATCAATTGTTAAGTTGAGAACCTTGTTTGATATATTAAGAACATGGTCCCACTATTGACTTATGAAAAATTCTATTAATAATAATAATAATAATAATAATAATAATATGAAGCATAGGGGTATTAAATAATATCATTACCACAACAATAGAATTTCTTAATGCTCTATAGTGAGACCAGGTTGATAAAGATTAACTTTGTTATAAAGACACACACAAAATATTGGACAAAAATGTAGTGGAAAACTGAACCAATTTTAATGAAACTTCAATGGCTTTAGACACACATAGGAAGTGATTGTTTTTCCTTGATTATTGTTGTCAATGTTCCCTTACTTGTAATGAAAAGTCATAATTTTCTCAAAAGAAAATTCTCAGAAATACCGAAAATTAGGAAAATTCTTTCAATTTTTTTTTCATTGATTTCATATCCTAATTTGTGATTAGTTCTTTGCTAATGACTTTTCTCTAAAAAATAGTTCAGTTTTTTCACTGTCTGCGTCTTATTTTTTTTTTATCAAATATTGTATATAAGTATTCATTTAGTACAAGGCCAGAAATATGGGGAATCCAGTAAGAATCAAGCTTATTAAACCATACCAAGTGTCAGTGTTTTATATGTAAGTAGATTTTTATTTTACATTGGTTTGAAAATTTTTCTTAGAATCTTTATAAAGAGTTTTTTTTAAATTTTATTTTATTGATTTAGTCTTTCTTACATGTTTATGACTTCACTCTTGTTAGTTTTTACGGGTACAAAAATGTTGACGATAACATTTTTTTCAATATTTTAAATTTCCTTCTAATTTAGTCTGTCACAATGATAATATCAGCACAAAAGTTTAGATGTATTTTTTAAAAACATTATTTGTTTCATTTTAGTATAAAGACCTATCAATGTTTGCATTTTTAATGTAACCTTTGACCATATTAGTCTCTTTGAAATTTGTGTAAAGAAAAGAAAATATTACCAAAAGTTTTGAATGGGTTTTAATATTCTATTTTATAAAAAAAATCATCTAATTAATTTTCTATTTTATGAAAAAATCATCAATTTGGATATATAAAATGGAGGTGCTTTTGGTGGAGGTGTTTGCTGGACATGGACAAAGCAAATCAAGTTCAAATCCTGGATGAGGTTGTTTTGATTACACATGGAACAATTATGAATCCAACAATCCTTCCTTCAGCTATGGGTAAATAGTAGGGCAGACTGGACTGTTTAATCTTAGAATAGTAACTGGTCCAGGAAAAAGAAAACTCTGAATTAAAACCAGTTAAACTCTGTTTAGAAAATTTGACCTTGTGTCACATCCAGCTCATATAAAGGGCTTAGGTAAATATATGTATCAATATATACATACCTTTGGGCAGATTTCTTAAAATATGTTAGAAAAAAAAATTAATTTGGTTTCAGTTATAGATAAAAGGAACATTTTGGTGTTTAAAGGTAACACTGAAATTCATTTTTTTTTTCTTTTTTTAGTTAAGTTACATTCAATAGATTTTAATGTTTACAAAATAATGTATTGCTAAAAGTTCAAACTTTAGTTAATGACTTAACCCAAATCTAATCCCTATATTTAGTTAAAAGAAATGAAAAAACTTCAACTTTTTTAATGAATTTTTTTCTTCAAGTAAACATTGAGATATCAGGTTCTAAAATGACGGCGTAAAATTTGAATTAGTCTTTCAATAAGACCACATTTGATGGTTTTGAAGGCTGACTACAGTTCTAAGGCTGAAAGTTTCCCACTCGTGGGTGATGGGAAAAAAATCATGTGGGTATGTCTGGTAAAAAAGACAATTCCCCTATTTGGTTTCATTATTCAGATTTTGGGAAAGAGAAAAAATATTGGACATTTAAGATTTTTATCTTACTTAATACTTCCTTGCATGAATGTATTTTACTTACAACAGAATAACACACACAAAGAAGTAGTTTTAAAAATCCTTTTTGAAGTGACATATGTTTTGGTCTTCTGATCAATAAACAAATTAAAAGCACCTGTCTAGTTCTAGGAAGGCGTGGCTGGTAATAAAGTCACAATTTTGACTTTGAAAAAGTCACGATTACTTTATAGTAGTCAGTTAGGGATAAGTTTTGTAAAGAAATGTTTTTAATTCGTGTGAGGCATAAGGGTTTTATCGAGTAAATACTTTCGTTTTAAGATTCTTTTTTTTTTTTTTTTTTTTTTTTTTTTGCTGTGACGTTTTTACCTGAATTTCCGGGAATTACTTCCCTCTTTTATTTAAGTGTTAAAATAAGAGTCTCCAACGGAAGTTCAAAATGAATGAGACAGTTTTTGTCTCAATCTACAGGTTTGTTTGAGGGTCTTTCCACTTTCATCGCCCTACTTTTAAAATTCCCATTTTGTTATAATCTAGTGATATTTATCGGCTCTTTTATTTCGTTATAACTTTATTCCTCCAACTTTTCATTTTAATTAGTGTCAAACCGGTAATTCAAACGACAGTCACGTCTGTCGCAGAACACTTGTTAGTTGGCATTGGCTCAGGAATGTTGTACAAAGAATGAATAAGGTTATAGAAAAAAAAATCGTTGGTTTCGACAACAACAATTTTTGTAAAAACTTGATAAACGTGTCAACTAGAATTTTTTTCTTTCTCTTAACCTTTTCGATTCACTTAATTTTTCTCTCTAAATTTTGCTAAAGGAAAATAAAATTTGTCTGTTTTTATTCAATTTTTTTAAATTAAAATTTTTTTTTTTTTTTACTTCATTTAAGTTTTTACTAAACTATACACAAATCCATTTTCTTTCTATTAATAACAGCGGTCCATAATGATAACGATTCTTCTATTTAAGGAGTGAAAAATACCAATTATCATATCCATAGTTATTTCTGTGATGTCGAAGATTCGGTTGATTAAAAATGACGTGTCTATGGTATGATACTAAACCAGATCTGATGGTGAGGCTCCATTTCTGGAAATCTGGCTCAAAGTGGTAGTAAATGTTCTAGTTCCATTTATGGGTTAAATAGTTGTTTGAAAATTATTCGTATTTGATTGTATAAAGTGCAAAAAACAAAACTTAAACTACACAATAAATTAAAATATAAACGCACAATGACTGCAATTCCCTAACCTCTATGCGTAAAATAACCCTTTATGGATTTACATGCCGTTAAAATTAATCAATAAAAATGTCATTCTCTAAAACAATCATTCGTTTGCAAATTAAACTGGAAATTGCTTTATTCTCTGAAAGTATTTTAAGTGTATTACAACAAATAAAAAGTTTGCTAATTCACTCATTAATTCTCATAATGTGTAAGAAAAAGAAAATTGGTTTTAAATAATGAAAACACTTTGGTTCGTAAAAACAAAGCAAAACAAATAATTGATGAATGTTTTTCTTTCCTTATTTTTTCTAAGTATGTTCATTAAAAAAAATCTAAGCTGACCAAGAAGAAAATACTAAAATTTGCCTTTTTTTGTTTTGTTTGTTAATCTACTTATTATTCTTGATTTAATCTCATTATCTCATTGTATGTATTTACGTGTACGTGTACGCAACTGTTGCCAAGCAAAAATAACACACTGTAGCGAAGTTTTAAAATATAATTAGAGCAATGCACTTAGAATGTTATAACTTAAAACAATTTCTAGTTCGATCCGTGGTATTTTAACCCTATAAATTCTTGATATTGCAAATTAATTTTGATTCATTATAGTTGCATCAATATAATCATGGATTGCTGTAAAGAAAACCCAACTATTTTTAGTGTCGTTTATTTAATAAAAAAATTAAGACCAAGAAAAAATTTAATAATTTTAACTTAAATTCTTGTTTCATAGCTCCCCCCCCCAAAAAAAAAACCACTGCTTTTGTGGAGAATTAATGTCTATTGTACTAATTTACCGGGAACACGTATCTTAACACGTGTTCCCCGGTTGGCGTCCGTTTTACGTGGCTATCAAAATCTTCAGCTTACACGAGTGACATGCGTACATGTGTTTAGGAGATCAAGGTTTTAAGAAATACCTTTTATTTTTTGTCTACATTTTTTTTTTCCCCCGAGTACTTTTTACTATCTTTAGTTGGAATTTGTCACAACATTTATGCCAGTTTAAAAACGTTTAAGATTATAACTTGTCTTCAATTTTGTTGACAAACATACAAAAAGTCACAATCAATTTGTGGTGGCCGATGAGGGCTAAGTTTTGTAGAGAAATATTTTTTAATTCGAGTGAGACATAAGTGATATATCGAGTAAACTCTTCTGGTTGTTTTTTTTTTTCTTTCATTGATTCTAAAATAACATCTAACAGTATTTTCTAACATTTTAATCTCACTGAAAAAAAATGAAGATCAGTGGATCTGTTTATTTGGGTGTTTTAGTTTTTATCTTAAAACGTTTTCTAATGTATTTGTTTCCTTCTTCCTTTTTTAATTGCATATCAACCTTTGTGGGTTATTTTATTCCAAATCCGTCCTCATAGAAGAACGGTAGTGGTACTATTTAACCCATAGCTAGGAGGATAAAGAGTTTCCCTAGGGTATACTTTGCGTGCCCCACGGCTTTTTGGCCGGGTGGGCGCACAACGGCCATTGACCAGCAAGTATAGCACTGGACCTCGTTGTCCAGTTTAAGGTCCATGTCCAGTTAGGCTCATCAGGATAACATTACACTAAATGAGCCGATGACCAGCAAAGTTCAGCAGGGTTCGAGCCTCGGCTCGTTCCCGACCTTTCCCTCCCTAATCCCTATTTTAAGCCGAACTTCGGGTCATTGACCTTGTATCAAGTCCTGTCTGGTGGGAGACAAAGACAAATAAAACCTTTCCAAAGGGTATTTGTCCGAAAGTGAACGTAATAAGGCGACTGGAGTTCGAACTCGCTTACTACGATATCGCAGTTCAGCACGTTAGCCACAACATCATGGGAACTCTGCACCCTCATTTGATTCTTGGCTGGATTTTAAAAAAGATTTCAGTCAAAGTTAATGAAAGACTTCTTATTTTTCAAAAATGTATCATTAAGTCAGCCAATATTTATTTGCTTCTACTCTTTTTAAGTTTTCTTTTTGTGAGGAAACTATACAGAGTTGTGCAAGTTTTAGTGTCTATAAGTAAAGTAAAGTAGGCGACCATAGTCGAGGGTAACCCGAAGGCTCCCTTTTCGATAGCTTACTACACCAAGGTGTAGGGGAGGGCGCTACTCCTTTCCCTGGATTGCTCCACTTTACCCTTGATCCGTACCTTATAATGCTGAGTGTTAAGCAAGGAGGCATCAAGTACCATTTTTTGAGTCTTTGGTATGACTCGACCTGGGATTGAACCCAGGTCTCCCGGACGATTAGCGAACACTCTACGACTCGGTTGATACTCTCATTATTAACATTATTTAATTTACACAAATTTGTTAAATATAGATACACATTTATAACTATAAGATTTTCACACACGGTAAATATTTTCAATTTTAAAAATTATATTCCTCAAAACGGACAGATTGAATTATACTCTGCTTTTTTTTTTTTTTTTTTTTTTTTTTTTTTTTTTTTTTCGGAAGAAAGAATAATTCTTTGTGAAAATGTCTGCAGTAATATAAACAGACGTACACAATCCAGATAAGTGTAAGTTTGTCATTTCTTCGATTTTTTTTCTACCGAACAATTGTTACATTTTAGTGCCTCAAATTTAAGCAATTGGCCGTAAGGCGCTATTTTCTTAGTTGTTTGGGAGTAGAGACTAAAGAAATATAATAGGTGGGGACATTGTAGCTTGTTGAAGACGTAGCATTTAAATGTAAATATTCAATAAAAATTATAATTTATTGATCATTTCATCTCGGGTTATTGTGGGCAAATATCCGTTTTTGATAAAATCTTTTCAAAATTAGAATATTATTGTTTCTTTTGGTTATTGACACATTTTAAAGGAACAGAGTTATATGAATAATGTAGGAATTCTGTTTTAGTTTTTTTTTTTAATCATTCTTAAAAAATAAGTTTTCTTCAAAGGAACAAAAATATTTCTTCTTAGTTTCAATATTTTCAAAACTTAGTCCATATTTATTTTACAAATGTACATTTTATTAGCGGAAGTACTCCTCTTAATCAGGGTAAGGGGTTAAAATTTGCTTGGCTTATTTTACCATCTTGGTCAATTAACAGAGAATCTTTAAAAGCTAAATCTTGATGACGGAAAGAGATTTACTAATTAAAGCTTTATATTTAAATGTTTAGTGGCGGATCAAAAAAAGTTAAGTCGTTGGAATGATGTTTCAGACATTTTTAAAGAGTTGTTTTGATATTATGTTTAACCCAACACACAAATACAATGGCAATATATAAAGCTGTTTGTCGGTCCGATTTCTATATATAACAAAATTAGCTAATTTGCATATTTTGCTTTAAAATCAATTTGAATAAAAGAAGCAAAACTGATTATTAGAAAAATGAGCTTGAAAATGAATAACTTTTTGATTATCAGTTATTTATGGCGAGTTTTTCACACCAGTTTAAATTGCGTTACAGCAGGTATCCAGGACTTTTCTGAGTATTCTAGCCAAGCTGTGGTCTGTATGGTCTCGACTCTTTTTTTTTTTTTTTTTTTTTTTTAAGCTCTTTGGCAAGATCCAGGTATTTAACTCATTTTGACTCTATTGTCTGCTGGAACGGCAAAACCGAAGGACACTTTTTTTTTTTGTTAATCAACTCTAGGTTTGATCTTGTTGCCGGAATTTGGTGATCCGTTTGGTTGTTTTTACGCAGTTGTATTTGCTGGATTATTTTGATAAATTTATAAAATATTTTTTCAAGTTTATAAATTTGAAGCCTGTGAGGATTAATATTTTATAGCAATATGGCTTCTTGCTGATTATTGTAAGAGTCTTTGTTTGATGTGAACTCCTCCCATTGCTTTGTGTGTGAGAACATTTTTCTAGGTCCTGTAAGTTGTCATACCAAGTTTTATTGCTTTACATTAAACTTTATGGATTTGTTGTGGACAGCCGAATAAACTTTTCCAACTTATTATTCACTGATGTACTCTGACGTGTGTCCTTATTTTGCTTGTTGAAACCTCCAAATATTTATTATAATCGGTAACTTTCTGGGAATTTGAACCAATCATTTTATTCAATCCACAAGGGTAGATGTGTTTACCGACACCTGAGGAAGACTAGATGACATGGCAACCAAAATGTGACTCTAATCACATCCAAGATAAAGACATTTGTCATAGTTCATCAATGAAATTCAGGCTACAAATTCTTCCTTGTTAATATACCATAATTAACTGTGTGTTAGACACTATTTTTCCAGATTTTTAGCCCCAAAGTTAGGAGTGCGTATTATACACAAAACTATTTTATTAATTTTTTCTGGTCATATGCCTCATCCAATTTAGGACAGGATGAGCAAAAGTCAGTTATATCTATCGTCCAAATTAATGTCTTACGCCATTGTCGAGAAATATTCACTGGGATGTGTGTTTATAATTTTGTTTCTTTTAATAGGATCATTTTTTTTTTTTTTTTTTTTTTACTACAAGCTTCTTGCATTTTTGTGTGAACATGACTGTGTTTGCTCTAAAAACTGAAAATTTTGGGTTTTAAGACATATGGGGGTTGGCTGAAAAGTTCATTGACTGACTAGACTCTCATCAAATGTGATATATTTTTCAACATAGTCTCTCTTGTAGTCCACACACTTCTTCCATTAGTGTTGCTGTGCTTTGATACCATTGATCAAACAGTCATCGACGACAGATATATATTAAATCAGTACAAACTGATAAAAAGTTGAACAAATGCCATGTTTTGCTTAAATTTAGCTGTTACAAATTATTAAACATCAATGTATAAATTTATACATAGTTTGTTTTTTTTTCTAGAATTTCGTAGTTCAAAGTTAGGGGATGCTTGTTATACTCAAATAATCATGGTAAATTTAAGCAATGAAATATATAAGCGGTTTAACCGAAAAACCGACTTTTTTCGGTTTCATTTTCACACTGTGAAACTGCATCATAATTTTTCACGAAACCGAGATTGTTTGGTTTAGTACTATCACGACTAAGTAACCATATCCAAGGAAATACTGTTGAAAAAGACTCTCTGATTTTAATAAAATGAATTTTATCATCATTTATACCATTGTAAAAAGAAAAGATTAAACAAAAATACATGATAAAAACATTTAATTGTCTAGTTTACGGAAATAAATGTGAAATCTATTAGTTTACAAAATAGATGAAGAAGGAAAAAAAAAAAAAAAAGGAAATACGACAGATATGACACTTGGAAATTTTTCAAGCCATAGAATGTTTTCAAATAGAAAAAAAGGGAAATGCGACATGATGTCTGAAATCTATTTTTCGGTTTTCAAAAAGATACTTTCTATGGTAAAATTAAGAGCAAAATAGCGAGTAAAAATAAGAAAATAGTTGCCAGTTTCGTCTTAATGTTAGATTTTATTTTATTTAGTGAGATTATTTTCTTTTCTTTCCAGTCATATAAATATTTCAATATTGGATCAGAAATACACGAGAAATTTCCAGTCGAACAGACTGTTGCAAATTTGTCAATCCCACACGAAATCAGATATCAACTGGAAATGCTATCATTACATAACATGAAGGGCTTCCTTAGAAAGCAAAAAATGCTAAATTAAAAACCGAATCGAAAACTGCAGTGTCAAAGAAAAAAAACCGATATCGAAACATAAATTACCAAACCGCCCAACTCTTATATAAAGCAAAGTGTCTGTTATCAATAATGAAGGAAGCATTTGAATTGTACTTTACATGTTAGTAGAAATAAGTGTATCAACTCTTTGTAGTGAATAAATTAGAACATCAAACAGAAAAATATTTATACCTGTTTATGAAAATAAATATTGTTAGTCTTCATCTTCACAGTGAACTTTTCTTTTTGGATAAATATTCTGAAGTAAATAGAAAATGATAATATAGATAATTTGAGTGTATCTTCAGTCCTTGTCACAATTATTGGTACCTTTAAAATTTCAGTTCAAAACGTAAAATATCTGGAAAAAAAAAAAAAAAAAAAAAGAATTTAGTGAATCAGCTTTGATCTATTGACAAATCGTGATTGATAAAGAACAGCAAATGACAAAGCAACAAGTTTATATAAATTTGTTTTCTGAAGATATAGCAAAAAATGAAAGGGTGTCAATTATGGTAACCAGGACTAAATATATTCCCATATATTTTTTCTTTAACCTTGTAGGCACCATACGAATAATAGGACTGCAAACATACTCTGGTATACTAATAATGTTATTACAATTTTGGTAACAATATTTCTAATGGTAGGATTCATGCCTTTACCAGGGATTCCACTTCTGATATGGAATTTAAAGTTGTTCTTAACTAGTTGCCAACCAAGGCTAAAGAAGCCCAGTTTGCTCTGCAGTTTTGCTTTTAGCTGAAAGAAGAACTGATGGGTTCATGCCTTTCCAAGAACATTAGTATGAAATGAACACCGACTATCAACTAAGATTTTAATTTTACTTATTATATTTTTAATCTATTAACTATTAAGCCTCTTGCAACTTTATGATATGATTTCAGTGAAGCCTGATGTTTTAAAAGTTCAAATGTGGTCCACAAACAAAAAAATGATTGTTCGCCTCTATTTTACAAATACCACTAGATATGTATATATGTAACAATATACAAATTTGTGCATGCAGCTAATTTTTAATACACAGTACGTAATGAATGTCTGGTTTATGATATGCAGAATTTTATTGAAAGAATGTAAGTATTTTTTACAATTTGTATTTAAAAAAAAAAAAAAAAAAAAAGCAAAAGAAACTTTAGCTGTTTCTTGTACATTTCTACCTTGTCAGCTGGAGCTGTCAAATGCATCAACTGCACCTTTGCAGAGGGATAAGATCCCCACCAGCCTCCGAGTGTTTTGGGTATAACCCTAAACTGCATCTGATTGTAAGGCTGGAGCTTTGGGTAACATAGAGTACCCTTCATTGCCATTACCACCAGGTCCACTCTGACCCAGATTTGTAGTACCACCTGTTAGGGTCCCTTTTGAGGGTCAAATAGAACTGTTCAATCATTTATTAAGGATTGTTATTTGTTAATTGAAACCATACAGCGGTGTGTAAATTATTTATATAGGAATACTTGATAAATAGAATTATTAATGTTAAATAGTGCACACAGTTAAATGTATTGCTATGTTAAATATCAAATAGAATTATTAGTATTAGATAGGAATACTTGTAACTATTTATCTGTGCAAACAAATGAGCTCTAACAAATTGTTTGAAAATAAAGTTATGTACAAACTATTTGCTTACAAATCTATCTATCTGTCTCTTGCTCTATATATAAGCAAATACATGGGATGTGGCATTAAGTAACTTACAAGGGTTGATATGCCATAAAACACCAACCAACATACACACTCTTTATCTTGTCCATTCTTATGAGTTATATGCAAAATAAGTGCAAAAATGTGATATGAATTCATCTTTGGAAAATGATAGGGCAAACGGCACAAATGAATGGATGTTTGAATGAAGCTAGCGCATGATGCAATCATTTCAACTGATAAATAATGTTGTTTTTGACTAATGTTGTAAATTCTACCCTCTTAACCTTTAGTTGAGAATTATATATATATATATATATATATATATATATATATATCTCCTAAGATACATGTATGTGTCTACAATTTATAAAAGTATGGTTAGACATAGACATGCATATTAAATGAAATTTTCCCTGATACTTATTTATTATAGAGCTTAATTATTAATGCACTAATGTCTTGTATAATTCCTTTTAGATTTCAATAAAGTTTGAAAAAAAGAGCAAGAAAAATAAATTCACACTGATTTCACGATGCCTACTACTCCAGAAGAATTGTAATTGATAGATTTTAAGATTTCAGAGGTAGTTGTGGTGTTGATGTATAGTTTTGGTTGGTTCAGTGGTAGAATGAACTGAATGACATGGTGATTACCAATTCTATTTTTTCTGTGATGTTTACAAAATCACTATAGAAGGAAAAGAAATTACTCTATCTTGATTCCAGTTAACTTGGGCCAATGAAAATCTGCCTTTTGTCTTTGCATATTGAGACGGGAAGTTAAGAGGCTACATCTCCATTCCAAATCAATGGCAGAACATCTTTGTCACATATGTTGTTACAGTAGAGCAGTCAATTCAGCCAAGAAAATAGTAGGACAATTAAAGACAACAATCAACTTTACCCTGCTGGGATTAAAGTATAGTATCTGTTCATCCTCCTCCTCTGTGAGTGATTGATTTTAATCATATATCAACCTGTCTAAGGTTATTTTATTACTAGGGGTTAGGGAATTGTGTTCATCGTATATTCATATATATTTTTGTATAGTTTCTTTAGAGGATTTTTTTGTAAGTGGTCCTATCAAATACGAATACTTTTTTAAATAGATCTATTTGACCCATAGATGTGACCATAACAGGTACTACCACTCTGTGTCAGTAATGTCAATGAGTAAGTATGTGACATTCCCTAGTTCTGAAGAAATGGAACCTCACTATCAGATGCAGTTTAATGCCATGCCTAAGATACACACCTTTTTTCTGGGTGGGGAAGTCTCCCCTTCTTTGTCGGGGGGGGGGATACAGTAAGAATATTCTAAGTTTTGCCAACAGAGCAGTCCCTCAGCTGTATTTTTGTTTTTGGCCAGGATGTGGCAAAAGAAATTAAAAAAAAAACAAGGCTAGCCTGATTCTGAGGATTCCAGTTCTGTCGCAGCACAGCCCCATTGTACCAAAGAGGATGATTGTAGCAGTCTAAGAAGAGCATCTGTAGTGATTTGTTGTTTTTTTTTGTGAAGGGTTGATAAAAAAGAAGAATATGCAAGAAGCTTCTTGTGAAGGAAAACTTTTGTTGTCATGCTTTAAGGAAGAAGCCTTTTCAGTAGAAGAAGTGTAAGAGTTGTATTCAAACATGGTGAAATGCCATTTAAAAATAAATCACAGTCTGAATGGCCTTCAAGAAACACTGAAAAAAATAGCCGTACAATCACTGAAGATCAGCATTTGTCCATTTATGAGATATCTTGGGTGATTGGATTTTTCTTGGAGTTCAGGTTAACTGAAGAATTGAAAATGAAGCCCATTTTCCCAAAATTCCTGCAGGATTTCTTCAGAGAATAAAAAACCCAAAACAAAACTGTCAATTGATTATGTGCTAGACTTTGAAAGAGCACATTCAAAATGATTTGTAGTTTCAACATGGTGTGTATTTGTGTGTGTATTTGTGGGCAAGTTGACTTTGATAAGAAATATTCAAAATGAATGCAGATAGCACAAAATTCAGTTGCAAATTTGAATGGCAATTTTCTTATTCTCTCAGTATATAGATATATCTACATTGGGATTCTTAGTATAATTAAATATAATATTAACTAAACAATTGCTTTATCTTTTATTGAGTGCTCCATAATATTAGCCTTGTGCCAACATTGCCAGCAATTTGAAAATACTTTTATGTACAAGTGAATTAATATTAGACAAAATGACGTTAATTCAATCTCTGTCCACTTTTCTCGTGCTCTTCTTTAACTCATGCAAAGCTACCTACTGGGATTAATCGTTTTTTTTTTGTTTTCTTTTGATTTTGTTTTTGATTCTTTTTATGATCAATATGCTAAACATTGCACTTTACAGTTAGTGCTTAAAATTATGATGAATTGGCTATCTACTTTGTTTTGTTTTTTTAATGAAAGTAGTCTGTAAAATACTTCCCTCTTCATCTACCCATCCCTGCTGGACATCTCAGATAGTGTGATTGTTAACCCACTAGGTTAGCAGACTATTGATAATGAGTTCACTTTTCACTGAGTGTTCCATACTTTTGGCCTTGTGTCATTTGCATTGTTGTCTCTTGTTGTTAGTCATTTATTTAGGTTTTATTTTCCTTAATCATTTTTCCTCATCGTCAAGGCAGTGGAATTATGCAAAATAGGAAGAGATAAAATTATTTGTATATTAGAAAATATCATTTTAAGTTATCATATTGTTACTTGGTTTAATTTTACCAAAATGTTCTTGGACAAAGAAAATTGCTTTTCGGACCAGTACTATGGAGTGAAGAAAGAAAAATTTAATTTTTTGGACATAAGGATGTACAGAAGGTTTTTGGCACAAGAAAGGTGAGGCTTTTCTCCCAAAGAATACAGTGCCAAGATTAAAAACTGGAGGTAGCTCAATGATGTTTTAGCTCAAGGGGAACTGGACAAGTAATTGCAGTAATAAGAATAATGAAATCTGAAGACTATATCAAATTCTAGATGAAATTCTACAACTATCTGTGCAAAATTTTTATCTAGGTTGGTGATTTACTTTCCAGCAAGATAATGATCCCAAACATACGTCTAAATGAGTAACTGTCATGGCCTTCAATGAGTCCTGACTTAAATCCTATTGAAAATCTATGGCAAGAATGTTAAAATAAACCGTTGGTCACCAAAAAATCTTCAGGAATTTGAATGTGTAACCAGTGGCGACTCTAGCCTATTTTTGCTACTTGTGCCAACCCCACCCCGCCCTCTGTCAAATTCAGTTCCCAACCCGTGGTCTGTGGACCCAAAGTAAGTCAGCATAGTTGCTATTGTGTGATTCTCCATTGTATAGCACAGATTAACAAACGTACCTTGCATGGTGTTTTTTGGTAAACAATCAAGATAGTATATAATTTGTAGTCTTGTTAATACAGTAGATAAGATAATTTTTTTCCTTTCAAAAGTATAGAAGAAAAGAGAAGATGTTCATTACTCTGATGAGAAAAATATGTTTATTAGAATAAAGAAATTGATGACAATATACACAGAGACAGCTAGTAGTTGCAATTTTGCTTAAAATAAAGATTATTTGTTGAAAATGTATTCAAATAAACAAATTTTAGTTACAGAATGTAATATATGCAACATTCATTAAAGAAATAGAGATCTGTTAGTGAACAAACGAATTAAAACACGGCGTTTAACCAACATTTACCATAGCGATGATGATGACGTCGGCGACAGCTATAATCTGCTATCCCCCACACTCTCTCTCTCTCTCAGTCCCTCTCCCTCTTCCCAAGACAGTTGTCAGCAGTCACATTGTGCTAATTTTTTTGAGCACGGATTTCTGCCTTCCTTCTTCTATTGGCTACAGCCAAAAGCGAGATTTCGCTAACATTACTGTTATTATAAGGGTCTAGTGCCTGGCACGGATTACGCGTGTTCAACATTATAGCCGATTTTATGGGATGTTCAATGAATCTGACGGTAGC